>CADCXT010002257.1:0-211894 GCA_902806775.1 Microtus agrestis
TGAGTTACAGACTAAACATCAGACTGCTTTAAACTTTGGGACACAGAACTCATTTTAATTAAAATATTAACCTCTCTTCACTTAAGAAGGGGGAAAATTGGGGGTTCCTGTTACTGTTGCCCAGAGGCTGGAACTGGTGGTATTTGATAACAACAATGTATGTCATTGTACTCCCACTGAATTTGAGCTAATGATATTTGTAACTGCTTATAGATAATGGGTAAAGTTTGACACATGTTGTAAAGTGTTTGGTTTTAATGCATATGTTAAAAATTTTGGATTTTGATCCCTTTTACACTGCCCTAATTTTTTGTCAGGCAGCACACGTAACTTTATGTGGAGTAGGCACTCAGGAAGGTGGTTATACCATAGGCCAGACTAAAAGGTGAATACTGGGTTCGGAAAAAGCCTTTTCTTCTTGTCTGGAGATGGAGTTATTGGTGCCAAAATTATATCATTATATCTTTTGTTTGAGGAGCTCCTCACAGTCTTTTCATTAATGACAGACGCAGGGGCCCAATGACGGGAGTTAGTGTGGATCCTCGCCTGAAGAGCACACCATACAGAGGTTGTAGAAACTGGCTCAACATGGCATGGTTCAGGTATGAGGGCGCTCTCCACATGGCCTAAGACAGGGTGCCCTGTGATCTGCTTACTTTAATCCTGCTAGATGCCTTTTATTTGAGGAGGTCCAAGGACGGGCGACTTATGGCAGGATAATCCCCCAACCTAAGGCAGGGCCCTGGGAACCCTAGGAAGGGTAAGGGGGAAAAAAAAAGGCCTGGTCCCCACTCGACCTAGGAGTCATCGGGCACCCCTCTGTTCCCAGGAGAGAGGGATTGCTTCACCACTCGAGAGGAGGGTCTCTCCTTGTCTCAGTCCCTTCTCCTTTGCTCTGACACCATGGTTGACTCTGACTGGTGCTCTCCACGTGATAGCTGCCTGCCTTTGTATGGGAGGGGGGAGGGGATCTGTTGGGAGCTGTTTCCCCCTAGAGATCATTGCAGGAACCATCGCCCTGGGGAGACTGTGGGGAACCCCACACCCATGGTTGTACTGGAATTGGTTCTGTTGCCCCACACCCAGTTGAAGCTGTTAATGGAGAAAAATAAAATAAATGAATAAAAAAAAGGGAAGCAGGTATCCAAAACACAGCAGTGAAAAGAACAGCTAATATTTACAAGGCCAATTTATGTCAGAAATTTTAGGTGCTGTATATATTAGTGTTTAATTCACATATTAATCCCCATTATGCCCATTTTATAGATGAGGACATTAGGTAAGCAGCACAGCCCAAAGCTTCAGAGATGATAGCTGTCATTAATAATGATTCTCAAGTTAACTTGAAAGCTCCCTTTAATCTAACCAAATAATACTTTTGTTCATGCCAAAACACTTAACATCAAAAAGGCACAAAATTCCAGTCTGTTATTTCTACTATTCCACCACTCTTACAAAAGTTAATTTCAGAATTATTAAACTCCATTTCTCCAAGAAAAAAAAAACACGATTATAAAACATGATCCCAGCCCTATGACTTCAGAGGTAAGCCCCATGTCAGCAGAACCAACCAGAATGCTGGAGACTCAGAAAATAACATTTAAAGATTCTGGATCTGAAGAACTGTGAACTTTAGAGCTAAATTGACAATCGTTGGCACACTACCCCACGTGACTTCAAAGGAAGCTGTTCCACTGAGAATAAAACAGATTTTTTGCAAGTGTACAGCAAAAGCAAAGCCAGAAAGCAGAGAGAAGGTGGTCTGGGCATTGGGTCTTTTATCCTCGTCCAGATCTCTAGTTGAGCTCTCCTAGAAGCCTGGTTATTTCCTAAGTTCCAGTTTTGTGAGGTGCCTTAACATCCTTTGATCAACTTTTTTCTTGCCTTTTAAAGTAGCTGAAGTTAAATTACACTACTATAACCCCAATGTATTAAACTGTAAGTCTACCACCAAGGGATCATGAAAGTATGATTGTAGTTCTCACAGGAAGCAGGGGAAATGAGAGTGGTTGTATGGCTGTCTCAAAATCTGGATTGTAAAATAGTCAGTGCAAACGTAAAGTGAGATGCTGACTTGTGTAAAGTTCATGCGTCCCTTAGACACATGAAGCCCACTGGCACAGAGACAGAATGTTAATGACTGAAAGATGTAAACCATTTTTAGATTGAAGTTGTATCTATTTAAGTAATTTACATTTTGTACTTCCTGAACTGGTAAATCAGGCTTGAATTTGGTACGTTAACTTACATTGTTAATAAGGCATAAAAAGTCAGTCAATGTATTTACAGAGGTTGTACTCTGATGGAGAAAAACAAAAATGAAACAAGTTTAGAAAATGAAACTGTGATAAAGTGCTAAGAAGAAAATAAATACAAGGTTGAGATGGAAGAGCAGTAAGAAATCCATTTCAACTGTCACGATCAGGGACAACCTTGATGAGTAGGTGTGTCTAGACTGAGAACTGGGCACTAAGATGGCTCACCTCCCTGAGGGGCATGTCTAGGATGAGAACTGGGCACTGTGATGATCACCTCCCTGAGAGGGTGTGTCTCCGGTGAGAATGAGCACTGTGATCATCACCTCCCTGAGAAGGCGTGTCTAGAGTGAGAACTGGGCACCTTGTTAATCACTTCCTTGAGAAGTCATGTCTAGGGTGAGAACTGGGCATGTGATGTTCACCTTCCTGAAAAGGCATGTCTAGAGTGAGCACTGTGGTGATCACCTCCCTGAAGGGCATGTCTAGGGTGAGAGCTGGGCACTGCGATGATCCCCTTCCTAAGAGGGCATGTCTAGGGTGAGAACTGGGCACTGTGACAGCTCATCTCCCTGAGGGTACCATGAACATTATAAAGAAGCTGTCTTTGGTGACAAAGAGTCCAGAGAATGAACCAAAGTGAAATGTGGCCTCGGAGGTGATGCAGGAGGCAGGTGCACACAAAACCCTGTAAATCACAGGCGGATTTTTAGCTCATTCTAAACTTTAACCCATTGCGAATTTTAAGCTTGGAATTGGTGTTTCATTTAGGATACTGTTTTAAATTAGCTTTGTAACTAATTTATTTTATTCTTAACAATCTCAAGCATGTATACAATGTAATGTGATCATGTTCACCCCTTACCCTCTCTTACTGATTTCCACTCGTTCTGACACCCATCTTCTTCCTAACCAGTTCTCCTCCCATTTCTCTGCAGGCAAGTGAGTGTTAGTCTTATTCAGGTCACTACAGCTGCTCTGTGTTCATGCTTGCTACGACCACACCATATCAAGAGGACAGCATTTCACAGCTCTCTTCCCCCATCATTTCGCTCTTACAAACTTACTCCCCTCTGCAATGTCCTCTTGGCCCTGGAGAAAGTGCTATAGATGTCGTCCTTAGGTGAGCACTCAGCACTACTTGTTTTCAGCACTGACTACTGATGAATCTGCTCTGAACTCTGCCCATTATTTTTTTTTCTTTTTTCCCTTTTTTTTGTAGAAACTGCTGTGCACACTCTCTATGAAGGATCAGAACCTTGGAGCTTTCAGAAGGCTACAGCAGGGGTCCAGATGGGACACAACAATGACCAGAGCAAAGAAGGTAGCAGCCAAACTGAGAGAAGCAGACAGATTCTCAGTAGAATGTTGAGATAATTTGCTGGGCATGCTGCAACCTAGTAGCTGTTGCTCTAACAGCAGAAAGAGGGAAAAGGGCAGTCCCAAAGCACTATGTCAAAGAGGGAGGTAGGTGTTGAAAATAGCAGCGGCGGGGCTGCGTCCCCAACACCCCGGCCGCTTGCACGGCTAGCTTTACCCGAAATAATTACATGGACACTGTATTCTTTTAAGCACCGCTTGGCCCATTAGCTTCAACCTCTTAACCCATTTCTAATCAGGTGAATAGCACCACGAGGTGTGCTTACCAGGAAGATTCTAGCCTACATCCATCTTGATTCTGAGCTTCATCGAGAGTCCCTCAGAGAGCAGAGCTATCCCGTCTGCCCGCGAGACAGGAGCATGGAGTCTCTCTCTGAGGCTTCTGGCTCTGAGCGGAGTTGCATGCTTTCTGACCTAACTTCCTCTTCCGCCCAGCATTTTCTTCTGTTTACTCCACCCACCTATGTTCTAACCAATGGGGCCAAGCAGTTTATTTATTGCTTAGCCAATGAAATCAACAGATTGATATATGACACTCCCACATCACTTCCCCTTTTTCTGTTTAAACAAAAAGGAAAGGCTTTAACTTTAACATAGCAAATACAATATTACCTAAGCAAACAAAAAGTGAGCAATTTTCAAAACTCTAAAAATGACAGAGATATCTCGCTGCCTGGACAGTCACCCAAAGTTCCTCTGTACCGTTGGGGCATCCATCTTCGGCCTACAGGCCCATAGTTTCCAGCAGACATTTCCACAAAGCAGGAAATTTCAAGGGCAGTCACTATCTGCTTGTCCTGAAGAATGTCTTGCAGACTCTTTCATGAATCAGGAACCCCGAAAGATCATATCACCTTTAGGCAAGTTCAGTAGTCCTCTCTCTGCGGGTTCTCTGTGTCCAGTTTATGCAATAGTCCAGGCAAGAGCAGTTTCTTGCCCAAATGGCTATCAAACTCCATAAGGATCCTCTTCAATGCCCATCTCCCTCTTGAAGTAGATTGGTGCTGCCAGGAGCAGAGTGTCTCATTGTCATGAAAAGTCCTAAGTTATTAAAACATTTAAAATGCCATATTCTCTAGCCTTTGAAAGATATGAAGAATGCCTATCAGAAATATATCCGTGCACATCTAGAAAATCTAACATGACTACAAACTTGACTATTATAGATGATTATTAACAGCCTATATGCATTACATTTTTAAGTGAACTACACAATCACAATACCTTAATCAAGATCAGAAATACATATACGTATAACAAAATTGACCTTAAATTTAAATCACTAAAGCAAAATCCATATCAATGCAAATTATTCATATCTCTATCATATCCCCCTTTAAATGTAAAAGAACGTTTATAAACCATATTTGGGAACATGGGCGCAGTTATTTCTCTCCAAACTGCTTCCTGCTGAATGGGGGCGTCGTTAATTCGGTCTTTCATGGTATAACCTGTGTGCTAGTTTTATCTCAGTTGGCAGTTGAGCGAAGCAATTTTCTGAAGATGTTCACAGCAACCGTTCAGGAGGGCGTGGTCCATCATACCATATTCGGATAGAAGAAATGAACAGGGTCTCATCCTCTGTGAAAACAAAACAAGAAACTCCTTTCCAAAGTATCACGTCCTTAGATCCAAATTGCAAAGTCAAGGCATTTCCAAAATATCTATGTTGAATTAGTTCAGCAGCATTTATAAACAAATATCTTTTAGTAGCTGTTGCTCCTTCCTCAGCATTCAAACAATTCAAAGAGAGCATAATAGCATACAGTATCAAGATTCTCTGTGTATTTTCCATCTTTGTACGCTTTATTTTAACCTCTATTTCATTTATTTTTACTTTTATTTTATATTCTCTGTATCTTTGTCCTGGAATAACTCTGTAGACCAGGCTGTCTTTGAACTCTCAGAGATCCGCCTGTTTCTGCCTCCCAGGCACTGGGATTAAAGGTGTTCCCTACAACACCTTAAACTCACAGAGATCTGTTTGTCTCTGCCTTCTAGGCACTGGGATTAAAGGCATGTACTACCACACCCAACAACTCTCTTCCTTTTTTAATTGTTTTTTACTTTAAGAACTTCAACTTTTAGTCTGCATATATTTTCAACACACTGCAAATCATTTAGAAATTTTCTTTGTCTTTGAATCTCTCTTTACTGTATATCTCTCTTTTTCTGAATACATAAGTCTTCAATTTACCAAGCAATCTCAGTAGGACTAAAGCCGTGGCTTTGCCAGCTAGATCCAGTCCATTCCTTAGCTTTCTGCCATTCCGACCTTGTGGCTGAGGTACCGGCCAGAGCCGCCTTCAGTGCCACAACTCTACAGTGTTTCAAGGTCCTTGCCAGCAAGCGAGCTTCAGCAGCTTGTGCTTGCAAAAAGCACAAACCGCCTGCATAAAAGACTCAGAGTTTTCCCTGGCAGGACAGCCCAGAAAGCCGGCATTTTTAAACGGCACAGCTTTTTTCCTGCTACGGCTGAAAACTGAAAACCATGCATTCAGCTTTTCGTCAACACCGTTTAAGTGTTTCGTGGCAGGACCTCTTAATGAGCTGCAGGGTTTTGCAGCTGAAGCTGAGTCAGGAAGCCTCTCTCAGATGAGAGTGCTTGCTTGACTCTAGTAAGCAGAGTAGAACCGAGAAACTGCTGCTACCAAGAAATCATGCACAAAGCTGTCGTTTTGTTCTAGAATTACTTCCCAAGCTGTCTCAGGCTTTATGTGGATACAGTTGTCCCCACGTTGGGCAGCCATCTGTTGAAAATAGCAGCGGCGGGGCTGCGTCCCCAACACCCCGGCCGCTTGCACGGCTAGCTTTACCCGAAATAATTACATGGACACTGTATTCTTTTAAGCACCGCTTGGCCCATTAGCTTCAACCTCTTAACCCATTTCTAATCAGGTGAATAGCACCACGAGGTGTGCTTACCAGGAAGATTCTAGCCTACATCCATCTTGATTCTGAGCTTCATCGAGAGTCCCTCAGAGAGCAGAGCTATCCCGTCTGCCCGCGAGACAGGAGCATGGAGTCTCTCTCTGAGGCTTCTGGCTCTGAGCGGAGTTGCATGCTTTCTGACCTAACTTCCTCTTCCGCCCAGCATTTTCTTCTGTTTACTCCACCCACCTATGTTCTAACCAATGGGGCCAAGCAGTTTATTTATTGCTTAGCCAATGAAATCAACAGATTGATATATGACACTCCCACATCAGGTAGGTGACTCACAAGTTCTCTTTCATAGGAAGACAGAGAAAGGCATAGAAAGCTCCAAGCACTGGGACAATTGGCTCAAGATATTTATTTAGCTGATTCACCTAGTCCCAAGCTCCTGGCTTTCACCGTAGGACTCTAGTTTCCTTTTCTTCTCCCAGGAGCATGCAGTAGCCCCAGTCAGGGGAGTAAGAGTAGGTGTTTACAGAGCACCACACCCCAGCCTGTGTATCCTCCATCTTCACACCTCCCGAATGCTCTAGCTGTGAGGAAGCCTAATGTTCTGTGCCCACGACTACAGACAAAATCATACAGTTAGCCTTTGATATGGAGCGTAATGATGATATCGATTACCAGCTTTTAGCACCTCTCCTAGTACAGAACACTGACCAGAATGCCCTGCCCGTGCGAAGTCACTTGGTCTTCACGATAACCCCAGGGCACCGGGACCGCTGTTAAACTTATTCGGTGAAGCAAGACAGAGAAGTTAAACCACTTGACCCCAAAACTCATGCAAACAGCCTGTGTGCTACACAGATACCCCACAGTCAGAAACTCATGCAAACAGCCTGTGTGCTACACAGATATCCCACAGTCAGAAACTCACGTGAACAGCCTGTGTGCTACACAGCTTCTTCACTGTCAGAAACACTCATGCAAACAGCCTGTGTGCTACACAGATATCCCACAGTCAGAAACTCATGCAAACAGCCTGTGTGCTACACAGCTTCTTCACTGTCAGAAACACTCATGCAAACAGCCTGTGTGCTACACAGCTACCCCATTGTCAGAACACAGCCCAGGAATGGAGTCATGTGTGGAGAATTCTGAGTGCCTGTGAGCACACTCCAAGAAAACAAGACAAGGGTCTTGTGACCTCGGTTTCTGCGGAATACAGAATTGTTCTTGGAATGTGTTTCTGTGCTCTTCCCAGGTGCAACAGATAGGGCTGAGTTTACTACAGATTACTCATAATTGCCTGCTGTAGTTTTTCAATTAAATGTTTTAAACCATCCTTTATAGGCCTCTATGGAAAAATGTGGTTTTGCCACACGCGTGCAGCTTGTCCTTCTGATTGTATACAGCTTGGACTCGTGCGAACTTTCTCATATGATCTTTCTTATTGCTTACTATAAATTGTCTGAAGCTATAAATAAAGTTGGCTATTGCATAAGACTTCAGTTCTCCTCATTTATCAGCTCCATCCTCCCAGGTCCCACTGCCTCCAGAGAGATGACACCCCACCATTACCACTCCAACCACCAACACCACCCTTAGAGTATTCTAGCTATCTATCGCCTTGTGGTAACTACTACAAATGAGCCATGCAGCTCTGACCTATGAAAAGCTCAGGCTCCTTGCTCTCCACAAAGCATCTACTCTACTTACTCCAATCTCTTGCCTGATGAAGATAGCTTCTGTTTCTAGTACACACCAGAGTCTTTATGCAAACACTGTCATGTAGGATAAGAGAAGTGTATATATTAAGCACCTAGAGAGCCAGTGCAGCCACTTGTAAACCATGAGTTATTTACCTCCACAACAATGGATTACAAACATAAATCACTACTTCAGTTGGGTCCCACACACCTTACCATTTTCCCAAAAGGTAGAGGAACAGTTTTCTGGGAACATACGGAAAAGAGGTATTCTGCTATCCTGCTTTGTCACTGCTGGTTTGCTGTTAGTAGAAGAAAGCAAATGTTGTTTTAGGGGACTCCAGGCTTATGGCTCAAGAGTAGTACAAATAAAGGACTTCTCATTTTTAATATTAAAGCAAACAAAACATGAGGTGACGTTTACAGTTAGCATGAGCAAATGCAAGTACACCTGGTGTTTTGTCTTATCATCTTTGGTCACACATAAAGAACCAAGAACATTTCTCCCAGGCCCTTGCTTTCCCAGAGGTAATGGGGGCATGCCATGGTGTTCTCTTCACCGCTACTTTCCCACGGAGGTAATGGGGACACACTATGGCTTTCTCTTCACCTCTGCTTTCCCATGGAGGTAATGGGGACACTTTATGGCATTATCTTCACCTTCTTGCTTTAAAGCGCATATAGTTATTATAGGTTATGGAATTCTTTCTAGAAGACCACGTTGTGGGAATAACATTTTCATTATTATAGCTTTCTTGCCCAGGCTTCCATACCTGGACATCAATGAAGTGGACAGTCATAAGGCATGACTTTGGACATGAAGTGAGAGGGACAGACCTTAAAGTCTTCAGGGCATGCACATTTATGCTCTCTAAAGCCCGGCCTGTCTCACCACACCATCTCCCCCACCGTTCCCCATGCAACCACCGTGAGCACACATCCAGAGAGTTTTCTAGTTGTCTATTGCCCTGTGATAACTACTACAAATGTTAATGGCTTATTTCATTAAAACATTATTGGTTTTCATGCTTCCTGAGGTTAGGGATCAAGCAGGACTTATGTGGTGCTTTTCCTGTTTTGTGTACCTTTGGTCAATGACACTTCATTGTAGTCAGCCAGCAGTAAATTCATGTTACTCCCAAGACAACTTAACTCATGTATTTGGAACTGGGCAGGGTTAGGAAGGCTCTGTTCAGCTGGGGCTGTTTGTGAACACCAAAACATATCATCTCATTTCTTACACAGCAGCTCATGACTTCCTGGAAACCCAAGGGGAAGTTGCAAGGCTTCTTTGAATTTAGCCTCCAGACGTCTGAAAAAACTGTGAATCCATTTTATTAGTGAAACAAGACACTAAAACCTGCTCAGGTTCAAGGGGAAGGACATTAAGCTCAATGGGAAAAGGAAGGATGGGTGGATTTGTGAGACTCTTTCATCACATACAGGCCATCATATATGTGTCCACACTGTATAAATATTTGATGCTTGCTTAGATCCTAGAGGGAAGACAAATGAGAGATGGGAATAAATACCTGATGGACTGGTTTAGAGGACTCCAGACATAGCTTCAGGATGGGCCATTACTGGATTTCCCTGGTTGGCGTATATGGAGGAATTACCCCATAAATCTTGTTCAGTTCAACTAGTGATTCTTTTGAGAACTGAGAAAAAGAGGACTAGGAACAGGAATGAGTAAAGTCTGTCAGAAACAGGAATGGTATACTGGATGATTACTGCACAGTGTTGGTTGTGAGAATTTAGTAGAATTTGTGTGTGTAAAGGACTTGGAACATTGACTGGCACATAGTGACTGCATCATCACAACCACCACCATAATTATCATCACCACCGTGCAGTAATGAAAGTACTTCTCAATCACAGATTAACATCAAAGTTTAGCTCTTCAGCAGCTTGTGAAAATGTGAATTTAGCCACCTGATTCAGATTATAAGCAAATTGCTAACAGTAACTCACTCCAGGTTTTTTTAAAGTAAATAAGTTTTAGATCGACGAGTTCTATAATCAACGTAATGTCATTTGGAAACTCTCAGAAGCCTGTCTCCATGTACCACAGGAAGGATTATATTACTGAAGAGTCAACAGTCAACTACAGCCAACATTACAGGATGAAAGCATGGATGTGGCAGGGGCTCACAAGGACCCACCCTCCCTCAGCAGTTACCACCACTCATTGGTTTCCAGGAATCTCCCGAGGGCTGGGTAGTTTCTAATAGGCTGTCCATGGTCCGGTAGATGACTGAGTGGATTGCACTATTTAGACTCAATGAGTTACTGAAAGAGAAAGAAGACATGAATATGTGGGGAAGTGTTGGGGAGAAGACACTGAGAGAGGGGAAGGGCTGAAGGTAACCAAAGTACATTCTATATAGGTATGAAATTATCAAATAATTTTAAAATTAAATAAGTGGAGTCAATAGTCAAGATTACCATTTTTGTGATAATAGCTTTTTTTTTTTTTACACTTCTCACAGACGTAAGGATACTTGATACATGTGTCTGTGGTAGAAACAACCAGTTTCCTTCACTGCCCATCAAATGCTGGCATAAGTTTGATGTCAAATTTGCCTTCTGGAGGAAGTTAGAAGTTTCTGCTTCTTAGGAAATGAAAGCCGTAGGACCAATTGTCATATTTTCAAGGCCCCATAAATTTCTTCCCTGGCACAATTCTTACTTCCACATAGAAGACATGGGAGTGAAAGATTCACATGGTACTCTTCTGTAATTTATACTCCTCATCTCTGGCTGTATATCCAGACCCAGTTTTGCGACAAGAGCTCTTACAAGTCTAGAGACAGTAATGACCTACAGAGAATAGGAGAGATGTGTTGGGTGAAACTGGGGAGTTCAGAAGTGAGTACGGCAGAACTGAGATAATGTGGGGGATCTGAAAGCCTAGCCAGCAAACATTCCAGAGGGGGCCTGGAGAACATTCCCTATGACTCTGAAGAGAAGTCCTGAAATACATGAGCTGCTTCCACTACCTATCATCTGAAAGCTGGTGTTGAAAATGAGGAAATCTGCCACAGAATTGGCAGCCATTGAACAAAGGCAGCTGAGAAAATGGCAAATGACACCAATTCCTTGTCAAAGGCAAGTCTTGGAGTGGAAAACAGGGTGCCTAGAACAGTAGAAACGTGCAGGATCCAGTGTTACAAAGAGTGGAGACAGACAATGCAGAGCCAACCAAAGCATCTTTTGAACTGTATAACCAGTGAAACTAAATAGTTTGAGGGCAGACCCTCTTGTGAGCTGTGGTGATAGAATAACTTCATATCCAAATCTGGGCAAGTAAGAGTCGTAGGAGTGGCATGTCGTGCACTTCTTTGGGTTTTAAGGTCATAGGCATAGTCCTTGAGGAAAGTGTTCCAACCCACATATCAAGTGGGTTTCTGTAACTTTAGCATGAAATCCAGAGGAAACAGGGCTCTACAGCAGAATAACTGCGAACTTAGGGGTGGGGTCCAGTGGTCGACCATTTGCCTAGCATGCACAGGACCCTGGATTAGATCCTTAGCATCATAAAAACTTATGATAGGCTGTCATGCCATGTGGGTTTGCAATCCAATGAACACAGGGACTACAGAGGTCCAGACTGGACAAAAATGGTGTCTGGGAGCTGAAAAGACCCAATATAAGGACCTAGGGTGCTAAGGCAAAGGCAAGCCTACTGCAGCAAGAAATATTTGACTTTGAAGAGGAAAAGAGGAATTCCATGAGGCCACTGGGAAGTGGTAGAAATAGAGTAGCCTATTCTGCCTCAACGAATCACATGGGCTGCTAGGTGTAGCTAGTTTGGGAGGAAAGCATAGATTATATGGAGAGTTATCACAAACTCTTTTCTATCTAACCCAAGTTTACCAACATCACTGATTTCATTCCCACCAGAGGAAAAGGAAGATTTCCAGAATGGGTTTCTGGACAAGTGTGCAAAGTATTGGTTGTAGATGGAATGTTTCTCCCCTATGCTCCCCACTCAGGACTAAACCTTAATAACAGTGTGGAAACAGTCTTATGAGATAGATAAGATCATTGCAAGATGGCAAAGGCAAAGAGACTCTGGACCCAGAGATGGGCTACTGGACACTTCATTTTTTTCTCAGCCACAGTTTCAGACAAAGTAACCTCTCAAAGGAACAGTCTGGCGATGCTGTGTCTCAAGGCACAAAGCTTGTCACTTTCTGCTTTGGAACCTGCCTGAAGCTGCTGTCATATGCCAGGGAATCTCTTCAGCATTTATACAGTTCATCCCAGAACCATAAGGAAGCTAGCACCCAGGATCATTGACCAACACAGAAAGAAAACTGACAAACAAATCTTCCTCCTTTTGCTCCAAACTCTCTCCAAAGTGCTCTGACAATTGAACCCATTTTTACTCCATCTTTGATTGGGGTCTCCTCTCAGTGACACCTTAGAGTCAGCTCGTTGTGACTCATGGAAGCTTCTCTTTTCAACTCCACCTTCAGTGACATCAGATTGAAATGAGCATGGGAGAGGATTTACACAACAGAAAGAGGCAAGCATCTCTGTTAATCTTCATTGTCAGCTTCCTGGCTTTGGAATCACCATGGAAACACACCTGTGGGTGTGTCTGTGAGGGCATTTCCAGAGAGGTTTAAGTGAAGAGGGAAAACCACCCTGCATGTAAGCAGCACTCTTTCCTGGACTCTGGGATCCCAGATTGAATAAAAAGGTGAGAGTGAGCTGAGCACTAGCGACAGACACAGTGTGAGCACCAGCATCCACTTCTCTGCTCCGTGGCTGCAGACACAGTGTGAGCACCAGCATCCACGTCTCTGCTCCATGGCTGCAGACACAGTGTGAGCACCAGCATCCACCTGTATGTCCCATGGCTGTAGACATAGTGTGAGCAGCAGCATCCACCTGTCTGTCCCGTGGCTGCAGACACAGTGTGAGCACCAGCATCCACTTGTATGTCCCGTGGCTGCAGACATAGTGTGAGCACCAGCATTCACCTCTCTGCTCTGTGGCTGCAGACACAGTGTAAACAGATGCCTCAGATTCCTGCAACCCTGACTACTGTGCAGTTGTGCATAGCACCCACAAACCGTGAGACAGAACAAAATTTTCTTCCTGAAGCTGCTTTTGTCAGGTTCTTTGTCTCAACAACAAAGAGGTGTACATTCACAAGTCAGGTTTAGGTTTCATTTTTGTTTTTTATTTTTCCCAGAGAGCTAGCTGATAAATGCTAACACATTGATGCTTTCTTTCCTTACTCCCTCCGCTACTTAAATCCATTTTCTCCAATCCCATTACCAAATAATCACCTGAAAATAAGCCTTTGTCTCAGACTCTGCTTACACACTAGTCCAGGCTCATACAAATATCTATCTCATTTGCTATTATCAGGATGAAATGGGATCCTATTGTAATAACATACGCTATTCCTGAGACTTGGGCTAGATCTAGAGAAAATATATAGACTGTACATAGTGTTATTTTTCTAACTGGATCCTAAGAGCTATGAAACCAAGATAATCAGAATTTCATTACCAGGCATCTTGAGAGAGAAAAAAGGCATATGTTAAAAATAAAGGTAAAGGGAATTCTTTCTGGTCTGGAGAGCCTGGACAGGGTGACTTAAAGACATTGAGAAAGAAATGTTCTGGTGGTGTCTGTCGTCAGGGGCAAGCCCAGCTATAGCATCTATAGACTGTAGACTGCTCTTTCTTCTTTTTCCCTCCTGTCAGGCATTTTGTGAAGCTTGTGCTCCAGCTCCAGACGAACTAGAGTGAAGAATTTCAGATGATTTTTTTCATCTTTCTGGAGGGCTAGTTTGAAGCAAAGCATGAGATGGATTTAGAAAACCCTTCCAACCTTTCCACAATTATAGGGGTATGCATGCATGGTGTGTGTGTGAATGTTTGTGTGTGTGTGTGTGTGTGTGTGTGTGTGTGTGTGGTGGTCTGTGTATTGTGGTCTGTGTATGTATGGTATGTGTGGATGGTGTGTTTGTGGTGTATGTGTGTGGTTTGCGTAGTGTATGTGTGTGGTATGTGTGTATGATGTGTGTGTGTGGTGTTTGTGTATGTGTGTGTGTTTGTGAGTATATTAGGTTAAGAAAGCAAAGGCTTCATCATTCAAATGATGCACTGCCATATAAAACTATTCTGGTATTTTTATTGATTATTTCCTCTGTGACACAAGGTAGCTTCGAACTCACAATCATTCCACCTCAACTTCACAAGTGCTGGAATTACAGATACATGCTATCTTACCTTATTTGTTTAAAGCAATTGAAATGAAATAAAAATCTTTCACTCATTTCTACAGTCAACTTAGCCAGCTGTCAAGTGCTCAGTAACCACATATGGCCAAAGGCTACTATATAGCACCATATAGCTATAGAATATGTCTGCCATTGTAGGAAACTCTTCAGATAGTTTCTTGAAAGGGGTAGCATTTGGATACCAGTTCTAAAGTGATGTGCGGAAGCAGCTTGCTAATCAGGAAGAGAAGTTGCCCTATATTCTATCTGGATAACTATTGCAAAGCCTTTGAGCTCCCTTCTCACACAGAAACCAAAGAAAACAACACTAGCCCATGGGGCCATGAGGATCCCCTGTGGATCAAGCTGGACCTGATTTTTATGCTCTTAGCACATATAACCAGAACTGTCCCTCCCATGATTGGGGACTGGGACTGTTCTTAATCAGTCCTCGTGAAGCAGGACTGGGCTGTGCTTTTCATGTGTATTTTCTCATCTAATAGGAACAACAACTCTAAGTGGTAGAAGTTATCGCTATTACACCTATTTCAGAGATGAAGAAAATGTGTCTTGGGGAACCAATCTGAGCTCGTTAGTGAAAAGGATGAGGAGGAATTTTGCTTTTGTGCTCTCAGCTGGGATTACACAGGTTCATAACTTGAATATTAAGGGAATATGATCTCATTCTACACCAACATCATAAGGATAGGAAAATGGGCTACAGGGCATGCAAACACAGAGCACGGCAAGAAAGTTGTATATAATTTGTCTGGTCCATCTTTTAGAGGGCTACATTCCTGCCAAACATAGACTGCCCTCAGCAATAAGTAAACAAGATGTGGCTCTTCACAGAATGCTAACCGCAAAAGAAAAATCCATCCAAAGGTCATATTCAGCAAGATCGCACAGTATAGAAAATAAATCCCATTAAATTTGAAACTTACCTGCTATCAAGTGATAGGATATCCTGCTCAAAAAAGAGCAAAAGCTATTGGCTGCTGTCTCAGATTATTTTCTTAAATATTTAACTGAAGAACAAAAGTATAGCATCACCTGCAAAGATTTTTCAAGGTCTCAATTGCCAACACACACACACACATTTTCAGCACAGACACTGACTTCTACTGCATGTCAAGTGTACTTTCTCCAGCTTCCACCACCTGTCAATCATCTGAGTTCTTATTTAGGACTCTTCCAAGGAGATTCTGACATCCCAAAGAGTGATGCTTTCACATAGTCCTTCATCCTTTCTCCCAGCTCAAACACCATGTCAATAGACATAGGCAAAGGAAGTGCTTTCTATTTCTTGGGGAGACATTTAGGGAACAGATTTTTCAACGTAGGTGGGAAGATGGAGTGTGCTTTTGAAATGCTGAGTCATCAGAATTTAGGTACTAGGTCTTGCTGTGCCTGACAAAATGACTCCCAGAGTCCCAGTCTAGACAACAGCATTTGAGTGGTATTCTGAGAGCTTTGTGTGGCTAAAATGTTTTGGGCAATGCCATCTGAAAAGCATGTGCTCATCAGAAACAGAGCTGGGCAGTGCCAAGTGCTTCCAGACAACAGCTGTGTGCACAGCTGCTCATCCTCCCAACTTCCCTGATGAACCAGCACTCCTGTGTTGGGTAAGGGATGTTTTACTCAGAAAAGCTAGAGAGAGCAATTGAACAGTAGTGAGAAGCAGAGGCCAGGCAAAGAGAAGAAAAGAGGGAGATCGTGAGGCCTCCCTGGATAGTAATGCTATGAAAATGACCTTAACATTCAGAGTTACAAATGCGTGACCCTGAAATTGTCAAAATACCCCAGCCTGATATCTTATGTGATTTATACCCTTGTTTCTGGAGAGCATGCTAGCTACTAGAAAAATCAAAGTCCCATGTGATCCCCAGAAAAGTATGGTCCTCACCCCAATAGACTTTTTGACATCTTAATACAATGAGCATATATTCTCTCTCATCTTCTGGAAAGTAGCTGGACTCCCCTCTCCTGCCTCTCCTAGCTCTGCTTCTCGGTTTAGTCTCTTGGCTGCTGTTGCTTGAAGCCTGACCCTGCATGTGGCTGCCCAGGGACTGCTCCCACAGCAGGAAGGCAGAGTCAACCTCACTGTCCTGAATTCTCTATGGCCACTGCCTCTGAGCCCCAGGCTAACAGATCTTCTTACACCAAACATTTTTCACCTTTGTTCCATTTACATGGCAGATTCTCACACTGGGATCTGTGGTGGCTAATCTTCACTGTAAACTTGAATGAGTTTGGAATCACCTAGGAGATACATTTCTTTGAGAAAGCCCTGCATGTGGGTAGCAACATCCAAAGAATTTGGAGTCTCAGGCTGAGTAAAACTGGAGAAAGAAGTTAAGTCAATCACTAGTCTTCCCCCACTCTGCCTCTCCAATCTGCCTGTGTGATTATAGACACTACAACCAGAAGATTGCCTCATGTTTCTGCCTTGGGCTTTCTCTACTACAGAGTACGCCATCCTGAAACAAAGGGCCCCAACACATTTTCTCTTTCTTAAGTGACTTCTGTGGTATAATTCATCATAGTTAAAAAAGAAATCAACTAATACAGGGTTCTAAAATGTGAAAGCGACCATTTGTCACTTTTCTAAGAGGAACAGGCATAAAGGGCATTATTAATAAGTATGTAGGAGCAGCAGCCACGAACTAGGACTACATAAGACAAACTAGACATATGCTTCTCCTCTCAAAAGGGCTACTCTGTGCTTTGAGGTTTATAAATAACTCCGTGAGGAAACCAGGGCATTGTGATTTGAGAATACCACTTTGGATGTGCACATGGTCCTTTGTACTGAGCTGTCTCAGAATTCAGAACCTTGACGAAGGTTAGGCACATAACAAGTGAGCTCCCTGCCTTCCTGATATTTTCTCTCTTTTTTTCCCCCTAAGAAAGTGTGACTTGAGAGCAGACCTGAGGCAGCAAATTCCACAGGAGTAGGACTGACAAACAACATAGACCAAAGCAGGCCTGAGGCAGCAAACTCCACAAGAGCAGGACTGAGCCAGTAACCTGGGCCAGAGAGGGCCTGGGATGGTGAACTTTAAAAGAACAGGAGCGAATCCAGATCAGGGACATTTGCAGAAGCAGGAATGAGCCAGTGACCTGGGCCAGAGCAGACTTGGGACAGCAACTCCACAGGATCAGATACAGGGGAACAATCACTAAGCAAGTGGGCCAGAGTCAGAGACCTCTGTGGGTCTAGGTGTGACAACCAAATATAGATGAGGCAGAAGAAAATGACATAAAAGTAACTAAAGGAGAATGTTTTAGACTGTTAAAGAGGAAATGAGAAATTCCCTCCAAGAAATGGAGGAAAAGACAAACAAAAATTGGAAGACATCAGCAAATCCCTTAAAGAAAACCAAGAAAAACAATCAAACATATGAAAAAATTATTCAAGACTTGA
The DNA here is from genome assembly GCA_902806775.1 of Microtus agrestis. Classification (NCBI taxonomy): domain Eukaryota; kingdom Metazoa; phylum Chordata; class Mammalia; order Rodentia; family Cricetidae; genus Microtus; species Microtus agrestis. Next base: position 17,893 of record CADCXT010002257.1, read on the forward strand.
AAACTTAAATAGAGACAATAAAGAACACCAGCTGAGGGAATTATAGAAACCGAAATCATGAGAAAATGATCAGGAATCACAAATGCAAGCATAAACAGCAGAATATAGAGATGGAAGAGAGAATCTCAAGAACTGAAGATACAATAGAGGGAATAGACATATCAGTCAAAGAAAACATTAAATCTAACAAAAGCTAAACCCAAATATATCCAGGAAATATGGGACACCATGAAAAGACCAAACCTAAGAATAATAGGTATAGAAGGAGAAGAAGTTCAACTCAAAAGCACAGAAAATATATTGAGCAAAATAATAAAAGGAAACTTTCCTAGCTTAAAGAAAGATATGCCTATGAAGAAACAAAAAACTTACAGAACACCAAATAGACTAGATCCAAAAAGGGCCTTTTTCCACATAATAATCAAAACACTAAACCTATAGAATAAAGAAAGAATATTAATAGCTGCAAAGGAAAAGGCCAAGTAACATATAAAATCAGACTTATCAGAGTTACACCTGACTTCTCAGTGAAGACAATGAAAACCAGAAAACCCTGGTCAAGCATTATATAGATATTAAGAGACCACAAATGCCAGCCCAGACTACTATACTCAAAAAAACTTTCAATCACCATAGAAGGACAAAAGAACATATTCCATGACAAAACCATATTTAACCAATATGTAGCCATAAACCCAGCTCTACACAAAGTACTAGAAGGGAAACTCCAACTTAAGGAAGTTAGATACATCAACAAAGGAAAATTCCAACCCAAGGAAGTTAGATACATCAACAAAAACACAGACAATTGACGATCTGACAGCAGCAAATCCCAAAGAAGGGAAAAACACACAAATTAACATCACCAACAATGAAAACTAAATGAATAGGAAATGGTTATCACTGGTCATTAGTATCACTTAATATAAATAGACTCAACTCACCTATAAAGAGACACTGGCTAACAGATTAGATACAAAAACAGAATCCATCCTTCTACTGCATATAAGAAACACATCTCAACCTCAAAGACAGACATCATCTCAGAGTAAAGTGTAGGGGAAAAAATTTCAATCAAATAGAACTGAGAATCAAGCTGGTGTAGCTATCCTAATATCTAACAAAATAGACTTCAAACTAAAATCAATCAAAAGAGACAAAGAAGGACATTTTATACTAGTCACAGGAAAAATCCATCAAGAGGAAACCTCAATACTGAACATCTGTGTCCCAAATACAAGGGCACCCTCATATGTAAAAGAAACACTTCTAAAGCTTAAATCATACATTAAACCATACATTAATAGTGAGACACTCGAGTATCACCACTGGACAGGTCAGTCACACAAAAAATGAACAGACAAATAAGGGAACTAACATTATGATTCAAATGGACTTAATAGACATCTATAGAATATTCCATCCAAACAAAAGAATATACCTTCTTCTCAGCACTTACTAAATCTTCTCAAAAATTGAGCACACACTCGGTAACAAAACATATGTCAACAGATACAAAAAAATTATATTTGTATCTTATCAGATCACTATGGCATAAAATATCTTGGAGTAACTCTAACCAAACAAGTAGAAAGCTTGCATGACAAGAATGTTAAATCTTTAAAGAAAGAAATTGAAGAAGACACCAGAAAGTGGAAAGATCTCCCATGCTCTTGGGTAGACAGAATTAACATAGCAAAAATGGCAATCTTGCCAAAAGCAATCTATGGATTCAATGCAATGCCCATCAAAGGCCCGTAAAAATTCTTCACAGACCTCAAAAGAATGGTACTCAACTTCATATGAAAAAGCAAAAAATCCAGGATAGCCAAAATAATCCTGTACAATAAAGGAACTTCTGGAGGCATCACAATCCCTGACTTCAAACTCTACTACAGAGCTACAGTACTGAATATAGGCTGGTATTGCCATAGAAACAGACAGCAGGACCAATGGAACTGAACTGAAGACCCGAACATTAATTCACACAACTTCAAATATATGATTTTTGACAAAGAAGCAAAGAATATCAAATGGAAGAAAGAAAGCATATTTAACAAATGGTGCTGGCATAACTGAGTATCAACATGTAGAAGAATGAAAATGGATCCATATCTATCACCATGCACAAAATTCAAGTCCAAATGTATCAAAGACTTCAACATAAAGCCAGCTACATTGGAACTTATAGAAAAGAAAGTGGGAAGTACAATAGAGTGCATTGGCACAAGGGACCACTTCCTAAATATAACCCTAGTTGCACAGACACTGAGAGAAACAATTAATAAATGGGACCTCCTGAAAGTGAAAAGCTTCTGTAAAGCAAAGGACACAGTCAACAAGACAAAACGACAGCCTACAATGGAAAAAGATCTTCACTAACCCCACATCAGACAGAGGTCTGATCTCCAAAATATACAAAGAACTCAAAAAATTTGTTATCAAAAGAACAAATAATTCAATAAAAAATGGAGTACAGACCTAAACAGAGAACTCACAACAGAGGAATCTAAAATGGCTGAAAGACACTTAAGGAAATGTTCAACATTCTTAGTCATCAGAAAAATGCAAATCAAAACAACTCTGAGATTCTATGTTACACCTGTAAGAATGGCCAAGATCAAAAACACTGATGACAAATTATGTTGGAGAGGTTGTATGTAAAAGGGAACACTTCTGCATTGCTGGTGGGAATGCAAGCTGGTACAGCCCTTTGGATGTTAGTGTGTCAATTTCTCAGAAAATTAGGAAACAACCGTCCTCAAGATCCAGTAATACCACCTTGGGGTATATATCCAAAAGATGCTCAATCGTGCCACAAGGACATGTGCTCACTATGTTCATAGCAGCATTATTTGTCATAGCCAGAGCCTGTAAACAACCTAAATGCCCCTCGACTGAAGAATAGATAAGGAAAATGTACATTTTCACAATCTTGTACTACACAGCAGAAAAAGAAATAATGATATCTTGAAATTTGAAGGCAAATGGATGGATCTAGAAAACATCATATTGAGTCAGGTAACTCAGACCCAGAAAGACAATTATTACATGTACTCACTTATAGATGGTATTTAAATACAAAGCAACGAAAGCCAGCCTACAAATTACAATCCCAGAGAATTTAGACAACAATGAGGATGCTAAGAGAGACTTACATAGACCTAATCTACATGGAAAGTAGAGAAAGACAAGATCTTCTGAGTAAGTTGGGAGCATGGGCACCATGGGAGAGTGGAGGGAAGAGGCAGGGAGGAAAACAGAGAAAAATGTAGAGCTCAATAAAATCAATACACAGTAGTATGAGTCCTTACTCTCCTTGCACTCTTCAATAGCGGCTACTCTTTGGGGCCTGATACCACTGGGTCCCCTCTTCAGCTTCTCGAGAAGCCTAATGCTCCCAGTGCTTTGGGAGGCAAATGGCTCTTAGAGAGTTTTAAGTGCATGTGGTACAACTGCCTTGCCACATGGTGCCCTAGTTTCTAAAGCTTTATGAAGAAGCCTCAAGCTCCATGTCTCCCCAGTAAAGAGACACAGAGGCCTAGAGAGATGCTCTGAAACTGTGTTTCCTGGACAGTTCAGTGCTTGGCAGAGACAGCAGGAGCTTGTGTGCAGCTCAGCAGCTGCTGCATGTCCATGTCTGAGACAGGCAAAGAGCAAGACTAAGGGGGGGGGGAAGTAAATCCAATTTAGTCCCCAAATAAAATAGGGATTTCTATAATCATAGAAAGTCCATAGTGAAGCAGCTGACTGCAACCGCGCTGAGCCATTCTGTGCACGGCTGGCTGTGTTTAGTTTACCCTCTCACATCCTCTCCAGCTCCTACACAACTGCCAACAGCCGAGCTCTGAGCAGAAGAAATAATAATTCTCCCCACTTTGCAGAGGAGGAAAGAGGAGCTGAGATTAAACACACCCAGGGGTGTATCACGTTAAAGCCAGGCTTAGAAGGCAGATCCTGAGCCTCCAAAGCCTGCTCTCCTACCCACTAGACTTACGTTGCCTGAAGTGAAATAAAAGGCCCTGAGTAAATAATATGGGAGAGCTGGAGGAGGGCTAAAGTAGAGACTGTCTCGATCTGGATTATTTGCAGACTGCCTTTCTTTAAAGAGTGGATCATTGTCTCTTGGTCACTGCTTGAATAAGTCTATTTTAGGTCCAAGGAGACTTGGAATTATTATCAGCCACGATAGGTCTAGGTGACCCAAGACAATGTAGGTAGAAGGAGATGCCTTAGTCAACATGAGAAAGACTGATTTGGGGAGCCCAAACCATTGTTCCTTAAGTCTGTGGCTTTGGTCAGTCCTAGATTATCCACAAACACACCAATTCGTCATTTCCTGGGGGAGAGGTAAGTTCTTCCCACCTTCATGGAACTGTTCACCTTAGAGAACATTGGTCTGTAAATAAAACTGGCCATATTCATAAACAGGCTAAGCCTTCCAGTGTCCTAAGATGCTAAATACCAACAAGGTCAAAAATGAGGACCCAAAACAAGGGTGGGTGACTTGGCAGAGTATTCATCAGACTTGCCTGTGTAGAACCCATGTGAACAGCCTCTAGCCCAAGTAGACTACTGTATGCCATGGAATCTACTTGGCCTTGAGAGTGGAGCTTCATTCTGCCTCTAAGGCCTTATTGCTGAGTCAGGAATCCAGTCCACAAATTCTGTCCCTGAAGCCCATGGAAGTTACCTCTAACATATTAGCAACATCTAGCCATGGGAAAGCATGATGCAGTCAGCTTTCTTTACATGCACTGTATCACTTTCTCTTCTCCACAGGACTACAGATCAGAGCTGTTACTATCACCATCCCTGTTTTCCAGATGAAAAGACCAGGGCTAAGTGAAGCTGGACTGGGAATACTGAGTCTGCTGTCTTCTCACTACTAATGTGACTGCATTGATGGGGATCCTTCACCCTATTTCCAGATGACCGGTCCCTAGAAGCACTGGTTTGGGGTTTACAGTCATATAGGTGTTTACCTCCTCCTCATTCTCTTCAGTCCCACTGATGGCAGTAGCTATGGCCCTTCACTCCCTCCATTCCAGTGGTTCCCTCTCACATCACTGCATCTCCTTGGACTCTATTCCAAGCCACTGTCCCTTCTGGCAAAAGGGTGATGATGGCTCTCTTGTTGGTCACTTCCAGTAACTTCACAATTGCCACCTTCCCACGTCTCGGAAAATTATTCCTTCCTTAGACTCTTTCCAGTTAAAGTTTTCAGGTATGCATCCTAGGAGAGGCAGAATCAAATCCCTTGCTCAAGTTTGCATCACTCTGTATGTAAAGCTAAGGTAGGAAATCACCTAACTCCAGAACCCACATTACATCAGCATCACTCTGTATGTAAAGCTAAGGTAGGAGTCATCTTACTCCAGAACCTACAGTGCATTACTCTGTATGTAAACCTAGGGTTAGGAGTCGCCTTACTCCAGAACCCACAGTGCATTACTTTGTATGTAAACCTAGGGTAGGAGTCACCTTACTCCAGAACCCACAGTGCATTACTCTGTATGTAAAGCTAGGGTAGGAGTCACCTTACTCTAGAACCCACAGTGCATTACTCTGTATGTAAAGCTAGGGTTAGGAGTTGCCTTACTCCAGAACCCACATTGCATCAGCATCACTCTGTATAAAGCTAAGGTTAGGAGTTGCCTTACTCCAGAACCCACATTGCATCAGCATCTTTCATCACTATCTACCTTGGTTAAAGCACCACATATGGCCCCCAATGGCTGGGGAAATAATTTACCACCTAAATTCAAATCCTTAGCTCTCTTCCTTTCTAGCCTTTGTTACCCCTATATCCCAGAATGGTCACGACCACTGTGAAAGTAGCCACTAAAGGGCCAAGAGATTGACTAGCAGAAGCCTTTCTCTGACTTAGATCAAGTCTATTCTCTTGCTTGTTGCCCATCAGTTGGTGAGCACACCAGCCCTGTAAAGACTGCTGTTTACTGCCTGCCCTCCTCCCTGCTGACTGCCTACACATGACCTCCCAGGGAAGTCTAAATCACCCTTTTGTTAGCATCTTTCCTCCTGCTGTGATAAAAACATGGTGCCAGGGCAACTTACAAAAAGAAGAGTTTTATTGGGATTACTGTCATGGAGGACATGGCGACTAGTGGCTGGAGCAGCATCTGAGAACTCACATCTTAGCCCCATAGGCAGGAAGCAGAGAACACATTGGAAATGGCATGAGTTTTCTGAAGCCTCAAAGCCCGTCCCCAATGGCACACCTTCACCAACAAGGCCATGTGTCCTAATGCTTTTAACAGTTCTAGCAACTGGGGACTAAGTAGTCAAATATGAACCTTTGGGGGCCATTATCATTCAAATTATCATCCCCTCCAAAAAAACCCAACTGCTGCCCTTTGTCTATTCATGATAGCCTGCGTTATGGTAAATAGAGCCTCCCCATCCTCTGTATCTTATCTTCAGCTCTTAGGTTCCGTTAGCCCAAGCAGGACATGCAGTCTCTCACATGACTTGTACTTTCTCATAGGTGTGTATATGTTTTTTAAAACTTTTTTTATTTATTCATTGTATCTTTCACATCATGCATCCTAGTTCCACCTATCTCCCATCTCCTTGCATCTACCATCTGCCTCTGCAATGCCCTCTCCTAGATAAAACAAAATAAAATTTAAGAGAAAAAAGGAAAAAGGGAAAATTTTGTCACAGAAGCACAGCAAACCCCTTTATCCATACATCTTAATATGCAGGCTTTCATTGCAGAGAATCATTGGTCTAGTTTGAGGCCCCTGGTCTCTCATACATTATTTATGCTCAACCCTGACTGGGACTCTTCCTGGACATCCCATTGCTGCCCCGTGTTATGGGAATCCTGCAGCCTTGGGTCCATATGCTCCATGGAAGAAGGGGTGAAGATTTTACTGAAGCAACACAAACAATTTCAATTAAACCTTAAACATCCTTAAAACCTTTTGATACCCCAGTGCCATGCTTTTCTCTGGATGTTTAACCCCGTCACACAATTGCCTTGCCCTCTCTCTAACTTCTTCCTCTTTTAATGATCAAAGCACCCAGTTGCCTTGCTCTCTGCAAGACAGTTCTGTTCCTTTCTTGTGTAGTTTTGTGCACCTTCAACAACAACCAACTTGCTATTGCCATTTCATTCAGGCACTGTCCCTCCACAGCAGTCCCCTGGAAGCAGAGCAGCTGCTCAATCAGTAGTCAGCATGGCCCGCATGGAAGTAGGCGGTCACTCCCTCCTGAGACACTTGAACTTCATTATCCCTGTACCGTGCAGACTGGACATCTGGCGACAGCGGCGTGGGCAGGGGCAGTAACATACAGTACATACAGCTGTGAAGACGATGGAACAGTCAATATTGCACATACTGTGCAGACTGGACATGTGGCGACGGCGGCTGTGGAGACGATGGAACCGCCTGGTATACAGCAAACAACCTAAGCACTCAGCCTCAAGACCTGTGATATGACCTTTCTCTTGCTCAATTAGTTGTAGGACTCAGGCTATTGGTGGTGCCTTCTTGGCTTGCATTTCTAAATCTGCTAAGCCCATTTTCGCAAAGATTGTCCCACAGGCCTGTAGTATAGGAAAAAAAAATCAGGAATTCACTAGAAACACAAACTTGCAGGCCTTTCTCAGAAATACTGAATGGGTCTATCAGAGTGGAGTTCTACTCGGTGTGCTTCAAGAAGCCCCCAGGTAACTTGGGTACATGCCCTAGTTTCAGAATTACTGTTAATAAACTTCTCCCATCTGCCCACCTCTTTAAAGAGCAGATGTAAAAACACTTTCTAGGTCATGGATACCTAGCCCTAGCTGCTCTTAGGATATTGAAAACAGTAGTGTACAGTCCCCAAGTCAGACCAATACAAGGAGAACATTGGTGGCAATGGGACTGGATGGGAAACTTCTGCAGGCAAAGTGTGGAGCCACAAGGTAACAATGTATCCATTGTCATATTAATGTGTTCTTTTCTCCTCTTCTAGAAAAAGGATTAGAAGAGAAGGGGTTGTTAATGTTTAAACTGTCAAGATTCTCTGACACTGATAAATAAGCCCTTCGAAGGCATGTTTCCTTAAACACCCAGTAGCTGTATAGTGAGTGTTCTCTGTAGGAAAAATGTAAAGGCCACGAGGTCTAAAGCCATAGTAAGTACATACTTCATATCTGGGATCCCCATTATTAAGAAAGCTAGAGGTTTGCTAGTTTTTGCTCACTTGATACAAGCTGGAGCCACCTGGGAAAGAGGTACCCTCAGTTGAGGAATTAGCTTCATCAGGTTTCCCTGTGAATACATCTGTGTGGCATTTTTTTTTATTTATGTCTGGTATAGAAGGACCTAATCCACTGTGTATAGTTCCTGGGCAGGTGGTCCCAGGTAGTATGAGAAAACAGGCAAGCAAGACATTGGGAGCAAACCAGTAAGCATCATTCCTACAAGGTCTCTACTTCACTTCCTGCATCCAGGTTCCTGCCTTGAACCCAGCTCTCCTGGCTTCTCTCTATGACCTACGGGTAACTGTAAGGTGAAACAAACACTTTCCTCTTGGCATTGACTTTGGTCATTCTTTTATTTCTGCAACAGAGAAGCAGACTAGAATAGGAGGAAAGACCACCCCTATTAAAATGAACTGTGTTAAAACAAGTATTCCAAGAAGAAGGTGAAGGTCAGCTCCTACTTGCCTTCATCGAAGCCACAACAGAAATTTCTAAATATGATGCTACCATTTGTCTCCTGTCAACAAAAGCAAACTAATATGTGGTACAGTCGGAACATGATATGGCCTGCTCAGGCACATGTGTTAAACACGTGGTGCTCAACTGTTGCACTAATGATGAGGGAGGAGTAGTCACTTTGTAGGGTGGAGCACACACACACAAGAAGTGGATCACAGGGGTGTCTATAAGGGCATGTGGCACTCTCTTCCTTTCTTATCCCTGCTTCTTTCTGCCCACAAGGTAAAGATACTTCTCTGCACGGTTTTATGGTCACGATGCTCTGTCCAAGTGTCCAACCACAGGCTGAATCCTCTGAAACTATGACCTGGAGCAAATCTTTCCTTCTTTCAGTCAGTCATTTACAGTGTGTGTTTTGTCACATCAAGGCAATAAGTGTTTGAGAAACTCGAACTTTCCAGTCTTGCTTTTTTCTCTCTTTCGATCTTTGCCTTTTCTGTCTTTTCTTCTGTCTGTGAAATTTAGACCTGAGATGGCATCTCGTTAAGCTTTCATTTCTTCATGTACTACACCATGGTTTTCAGCACGTGGTCTCCAGACCAGATGCATCAGCATTACCTATTCTTGGGCCCTGTCAGGTCTATGGATCTAGAAGTCGGAGGGTGAGTGGGGGTCTCGGCAGTCTATTTCATCAACTTGCAGGTGATTCTGATGCATGCTAAGTGACAGAAACAGTGCTATGCATTTGCTGTCTCACGTGCTTCCACAAACAGTGGCCTCCGCCGTTGGCTGGTTTTCTCTTGCAGGTGCCCATAGCTCTCAATTTCTCTGACCTGTTTCCTGGTTAAGGAAAGAAAAGGCCTGGTCCCCACTGACCTAGGAGTCATGGGCACCCTCTGTTCCCAGGAGAGGTGGATTGCTTCACCACTGAGAGGAGGGTCTCTCCTTGTCTCAGTCCTTCTCCTTGGTCTGCACCATGGATGACTCTGACTGGTGTCTCTATGTGATAGCTGCCTGCCTTTGTATGGAGGGAGGGATCTGTTGGAGCGTTTTAGAGATCATTGCAGGAACCATCGCCCTGGGGAGACTGCGGGAACCCAACCCATGGTTGTGCTGAATGGTCCTGTTGCCCCACACCCAGTTGAAGCGTTAATGGAGAAAATAAAATAAAATAAAAAAATTAAAAAAAAGAAACTTTGTGAGAATTCTTGCTGTTACCCACTGTTCTCTCTGGTTAGTGCACTTCCCATTAGAGTCTTCATGTATTTCAGCTGTGCACCATGGAGTTCTTAATGTTCCTTTACATAGGATGTATTTGGCTTTTACACTAATTACCATTAATTATATTTAGCTGCTTTATATATATTTATTAATTAACCCTCAAAATATAATCTCAAAGTAGGGGCCTTACCTGTTCACATGATGCACTCCTAGAACCAGAATACTGTGGCATAATGGTCAGAAGTGTCTGGTAGAAGTTTTGCTGAGGATGAAAGTTTTCTGTGTTCACTTCATCCAACATGGCAGCTGCTGGCCATATGTGGTGCCTATTTGAGCAGCTGAAATGAGGCTAGTGTGACTAAGGTACTAAATTTAATTATTTTAGTATAATTTTAATTCACTTAAATTTATATAGCAATGTGTGGCCACTTCCTACTGTACTGAACATCACAGCTCTAGACACTTAAAATATGTGTGTTGAATGAATGAATGAATCGCTTATAAAAACACTAAGAATAAAATGTTTTAGATTTTCAATGATTGACAAACAATGCTTTTTATTTTATTGACCCTGACTTAAACAACTCCCTTGCCTGCCATGGACCTGGTGAGATCTAAAACTACAAATGTGACAAGCTTGTGGGCATGTCTGTAAGGGAGTTTCTAGACACAGTTAATTTGAGGTGGGAAGACCCACCCTGATTTGGGCAGTACTATTTCATGTGTTGGGACTCTGGATTAAATAAAAATAAAAAAAATAGCTTAACATCTCTCTTTGCTTTTGGTCTGTGGACAAAATGTGACCAGCTGCCTCATGCCTCATGGCCACGCCCTCCCCACTATGACTGACAGGAGCCAGAGTACACCCTTCCTTCCTTGAGTTGGATTTTTTTAGGTCTTTGCCACAACAGACAAAAAAATAACAAATCTACTTTCTAAAAATTTTAATTTTGACTTTAGGTAGGGAACAGTCTTTTTTAAGTAAAGCTGTTTTCAAGTCAAAACTAGCATTATGGTAGAAAATAATTCGAGCGGAGAGATTGAAAGGAAAAGGTGGGAGTGAGGCATATTAATCAGCTTTGCGGAAACTCGAGTAGTTCCTCATGTGGAAGTTGAGGATGTAGGGCTTTCAGAGTCCTGACAAGATTTCCTAGAAGCTACAGGACTCCTGGGGATGGAGAGCAGATGAGCTTCTCTTTGGAGGAGAAAAAGGGCAAAGTGGACAGGGAGAACAGCAAACAACCGATGAGAAATCATCTTGGATATTAACTTACCCCCCACGTCTTAACCTGTGAGATAGTCAATGGAACACCCAGCTAGCTGAGTAGAATGCGTTAGTTCTCCTCTTCTGTGAGGAAAACATTTACAAGGCTTCTCAGAAGTCTACTGTGAAGTATTCTAGTCTAAAGTATCTCCACCTCTGGGCTGAGCTTGTAGGTCCAGGTCCACGGTAAAGCCCTTATTTTGTATATGTCAAGCCCTGATTTTAAAGATCCAAAGAGATTGCTCAGTAGTTACTAGTACTGACTGCTCTTCTAGAGGACTGAGGTTCAATCCCCTTGTACCCACATGATTGCTGAGAACTAATAGGACACCAGTTTTAGGTGATTTGACATTCGTTTCTTGATGTGGGAGTGATTTCTTATTAATAAAGAAACTGCCTAGACCCATTTGATAGGCCAACCCTTAGGTAGGCAGAGAAAACAGAACAGAATGCTGGGAGAAAGAAGCTGAGTCAGGGAGTCGCCATAATTCTCCCACTCCAGACAGACGCAGGTTAAGATCTTCCTTGGTAAGTCAGCTCGTGGGCTACACAGATTATTAGAAATGGGTTAGATTAATATGTAAGAGCTAGCCAATAAGAGGCTACAGATAATGGGCCAGGCAGTGTTTAAAAGAATACAGTTTCTGTGTAATTATTTCGAGTATAAACTAGCCGTGTGGGCGGCCGGGCGCCGGGAACATATCCCGCCACTCCAAACACAACAGAGTGGCGCCCAGATGTGATGGGCTAAATCCACTTAAAAACCTGAGAGAGCTTAATTTAAAACAGAAAAAAAAACAGAGTTTAACGCAGAGTTTTGCTCTTTGTTGGTGGCGTGCCATAAAGAGATTTTCTGATTCAGCAACAGCAGCAGAAAAAAAGCTGCGTCATTTTAAAGCACGGCTTCCTGGGGCTGTGCTGCCAGCGTGAACTCTGGCTTTAAAGCATTTCAAGGCTTTTATGGGACTGGATGTTTGTGTTCCTGCTTGGGATCTGAAGGAGAGTGCTCTGAGACCGTGCAGATGGCTCAGTGCTCCCTGCCCGCACCTGGGCAGATGGCAGAATCAGGCTTAGGCAGGCTGGAGAGCATGGCGGATTCCTGCTGTCTTACAAAGACGTGTTTTCAGACTGCGCAGTGCTCTGTGTGTCAGATTTTGCTGTAACTTGGACGAAAAGAATTTCTGTGCTGCATGCTCAGTCTCAGAGTTAAACTGCTGACTGTGGCGCCAATGTGGACTTGCTGTGTGCCTGGAACTGTGCTCAGCTCAGGGGCACCAAATGGATCTGAGACAGGAGTGACTGCTCCATGCTGAACTGTGCTGACCTCAGGCAGGAACTACTGTAATTACTGTAATAACAGCACAGTTAAGGTTTTGAGTGGGCAGGACACAGACAGTACCATATTACCTGTACATGGTGCAACTTAAGTTTTTAAGAACTGCTTAACATTTTAAGAAATGCTCCTGGATAGTAAAAAAATGTTACAGATTCACAATAAAACAGATTCAGACATAAAAGACCACACTGTTGGATGAATGTATGTAGGCCTGAGAGAGAAAAGAAAAAGAATATAGAGAATAAAGTTAATGGTTTTAAAAAAAGGTAAAGTCTTTAAAGAGAAAGAGTACAGATAGTTATAGATTAAGAAAAATAAAGTAAAAATAAGCCATGTAAAAATGAAAAATTCACAGACAGTCTGGATTATGTACATTGTGTTTTCTTTAAAATTTTTGACTGTAAAGGAGCTAAGTACAGACAGACATTTCATTATATGGGCTGCCAATTGGAACCAGAATGGATATCATGAGGGTATGACTTCAGAATTTGGGACTAAGGATATGATGCTTTGGAAAGGGCCATCTTTTGTTTTCATAGAGGATGAGACCCTGTGGATTTCTCCTATTCCAATTTGGTATGATAGACCACGCCCTCCTGAAAGGTTGCTGTGAACACCCTCAAAAAATTACTTCACTCAACTGCCAACTGAGATGACCCTGGCACACAGGTTATACCATGAAAGACCTAATTAATGGCGCCCCCATTCAGTAGGAAGCAGTTTGGAGAGAAAAACCTGTGCCCATGTTCTTAAAATATTGTTTATAGATGTTCTTTTAAATTTAAAGGGGGATATGATATAGCTATGAATAATTTGCATTGGTATGGATTTTAAGGTCAATTTTGTTATATGTATATGTATTTCTGATCTTGATTAAGGTATTGTGATTGTGTAATTCATTTAAAAATGTAATGTATAATTAGGAAATATAAGTTGCTAATGGATAATCATCAATAATAGTCAAGCTTGTAGTCGTGTTAGTTAGATTTTCTAGATATATAGAGATATATTTCAATTAAATAGGCATTCTTCATATCTTTCAAAGACTGCAGAATATGGCATTTAATGTTTTAATAACTTAGGGCTTTTCATGACAAGGAGACACATCTGCTCCTGGCAGCACCAGCTACTTCAAGAGGAAGATGGACATCGAAGAGGATCCTTATAGCCATTTGGGCAAGAAACTGCTCTTGCCTGGACTGATGCATAAACTGGACACAAAGAACCCGCAGAGTGAGGACTGCTGAACTTGCCTAAAGATGAGATGGTCTTTCGGGGTTCTTGATTCATGAGAGAGTCTGTGAGACATTCTGCAGGACACAGCAGACAGTGACTGAACTGTCTTTGAAATTTCCTGCTTCATGGAAATGTCTACTGGATACTACGGGCCTGAAGGCTGAAGATGGATGCCCCAATGGTACAGAGGAACTTTGGGTGACTGTACAGGCAACGAGATGTCTCTGTCATTTCTAGAGTTTTGATTTCCTGTTAGCTTAGGTAGTATTATATCCTTCTGGAGTCTTTGATGGAGTTGAAGAATGGATACATAGCTGTAGTTTTCCTTAGTTATGATAAAAGATAAAGTAGATAATAAATATTATAAGTGTAATTCTTACTTGATAACTATTTTGTTATATGTAATTTTACTATGTTAAAGTTAAAGCCTTTCTTTTTGTTTAAACAGAAAAAAGGGGAAATGATGTGGGAGTGATTTCTTATTAATAAAGAAACTGCCCAGACCCATTTGATAGGCCAACCCTTAGGTAGGCAGAGAAAACAGAACAGAATGCTGGGAGAAAGAAGCTGAGTAAGGGAGTCGCCATGATTCTCCCACTCCAGACAGATGCAGGTTAAGATCTTCCCTGGTAAGTCAGCTCGTAGGCTACACAGATTATTAGAAATGGGTTAGATTAATATGTAAAAGCTAGCCAATAAGAGGCTACAGATAATGGGCCAGGAAGTGTTTAAAAGAATACAGTTTCCGTGTAATTATTTCAAGTATAAAGCTAGCCGTGCGGGTGGCCGGGAACATAGCCCACCACTCCAAACACAACGGTTTCTAACATCTGCAAGCATTACATGCACATGGTAGGGTACACAGAAATACATATAGGCAAAGTATGTATACACATAAGATGAATAAATCTTTTTTAAAAAAAAAACCTAGAGTTTAATTCTCAGTATTGAAATTTGTTTTGAAACATTCTATCTCCCCTGTACTGCTGACGATAGGATAAACTTCACTGCATTTAACCTTATCTTAACCTAATTTTCTTGTCTTCTGTCTCCAAGATTCTTTAGTATGTAATTTTACCCAAAGACAGTGGTCTACATTTTTCAGGTTAGTCCTGAATGGTTTGACACACAGTAAACTTTTTTTAAAAATCAGATGATTAGAATAGAATAGAATCACACAGAGCTTCCTTTTCCAGCTGTGCCTGAGATCCAAGAATTCTTCCAGCTCTGAAATTGCTCCATCCTCTGGCTAAAGAGTCTCTAACAAGGAACATGTGGCCCAAATGTGTCATCTTCATTATTAGAAATATCATAGCACTAAATTGGGCACTGATGTCCCAAAATATTCCTGCAGTTTAAAAGCACATCACAATTTATTACCTTGATTTGACCCCCTCTCCTCCCCTCTTCTCCTCTCTCCCCATTTCCTCTTTCCCTTGTATCTTGTATTAGTTTATGCCTCCTCCAAATCTGCACCCCAAACAAAGGTGCAAACACCATAGTTGTGATGTTCTGGAGCCAGAATCTACATGAGTTAGAGAGGGAAGATTGTCAAGGATCACTGAGATGCTGCAACATCAGGTAATGGAGCAAGTCACAGCACAAGGCTAGTGTCTGCCAAGCTGCACTTGTGGGGAATGATGGACACTTGCACAGGTTTGGTGACCACAGTATTGTCATAAAACAATAATATTAATTCACTTCTGAGCTCTTTAGTCAGTTTTATCTACCAAGAATCTGCTTCAGGATGGCAGTTGACTATAATCTCTAAACAGAATGAATCTAAGTACGATTCTCTGTGTTTGCAGCTCCAGGGCCACAATGACACTCTTCACCTTTCTCCTTGACAACCTTGTTCTAGAGTCTTCCACTTCTGGCTGTTGTCTGAGCTGTTCCAGGTTGCCTGCTTGACTCCTGACCTTGAATATAAGAATCTCATGGCTCTCTGCCAAAGAGAGCATTCTGAAACCCTTCTTCCCAGACACTAGGTTTTAAAACCCTTACAATGTAGATAATTGACTGACCCAACACTGCCATTTTCTTTTTTCTGAGTCTCCATCAGTCTATACACACCAATTAACTCCCCTCAAATTTCTGTGTCTTTTGTTCCTAGACCACAGTTTGTACACAATTAGCGCTTGCCATCTGCCTGAGCTCCATCCTAGTCTAGCACAGGTAAGGGCCTCAGTAACTGAAACACTGCTGGCTAGATATGCCCATTTCACCTGCCTCTAGTAGGAGACTTGTCATTGCAACTAACCAGTGATCTTGTTGTGAAATTCCAACACTGGTTGGAATAGCCTCAGGTCCCCTGAGAGCAGAGCCTGAGTCTGGCATGCAGGAAACATTGAAATTGGGCAGAAGAGAAATTCAACATGGGGACAAATTCTCAAGGTCAAGGTGATATTGCCTGAGTAATTCTCTGAAGACTTTCATGAACACCCTATAAGGTGGCCAGATGAGAATCAGACAGTGGGAGTATTTACCATGCCAGTTTCCATATCCACCCTTTAAGGCTGCCAGACTAGCTCCCTGCATTGTCAGGCAGTATGTGTAAGAGCGTCAAGTGATGTTCCACAGTGATCCACAGAAGAACAAACAGGAGATGGTTGCACAGACTGGCTTGCTACTGCAGTAGTTAGAATAAAGGGGGACTTAGAGTGGTACAAGCTATCAGAGACACCCCCTCTCATGCATCCTTGGGGGTTCTGGTTTATCCAGGATCATTCTAAAGGTGTTAATAGTGTTGTTCACTTTTGCTTTCAGTTATGTTCTAGTTTACACTACAAGAACATTGTTAACTAGTTGCCCTCTTCTCTGTCTTTCTGTCTATCACTCTCTCTCCCCCCTCTTTCATATGCAGGCACTTTAAGAAACACAAGAAAACCAAGAGAATTTCTTAGTAATTTATTTTCTCCAGTTTTTCGACTGTTCTCAGCAGAACTGTCTCCAGATGGAATACACTTTGTCTTTGTTAGGACCAATGAAGCTTGAGCCCAAAAGAACAAACTACCTTTTACAAAGTCTTATGCAAAGTCTTCTGTCACACAGCTTCTGTTACTTAAAGTGAAGTACTGCATTCTACATCTACAGTCTGTGCAATGATTCTCTTCTGGGATAGAAGCAGAAGCACTGTGTTGAGTGTGATAAAATATCTATGGCAGCCTTGTGGCTCCAGATGTCAATGACACATGAACATAGGGCATCCTCAACTTTTAAAAGGGGGCCATTAACAGAGGACAAGCAGCCCACCAATAACACAGCGCAAATAGCATACCAGTGATTTTGTTTATTTCAGAAACAAAGCATCTATAAACTGTAACTTTGTAACAAATCTGATGATGGGTAAAGCCACTTCAAACAACTTCTCCAATAAATGAACAAGCTAAGAACAAACTGGACCCTGAATAACTCTATTGCAAGCTATCTACTTCAGCAGGCCTTCTTCCAGTAACGTCAGGATATGGAGCAATTTGTAGTATTCTTTATGACTCCTCTTCTGGACCAGTTGGGAATGGACTGCCTGACCAGAGCCAGTGTTCACTGGGCTGATGTACAGAAATTAAATATCCTAAAAACCACATCCAAACCATGACTGAAGAGCAATGCCATATAGTTTCAAGAGCATGGAACTAAATAAAATTAGGCCTCCTTTGATGTGTCTCTTGTAAGGTCACTATTACCACCAGTGGGATAGGCCACCAGTAGTCAAGGACAACCTAGAGCATCTACCACAGTGGGTTTTGGGATTCTGTTAAGTGAACGTGGCCATGTTAATTACATGTTAAGAACACAGTATATGGCCCACAGAAGAAACTTAGTAGACATTAATTTTGTTATTGTTAAGTTTAAAGAACTGAATTTCATTCAAATTTTTGAAATTTGTATTTGAATTATGCAATATAAAGCTAAGTAGTTCAATACTTCTTAACTCAAAGACTCTCATCACTTAGAAATAAGATTATTTTTTTCTATTAGCAGCTACCTCTAACTGACTCCTGACCTTAAACATGATGAATTGAAATGCAGTTTCCAGAGCACAGTCATCCCAGAAGAAGATCCAACCAAGCAGTTTGCTGAATGCTTACCCCATACAATTTTAATCCAATTATGCCTTTTGCATAAGAATTTATTTTCATACTAAAATACTATACTTTCAGAATGAACATCATTGCTGTTGGTTGTGTTTTGATCATTCTTGCTGCCTTTTACAAGAAAACTGGAGGACAGTGGTTTAAAAAGTTTTGGTTAAGACAACAGCATAGGGTTTCATTAAGTGTCATCAAAGGCATCATTTTTCTGAAAATATGTGGAATTAAAATACTGAACTGTGTACTAGAGAGATGGCTTGTCAGTCAAGAGCACTCACTGTTCTTGCCATGGGCTTGGATTTGGTTCGTAGCACCACACGGTTCCTTAGAGCTGTTTTTAACTCTCATTCCAGGAGAGTCAACATCATTCTTAGGCACACACATGGTGCACATAAAGGCATGCAGGGAAACCTCTCAAACACATAAAATTAAAATAAGTAAATCTTTTAGATAAAGGAAAATAACAAAAACATTATTTATTAAAACATGAGCACTGTTTAGTCACCTTATAGCTGGGCATGATAGTGAATGCCTGCAATCTCAGGTGGTACGGCTGTAATTAGGATGTTGAGGTACGAGAATTGATCAGGACTTTAAAGTCAGACTAAACTACAATGTAACCTACAGACATTTGAGGATTCTTTGGGGCTCATAGGGCTAAAAAAAAAAGGTTGCATGAAAAGATCTCAGGCACCAAACACAGAAGGGAGATGACAGTCACAAATCCTCTCTTTCTCAAAGATGAGGAAAAAAGAAGCAATGGACATGGTAGGAATGTTTTCTTACTTAATACTGGTCGAGTGGAATAAAATGTAGAAAACATGCATGGCCTATTATAAATAACATAAAAAATGCCAGTTAGACTGGAGAGTTGAGCCAAACAAGCCTTTAATCAATTTCTGTCACTTCAGTGAGTTTATTTATCTTCAGTATTTCCTGAAATGTCACACACTATCTATCCTTGTGTTATGTCTTGCTGCCTAATTAAAAAACTTACAATCCTTGCTTTGAGGACCAAGGCAAGAAGGGGAACATGGACTGTAATCCCCGAGGGCATGTGAATATCACATTTGGCAATGAATGTTTCTGGAGTCTTTACTTTCCAGTTATGTACACTGTTATCAAAGCAGCATTCATGGATTGCCAGATGCCAAATAAATCTTCTTGATGATGAATGTCAAATCCAATCACAGGATTTTCTTCCAAGCTTTTCTCCTTTTAAACAATCATGGGAAATTGTATGTAAGTGATAATCCTAATAATGTGTCAAATTAAAACTGTATTTGCCATACCATAAATACACAGGCATGAAAGGTGAGAAAAACACCAAACTGTTCACAGTGCCTAGCTCTGGGAGTAGGACTGGGTAGATAATCCATATTTTTTCTTATATTTTTCTATGTTTCCCTGATTTTGCATTGCTACCACTCAAACTTTCCAAAATTCACCTGTGTGTTGATATGGCTGTGATGGAAAAACTTGCTTCATGTCCCATATCAGAAGCAAATAAAGTGCTTGATAACTGTCCAAGACAACTGTCCAAAGTCCCCAGAAGTCATTCAGTACTGAGCCATGGGAACAACATGGCTCACATGACTCCCTGGGCTGCACAAGCAGTTGCTGACATAGCCTTTATCAAGTCTGGCCTTAGTAAGGAGAGCCTTTGAATGGTGAGATTCTCATGTTCTCTCACCCACTCTGTCCTCCTAGCTAGAGCAAGCACCCCTTTATTGTTTTTTACCTCACTAACCTTTCCTCATCCTCTGGTCCCAGGTTTGATGTTACTTGGTCTAGAAACATTCCTTCATCTTCTTGGCATGGTTCAATGCTCCTTTTCTGGATCCAACAGACCTTGATATGAAGTTGTTATTTTAACAACCCCCACCAAATTAATCTATAAATTCTCTCCGATGATGCAGTACTACTCCTTACTCCTCTTGCTTCTACAATGTATCCAAGCGATGCTAGCTCAGAAACAACGAATACTATCTAGGGCTCTTACTTATTAAAGAGAAAATCTCTAGCTGTCATCACTGCTCTTGACACAGAGTGTTAAACTGGTAGTTTGTTTATTGTGGGGACTAAATCCAGGGTCTCTTGTGTGCTTTGTAGACATTTGAAACAAGATCGAAACAATTCAACATAGTCATTTTGTATCTCTCCCCTTTTCTTTATCTCTTAAATGAGGAAACGATAAATGAGAAGTGGGGTTTTTGTATTAAAATTCCTTCTTGGAAGAATGTCCCTACCACTTTCTAGGGATCTATTTCTGTCTGTTCTCTCTCCCTAAAATTGAAGAGACATTTCCAATGTTTTGGTTCCTTCTTTGCTTTTATGTTACTTGAGAAGAAAATGTTGGGCTTCAGAGTTCATAAAAAAAACCTCAGTTTCTTGACCTGCTACCAACTTTCTTCTTCTGAGACATGAGTAGATGACCTCCCCTGCTTAGTGGTAACAAAATAATAGAGTTCACTGGCTTAACTTGCCTCTTTCCTATGCTGTGTTCTTATACCTGTGAGTAATGTGAAGAAAGGTAAAACTGGATTTTTTCATGGTGATGATGTAAATTACTCCCCCAATTCTACTCCCTCTCAGGTCTTCCACTTTCAGCCCATAAAATGTTACACCTCTTAGCAATATCAAATGTCAATCCTGAACAGCTTAGCTGTAGACTATGGTCTCAGGACAGAACTTACATTCTATCTTGTGAAGTATCTGCTTTTCTGTAGTGTATTTGTGGCTTTCTGATGTTTGCTTTACTCAGGGGAAGATTTTTAGAGTTCACCTAATATCATCCTGAGCTTTTGAGTAAACTAGAGCTAGCTAGAGCAGAAATTGCCTTCTTACTTGTGCTACTGTTTCTTCCCCCTCTTCTTCCTTCTCCTTTGTCTCTTCCTTCCATTCTGTTTCTCTTTCTGTATGTTTACATAACAAGCATTTGGGAGATTTAGTAAAGAAGTAGGCCAATCTATTATTCATATGGGATACCTATGGTGCATGTATGTAATATGAGCTTACAGGAGAAATTTAACAAGATGATGCTTCCAGCCCTGTTGACTGCCAGGATCTGTAATTATCAGAATAACATAACAAGGTATCACTCTTTAGTCCATTCCAGCTTATTGGTTTAATAACTCCCCCCAAAAAAGTTGTGTGTCCTATGCAGTGCTACATGTCCAAATATGGTGCCTATTATGTAATATATAAACATGTCCAGATATTAAACTATAGTATTAGGTTAATAGCGTTCTTTTTTTTCAATTTATTTCCATCCTGAAAGCTTACATTCAGTCTTTGTAATTAAGGAAGTCAATTAACTGAGCTTAAGCTCAATTTAAGAACCATTCATCTCCGCATTCATGCTGGACATCAGTTCCTTCTTGGCCTTATTCGTTCCTCCTAGTATAATTTCCTTTGATGAGAAAGATGGAACTCAAAAGGGGTTATGGAGATATATGGTCCTTTCCCTGTCAATGATCTTCTTCATTTGTTTTCTTTAACTTGTTTGGCTTTGTTGTTTTTCTAATGAGCTAAATATGAGGGTAGTGGGTATAGCTCAGTGGTAGAGCACTTAATAAGTATGCATGAAGTCATAAGTCTGATCCCCAGCACCATAAAAATAAAAATCCATTGATGATTTTTTCCAGCACATTATTCTATCATGTTACACATGACTTGCGTTAGTATTTTTCTTCCATCTTTTTTATATTCGTATTTCTTTCCTTGTTATTACAACTGTTCTTCCCAGTTGTTTAACATTTATTACATTAATTGAACAGTCTTTGTGCACAATTATTTGTTTTGCTGAATATAAAAGAATTCTAGGTCTCAAGCCTTTGAGTCTCTTATTTTCTGGAAATCAATAAAAATCATCCTTTAAAAATATCAAGAGAAAAACCAGTTTAAGAAAAGGAATAATTATATTTTGATATTTAACCAGCAAATGCAGATCTGTGATAAAGGACAATACCACCTATTTCCTCCATACTCAAAATCACTGTGGGAAACTGGTCGAAAGCTTGGCACAAATGTGTGGCCTTTGTGAAATGTCAATAACTTTTAGATAATATAGCAGGGACAAGTGTTGCGGGAGGTCCTTACACCCCTCCAACCAATAGCTGCTGAGATACCAGCCCATTGGGGCGTGGTCTCTCTCCCTTTAAAAAAAAGCGGCTACTTCCCTCCACTCTCTCCTCACTTCCTGCTCTGCCAGCGACTAGACTCCCTTCCTGGTTGTGCAGAGGGCTGTTGTCTGGGACGGTGATCTGTAAGTTTTTTCCCCTTTAAATAAATACCACCCTATTAATCATAACTCCAAACTGGTGTGGCATTGTTTGTGACTTACGCCTTCATCGGGCACCCGAACATTTGGATTTTAGGACCTCTCCTTCCCCTGCTCGGCTGCCGGCCGCAAGTTTGGCTTGGTGCTAGCCCTCCCTTCCTCAGCCGAGGCCTGTGCCTTGCGGCGGCCGTGTGGCCTGTGCCTTGCAGCAGCCTAGTAGCCTCTGCCTTGTGCGTGGAGCCAGCAGTTTAATATAAATTATCACACACTGGCTTTTCTTGCTGCAGTTCGTTATATTTTTTTAGACACCTCAGATTGACTTCAAGTCCCCACGCACCCTATCGTCTGCCTCCCCACGTGGATTTAAACTCCACAGGCCCGCGTAGTCTCTGCCTGTGTGGTTTACTCTTTTCTGAGTCGTTTTTAAATCTCCCTTGCAAGTACAGCTCTTAAGTGGTGCGAACCAGAGCACGTGGTTGCCGGTTGCAGAAGCTGCAACCCCTCAGGGTGACTCTGTCACGTGGAGGCATACATGGCTTCCAGGTTACTCTTCTCTACCCCTGGATTCTGGGTTTATGGTTCCGTGTACAGAATTGATTTAATTACATTTACTTTGTTGAGCAACTTGCATTTCCCAGTTTTTAAATAATAGGCAGACCCTCAAACAGGACCCCGCTTTTGTCGTGACTTGGCAACAGTGCCACCTGCTGGATAATAGGTAATATGGTAGTTTTCGTTTCCAACATGAATTTTACTGTTTGGGCTACCAATACAATGGGTTTTATCATGCAAGGTTTATATGACTATGAAGATAACTTAATTTACTGCTTACTAGGTTTTAGTATTCTTTTGCATATTCTATCATTTAGGAAGAATATGGCACTCCCAAGAACCATACTATCTTTACTAGAAATTCATGCAGGTCAGGAGATTCAGGATTCAAAAGAGGCAATAATAAAGACAATAATAAAAAGACTTGAAATGATTGGAAAAGAAATTATTGGAGCTGGTGAACAGAGTAATAAGGCACAAGGACAGGATACAATGCCAACACCAGCTATTAGAACTGGCGTACCCAGGGTTTTAGCGGCATACCCTATACTTAATTCTGACAAAGCGTCAACTTCTAAAAACTCAAAGGGAATCAGAGAAGCTAGACGGACGCCAATAGCAATGAATGATCTAAAAGAAATTAAGCAGGCTTTTGTTAATTTTGGCTTGCACAATGCATATGTAAAGGAAATGATAAATCCTAGAGTTACTCCCTATGATTTTCATCAGTTAGTGTCTGCAGTTTTAGATAAGGGACCTTCCTTGATGTTTGGAATTTATTTCAGAGAAGAATCCAAACATATGGAAAAGCAAGGAAGAGCAAAAGGTGTCGAGGTTTCCCAAGATCAAATTCTTGGTGCGGGAGAATATGCTGATCCACAGGTCCAAGCTCTTTATGACGATGAAGTACTGTGTCTATGTCTATTTAAAGCAGCTTTAAATGCTTGAAATAGGATACAAGATCCAGGAAAAAGGGTTGAATCATATACCATAATTAGGCAGAAACAGAGAGAACCCTTTATTGATTTTTTGCAAAGATTAATTAAGGTTCTGGACATAGGGGTAACAGACCCAGAATCTAGACGAATACTTCTTGAATCTCTAGCTTTTGAGAATGCAAACATAGAATGCAAAAAGATAATTGGGCCTTTAAAGTCTAGATCAGCACCTATGGATGAATGGATTCAGCATACGATGAATGTTGAGACATTTAGCTATAATGATGAATCTTGGGTAGGAGAAGCGATTTCCACAGCAATGAGGAGACATCAAACTGCCAGGTGTTTTAATTGTGGTAAATTAGGACATCTGAAAAGGGATTGCAGGCACAGAATTTCTAGGAATAATATCTCCTCTGGGAATGACAAAAATAGGAGATCTAGGCCTTCAGGTATATGTAGGAGATGTGGTAAAGGCCGACATTGAACCAACGAAGGCAGGTCAACAACAGACAAACAAGGCAACCCGATACCATCGGGAAACTCCTTGAGGGACCTCTAGCAGGGCCCAAGCCAACAGTGGCCCAGTCATTCCCAGTCACAGTGGAGAACGTGCCTCACCAGGAAAATTAAAAGCTCCAATTTCTGCTGTAAAAAGTAATACTAGTCTAAATGATGAATTATGCATGGAGAATGAGTCAAAAAACCCAGTAGGACAGAGTAAACGTGTATTTTGGCAGACTTCTATTAACGATCGAAGACCAAAGCTAAGAGTCTGTATAAATGGCACTTTTATTGAAGGCTTATTAGACACAGGTGCGGATGTAAGTATCATTACTCCAGAATCTTGGCATCCAAATTGGCTTCTTCAAGAGGTAGATGTTCAGTTTCTGGGAATTGGAACCCTATCTCGTGTAAAATAAAGCACAGGATGGGTTGAATGCATAGGGCCCGAAGGGCAAATAGGAAGACTAAGGCCATATATAGCCAATATTGTAATAAATTTATGGGGCCGTGACCTGCTACAGCAATGGAATACCCAGATTAACATTCCTGTAGTTCCAGGAACTCATAATTCTAGGAAAGATATGATGAGGTATTATGGAAAAAGGTCACCAGCCATTCAGGCTGTACAAGAATATACAGCAAATACCAAACCTTTAGAGGTACCAACAGCCCTACCTTTAAAATGGCTAACTGAGAAGCCAATATGGATCAAACTGTGGCCTCTAGCTGAAGATAAATTTCAGGCATTGAAACAGCTGGTGCAAGAGCAACTAGATGCTCACCATATTGAAGAATCAATCAGCCCTTGGAATTCTCCTGTGTTTGTTGTAAAAAAGAAATCTGGTAAATGGAGAATGGTGACAGATCTAAGAGCTGTCAACAAAGTAATTCAACCTATGGGCCCACTACAATCTGGAATTCCTTTGCCTTCTCTATTACTAAAAGGATGGCCTCTTATAGTTATTGATTTGAAAGATTGTTTTTTCACTATACCGTTACAAGAAAAGGATAGAGAAAAATTTGCCTTCACAGTGCCTACTTATAATAATTCTCAGCCTAATAGGAGATATCAATGGACTATCCTCCCACAGGGTATGCTCAATAGTCCTACATTGTGCCAATATTTTGTAAGTAAGCCATTGGAAATAATTCGTAAACAATTCCCCAAGTCCATAATTTATCATTACATGGATGATATCTTGTTATCTGATTCAAATAAAGATACATTAGAAAGGATGTTTGAAGAAGTAAAGAAAGTCTTGTCTAGGTGGGGATTACAAATTGCCCCTGAAAAGATTCAAAGAGGAAATTCTATTAATTACCTAGGTTACAGAATAGGGTTAGAGAAAATTAAAATGCAAAAGGCACAAATTAGGAGAGACCGGTTAAAGACTCTTAATGACTTCCAAAGATTGTTAGGAGATATTTCCAGTCTACGACCAGCTGTTGGGATAATACCTGATCTAATAGTTCATTTAAACAAAACCTTAGATGGTGATAAAGATTTGAATAGTCCAAGAAAACTAACAGCTGAAGCAGAAAAGGAACTGACAATGATTGAGGAAAAATTACAGGAGGCACATTGGATAGGGTGAACCCAAATCTCAGCTGCATCCTAGTCATATTGCCTTCCAGAATTTCTCCTACAGGGACTCTAATGCAGAGGGAAGATATTATTTTAGAGTGGATATTTATACCTAATAAACCAAATAAAAAATTAAAAACTTATGTGGAAAAAGTCTCTGAATTAATTATAAAAGGTAAGCTGAGACTTCGTCAACTAGCAGGTATAGACCCAGCAGAAATTATAGTGCCTTTTACTACTGAAGAAATAAAAAAGTTATGGGAAGACAATGAACCGTGGCAAAGAGCTTGTGCTAATTTTTTGGGAAAAATTAATAGCAACTATCCCAAAAGTGGTAGACTTAACCTCATAAAGAGAACTTCTTGGATTCTTCCTAAAATTGTATGTGATGCTCCAATAACTGGAGCCCAAACGTTCTATACTGATGCGAATAAATCAGGGAAAGCAGGTTACAAGTCAGATGAATTGAGTAAGGGGGAACAAAGCCCTTATAATTCTGTCCAGAAGGCAGAATTATATGCCATTCTTATGGTGCTAAGGGATTTTAAAGAACCTCTTAATATAGTTACAGATTTACAATATGCAGAAAGATTTATCTTGCATATTGAAACCGCTAAATTTATACCAGATGACACAGAGTTGACTTCATTGTTTATCCAGGTACAAGACATAATCAGGAACAGGCTTTGTCCGATGTACATAACACACATCCGGTCCCATACAGGTCTGCCTGGTCGTTTAGCCCAAGGCAACGCTGAGATTGATCAATTATTGATTGGAAGTGTGTTGTAGGCCTCAGAATTTCATAAGAAGCATCATGCCAATAGTAAAGGCCTAAAGAAAGAATTTTCCATTACTTGGCAACAAGCTAAGGACATTATAAAGAGATGTCCTACTTGTTCTTTCTATAATCAAACACTGTTGCCTGCAGGGAGTAAGCCAAAGGGTACTAAGAGAAATGAAATCTGGCAGATGGATGTGTTTCACTTTATGGAATTTGGTAAATTAAAATATGTACACCACACCATAGACACGTATTCAGGTTTTCAATGGGCTACTGCCCTGAGCTCAGAAAAGGCTGATTCAGTAATCACACATTTATTGGAAGTTATGGCCATCATGGGTATACCTGCACAAATAAAGACAGATAATGGTCCAGCATATGTATCTAAGAAAATGAAATGCTTTTTTGATTATTATAATATAAAACACATTACAGGTATACCAAATAATCCTACAGGTCAGGCAGTTATAGAAAGATCAAATCGTACTATAAAAGATATGCTGAACAAACAGAAAGGGACTGAAATTACCCCCAGAAATAGATTACATAATGCTTATTAACCTTGAATTTTCTTAATGCTAATGAGAAAGGAACGACAGCAGCAGAAAGACATTGGATAATGGAAAAGTCTGCTGAACTAAATCAACCGATTTATTTCAAAGATGTTCTGACCTCTCAATGGAAGCCAGGAGACGTGCTACGTTGGGGAAGGGGTTTTGCTCTTGTTTCCACAGGAGAAGAAAAATTGTGGATACCATCAAAATTAATAAAGTTTCTATTTGAAGAGGAGAAACCTCTTGGAAAGGAGAAATGATAATCCATCCACAATGATGATATTCATACAAGTGGTAAGAAAAACATATAGAATGGGGGCAGGGTTCTGTTCTTATCTCCATAGGAAAACACTCATCTTTGAAAAATTCAAAGGACCCTGGATGTTTGGATACTGACAGATGGAAAAATACCTGCCCAATAGGAAATATCAAGAAAACTGAATGGGTTGTATAAATAAAATATATTAAATCATATTTCTAAATTTATAGAGCTGGTTTTGAAGTTGGACTCTGGCTCAGTCTCTCTCCAATTCCAAGCCTGTTGGTAAGAGAAAAACCGAGAGTTTTTGGAGTTTCTGTCTCATGTAAAGAGCCATGATATGGGACAGAAAGAAATATGAGTTTAGAAAATATCTTTGCTTTTCTTCATATCTATCATACTTTTCATTGAATATATCTATCATGCCTTTCATTGAATATGTATATATATGTCTATATGATTAATGCTTAAGTTTTTTTACAATAAACAATGGGTCTTTCCTGAAGTGATATTTGAAGTTTCCAGGAGGAAGATGGGGCCCCACAACAACAACTCTACCTGGTCGATATGACGTCATGATACTGATAGCGCTACTGCAAGACCTGTTTTGGGTACCAGCTGCACAAGACGATCCCAACTTGGTTAGCTGAAATGGTGCACATCTTGTACAACATTCTGGCCAGACCTCCACAAAATACTCAGAGACTACTTGCAATTTTAAAAGACATTGATCTTGAAATTTAATCACCTTTTTACTTTCACAGGATCCCCCAGAAAGAACGTCGCCCCCATGACAGCTGAAAGTAATTCTAGAGGACAACGTACCCTCTCCCAGTAAAGTTTGTGCCCCTGGGTTTAGGGACATTATTTAGGGGTTGGGAGGTTGGGGGAGGAATTTTATAAGCTCAGTGATCATTTTGAATAAAAAAGAAGAGGGACGATGGGATAATAGATTTATAATTGTGAGTTACTGGTTTTAGACAAATATATTGATATCGATTTTTGTATTATATTCACTATTGTATGCATGCATGTTTCTACCTCTGTTTAAAACATTTTTATGAATTGACATATATTGTATTGATGTATATATATTGTATATATTTACCATATTGCAGTGTACATTTCTACCTCTAATTAAGATACTTATATATTGTTTGTGTATTGATATATATTTACCACATTGCAATGTATATTTGTACATTGTTTATATTTGGAGTCATTGTCCTCATTTGTTTCACAGTCGTTTATTGTCTTAGTCTTTAAGTTAGATAGATATTGAGAATTATATAGATTATAGTCATCTAAGTTTGTCATTTATAATTAGACTAATCAGGTTCTTTAGATATATAGAGATTATACTCAATATAGATAGATAGTCTTCAACTTCTTCAAAGAGCTGTAGAAAATGGCCTTTAATCTAACTCAGAGTTTTGTGGTAGTGAGACATAATTGCTCCTAGCAACACCGCTCTATTCCCGAGAGAATGTTGAGCACCAAAGACACTCCAACTGGAGCCTTTCTTTTTGGCAGAACTGGCCTTGGGGCAAAGAAATGCCCATACCTCAACCACTGACAGAGATACAACGCGTACATCAATGGATAAAACAGGACTGTCATATCCTGCCAAGACAGGGTAAGATAGTTTTGAAAAGTTGCTTGCCTTTGAAAATGGTATGTCAGTTATGTTAGGCCTTAGCCAAAGTTGGTTGCTTCAACGCTGCAAACATGACTTTGGGTGATTGCCCAGGTAGCTAGTTGTCTCTGTGATTTGTTGCATGTTTTGGAAGTTGTTTTACTGAACTTCCTAATTACCCAGGTAACATTATTTCCCTTCTCAGATCTTCGATGGGGTTGAAGACTATATAAATGTAGTTACTTTTCTCTCACGACTTGGCCAAGTTATTTATTATACAAGACCTAAGCTAGTTAGAATAGGATATTTGTACTTATTGTATATAATTTTGTAGTAGGTTTAGAACTCTCTTACTTAAACAAAAGGGGGATGTGTTGCGGGAGGTCCTTCTGCCCCTCCAACCAATAGCTGCTGAGATACCAGCCCATTGGGGTGTGGTTTCTCTCCCTTTAAAAAAAAAGCGGCTACTTCCCTCCGCTCTCTCTTCACTTCCTGCTCCACTGGCGACTAGACTCCCTTCCTGGTTGTGCAGAGGACTGTTGTCTGGGACGGTGATCTGTAAGTTTTTTCCCCTTTAAATAAATACCACCCTATTAATCATAACTCCAAACTGGTGTGGCATTGTTCGTGACTTATGCCTTCAGACAAGCAACCCCAGACATCGCCTCAGGGCAGACTGTAAGCAATGGAGTCATACTGCTAGCTGGAGAGGCTCCTCGCTTTCACTGCAGTCTTCCCTCTGCAATTTCCCTTTGGTCAGAGCAAGGCTGTTTCTACGAAGGACCTCACAGCTGTAAGCTTGTGCCAAATAGCATAGCTTGTTCCCAAAGCTGTTTCTCAGCAGCCGGCAGGGATGGAGATTATTCATATCCACAGAACTCACAAAGATGATTTGATCCTACAAACACACACACACACCCCACACACACTATATATGTGATTTAAATGGTGCTTCATTTGGACTTCTACAGGAAGAAAATACCCATAGATACACACAGAGAGAAGCATTAGACATTCAGAATATCACTCCATATTGTCTTCATGGCAGTAACATTTTAAGTCTTGGGCTTCAAAAGTGTGTATGTATGTTTCAAAATAAGGGCACTTGCTTATTATGCATGATGTCATGAGTTTTATCCCCAGTACCACAAAAATAAAATTAAAATAGAATAAATTAATGAAATGATGAAGTGTGTTAGTATTGACTAAGATACAACCACTTTAAATATATTCCCAAATGACACTTTACAGTTTTCTTCATGGCATGTTTGACCTGTGTCAGGGATACAGGTACTGCAAGTTTCTGGAAAAGTACCACAAAGGTAGCATATGAGCCGCAGTCAAGGCTAAGGCATTGCTATGGGAATCTCTTGCCCTGGGATACTAATTAACTCTAAATATTGCATATAAATTCAGACAGAAACCTGTGAAAGAAGCAGCTCATAGAAGATAGAAAAATTAAAGAAGTTCAAAATAAAAATATTATCTTCTGATTATAGCAAATGGGACCAAAAGCATGGCAGAAACTTCCTCTCCTCAGTCTGCCTTCTGTTCTTTTTTCTAGTAGCTTCTCTCATTTATCTTTTATTTTGTCTTCCTTACTACGTATGACAAGTGCAGTTTGTTGAGTAGGGTGACTAGGGAAAGTGTCCTTTCCCAGAGTCCTGCTCTCCTTCATCTTTTAGTTTCATGGTAAAAAATTTAACATGAGACCTACTGTCTTAACAAGATTTTATGTGAAAACACAGCATTGAAGTGTAGGCGCTATGCTGTACAATATTGTATTATTGCCTATAAGTGCTATGCTGTACTATATTTCATTATTGCCTATAAGTGCTATGCTGTACAATATTGCATTATTGCCTATAAGTGCTATGCTGTACAACATTGCATTATTGCCTATAGGCACTATGCTGTACAATATTGCATTATTGCCTATAGGTGCTATGCTGTACAATATTGCATTATTGCCTATAGGTGCTATAGTATACAGTATGCATTATTGCTTATAGGTGCTATGCTGTACAATATCGCATTATTGCCTATAGGTGATTTGCTGTACAACCGATACATAGAACCTATTCAGCTTCATAACTTAATACCACTAACCAACACCTCCTCATACCTCCCTCTGCTCCCTTTCCTGATCCTTGGCAACCATCATTCACACGGGTTTCTGAACATGACCACTTAAATGGTTCATGGCCTTTAGACTCATGCAGCATTTCTTATGGATCTGGTTTATTTCACTCAACAGACAGTCCTCCCACATCTGTGTCAGAGGACCAGGACTTGTTTCTCTTGTTTTTAGCACTGAGGAATAGACTAATGTGTAGCACATTTCTTTATACAGACAGTGAAGTAGGTTTGTACAGAAATATGCTGTGGTCTATAGAAACCCCTTTTCTATGCGTGCTCACGTGTGCTGATGGGATGTAGACATCGCTGCTAGAGGACGCAGTCACGCACTTGTCATCCTCACTGTGAACGTGTGACTGTTACTCATGGCCTTTATGTAAGCACTTTGAAGAGGCAGCCCTGAGCTAATCTAAAGCTACAGGTTGAGCAGCTCTAGGCATGACTGACCATCCATATCGCCCATGTGTCCTTGAATTAGAAGAACCTATTGTTAGTTTGCCATATACATCTTGTCAAGAATGCAGGTACAATGTCCCCTCGTGCTCACTGGCTTGAAGCCTGAGGAGCACAGCAAGAGCCTGCTCTTTGAAAGCACCACTTACTCGGAAGCAGGACAGCTCTCCCAGTGAGACTGACTCACCGTGAAAGTCATCACTTACGTTCCTGGTCTACTTTTAAAAAATCTGACTTCAACTCCATTTAGGAACTCTAGTTTTTGTTTGTCTCCATCGAGCTTTTCATTTCCCTTATCAGTTTTACACAGTTGCTTTCTTGATCAAAAGAATTAAACTTACTTGATGAAAATATTGTGTGTGTGTATGTGTGAGAGAGAGAGAGCTAACCATCATTCAAAAATGGGTTCTATTTCCCTTTTAGTTCTCTAGAAATGATACATAAATCCATGTGGGATGGAAGAACTTGTGGGAAAAATTCACTCGTATCTTTCAAAGCACGAGTGGGGGAAAGGGCACAGAACTGAAAATACAGCACATAGTTTGGGTTTAAGGTGGCCCTCATGCTGAGCCTGCAGATGTAACTGATGATTAATTCTTTCTCTCCTCCGCTTACATTCCATCTTCAGCAGAATGGAAAAAATATATATGTTCTTTCCCACCCAGAAGCTACGAGGAGTAATCAAATAGACCCTGTCTGAGTAGAATAGGCTTTAATGTCTATGAACAAATTCTCCATGGTAACAGCACTACTGGTAACCTTTATCTATCCTTGAAACTGATCCAAGCCATACTGCTAAACGCAATGCACTAAAATCCCCAAATAACCAGATTCAAACATGGTGTTTGAATGTGTTACTTGGTTTAGAAGAGGGAATTGCATTCCAAGAAAAATGAGAAAGGATCTAATAGCTCATCATCCCACATGCGTGACAGCAAGAGCTTATTTACACATGAGGACTCAGGCCACTGGGTCACCTTCTACCAAAGAATGCCTGCCTTTCTAGTAAAGCCAAAGAAGACCACTGGTGGCCCACTCCTTCCATAGCGAGATCGTAGACGTGAAAAGTGATCCTCTGACTTACCACAGTAATGCCACATGAATACAGAACCAAGTAGCAGGGACAAACACTCTGAAAGCCCACACACCCTTATCTTCATGTCATCCTTTTTTTTCCTTCTCAGTTAATTTCAGTAATATACCAATGGAATATTTTGTAATGATAAGCAAACAAGAATCTTCCATCACACCCATTGGACTAACAGTATTTAAGAAAGCAAGCGTAAATTAAGGCTAAGGGCTCTTTAGTGTACAATTTTTAGTGCATTTTTTTCTTACTAACAGTGAGACTAAGAGACAAAAAATAAAAACTGAGACTGAAAGGTTTAACTCAAGATATCTGCAAACCTGCACATAACCCTAATTGGCTTGGGTATCTCAGAAGAAAGTTTTCATTCCAAGTGATAACTCATCCTTGGTGCAGATATAGGGTCCACCGATTTCCACAAGCCAACAATTTCAAAAAACTATAGGAGGATTATGTGGAGTTACTCTTACTTAGAAACTGTCTATCTAAATCAAGGATGCTCTCATGGCAACACCATTTTCAGTCCAGTAATCCAAACCAAGGAAAAGGCAGTGAAAAAATACAAGGTATTTACTCTACCTAACCCAGCTACTCCTACTGAACATGTGTGCTCTGTGCCTCTGAACTGCAGCCCTTGGTGATGGCAAACACTGCAGAATAACTGAACACTGCTTGCTACAATTCGTGTACAGGGCGTCTTTACTGCTCAGCACAAGAAAAATCTACTCTCCAGCAGAGATGAAGGCTGGATCAGAGGCCCAGTAGCAGCAAGGTGGTGAGATATTGTTGCTATTTATTTATTTTCTTTCTTCTTTTTGCCCTCAAATAAAAAAATCAAACAATGATGTCATTGCATTAAACCTAAGTCCGATTCAGAATTCGTCTTCTGAGCTGTCCGCTAGCAGCATCACTCTGTCTTGCATGCTGTTGAATTCTTTCTGCTGGGGGAAGAAGACAGGAAAGCATCAAATTCTTTCTCTGCAAAGCCAAGGAGCATACCCACTCTAAAGAATGGGGAGCAGATAATACAAAAGGCCTCAACAAAAGGCTTTCTTGCACCATTAAATCCTCTGTACTTTATCAGGCAAATTAGGCAAGCAGGGAAGAACACTCCGCAACCAATTAGCTTTGCTTTTGTTTCTTGCATACCTTCCTTTTATGCCTTTTGAAGCCATTTCTTCTTCGGCGATTCATGACCTTAATGCTGTAGAGTGCTCCCAAGATGAACAAGGCTCCAGCTATCCCTACCCCAACAGGAACCAGCATTCCAGACATATAGCCAGCCTGAACAGAGGAGGAGAGAGACAGGTATCAGGATGCTACATGGACCACCGGATTCTGGATTCCCTGTCCCTGTACATAGCAGCAGGTTTTGAGATGCTTTGAATCCTCTGTCTGCTATATTATAATTTAAAAGGGAACCTATAACAAAGGTTCTGCTTTGGGGCATTGGAGGAAGAAAGCAACAGAGAAAAATAACAACTTTTTTTTTTTGATATTTCAAATCCCTTAGAAGTAAGTTCTGAAATAAATCAGCCAGACCCAGTGGCCCCTCCAGCCACCTGATTATGCACATTTGTCAACATCAATTTTTGATGACAGAAATATAATTTGTACTAAAGATGGATGGAGTGGGCTTCTGAGAATGCCAGGGCTATTAAAATGCAATAAATTGAAAACAGCCCGAGTCGCATGCCAAGGAGTTGAAGTGTCCTCTGGAATACTGTGTTCCTTGGAGGGGGAAGGGGGACGTCTCACTCTCTTGCCCTCCCTTCCACACTGTGGCTTACACTCTTCTCAGCTATATTACAATAAAAAATGAGAGATAAGCTTGTACACGAGTAGAAGGCAAGAGCACATGAAGAGCAAGGAAAGGGGCAGGGATTAAGGCACAGGAATTAAGAGGTGGGTTAGTTGTTGGGAGCCAAGGACAAGGAGCAGGCACGTGCATGTGAAGTGGATCTCTGAGTGAAACAATGTGGCCAGTGAACAAGACCAAAACAGAGTGTCCTCAGGCTCAGGGAAGCGGTGACCGAAAAGGGCACAAAGATCGCTGCCAGCAACATGGCTACTTCCCAAGGAGCCTCAGGTGTTTCAAGCATACTGAAGGTCACTATGGACACCTCAGTCCTGAGAGAAAAGCATGGTCCCTGCACATCCCAGTGTTCCAGCCAATAGCTCCACCCACTCTTGGAGCAAGGCCCTTGTCCTGAGGTAGATCTTTGCAGTAAAGCTCCTGTGGGCTGCAGGGGTATACACTAGCCCAGAACCTTTTCATTGGAGAGCAAAAGGGTGCACCCCAACTGGACAAAATACATCACAGCTTTAACTTAAAAATCTAGAATGAGTAGACAGGTGTTTTTATGAGAGAGGATGAGTCTTCCTCTTTTTCATTTTGATTTGTTTATTTAATTTCTGCCTCTCTGTGTGATGTGTATATGTGTGTCTGAGTGTATATGCATCACCAAGAGAGGATGGAAGACATCCATCACACCTAGCACTAGAGTTAGAGATGGTTGTAAGCCACCACGTGGGTTATGGAATAGAACCTGGTCCTCAGCAAGAGCAACAAATGCTCTTAAACCACAGAGTCATCTTCCTAGCTCTGGACTAATTTCTAATCTAGAAAACTATTCAGACAGATGGAGGGGGGAGGGGGAGAGGTTTTCCGAAAGCACCGAGGTCTGTAGGCTGTTCTTCTTCCTCTAACCCTGCATGTGGAGCAGCAGAGGTGGCCTCACAGGGCCTCACACCCTTGTCTATGCTCAGCATCTCCATCACTGCTCTCATATGCCAGAGTTTCAAATTGGGGAAAAATATGAATTTTTTTCATTAATTTAAGAACAATGAGATTCTTTTAAATCAAAGTATTGTTTTCAAAGGTGAAACAAATCCCACCCAGGGATTTCTTCATTCTTCAACAAATTCATTCACTTTGTAAAAAAATCAGCTTTTCTAAAATTCTTGCAGATCCATTGAGTGTTATAAAAACTCAATCATCTTCCATATAGAGAAATATTGGACAATGCAAAACTTTTGGTACTTTCATAAAGAATAGAGAATTTTTAAAAATCAATATTTTCAGTGCATTGAAACATAACACCTATTTAATATGAAGAATAATCAAATTTTAGACCCATTAATGAACTTTTTATAAGTTATGCATTCAGAGTAAAACATTCTGTTCTTTGGAATATCAACTTGTCAAACATTGCCTGAACCTTCTGCAGATATATAGCTTAAATCCATACCAACAATGTGGGTATTCAAAATATATCATTCTCTTCATATTTCACACACAAACAAATTTAATTATATCCTTCACTTTTTAAATGGTATCTTCTTTACCTTAAAGTCACAAGTAATTTGTAGAATGGGAATGAAGCGGTCAGGCCACCTTCCAATACTATGTAACCACTTGTCCTTCAAAGCTGGCTAAGCCAAAATAATGTCTTCCCCAGAGATGCCCATCGCTTATATTTTTCAGAAATAAAATAAGAAAGCGTGCACTTATTTTTTTAAGTTTTTAATTTTGCCTAGTAGATTTTCTTCATTTAAAACCACTGGCTGTGCATGTGCATATAGAAATGGTGTCCAGAGCACACAGTTTACCCATATGTTGTTCCAACCAAGACTGTGCAAAGTGGGTCTAACCATGATGAAACAGCCAGCAAGCCTAAAGTGATAGACATTCTATGTTATATAAAAATCTGCATCTTCATAAATATGTGTACTATGAAAAATGAAAGACAGCTACAAAACGAAGAAAGGAAATGGGAGAAGTATGATAAAGGGATAGGTTACATAATTGATGGGATTTCGTTTTAGAGGAGAAATATTTTTGTGAATGTCACTTTGGGTCTGTTAAAAAAGTTGCACTGCAGATACCAGGGACCATAAATATACTGTTGCTAAAAACTACAGTCAGATTTGACAACACAATGTTCTTATCCTCAGAAACTATGCACTGAAGAATTAGGAATAAATAAATTATAGTCTGTGCACTTTATCATCAGATGGTTCAGGTAGGAATAAGGAAAAGAATGTCTTCACAAATCAAAACTCCAAGACGGTAAATGTTAGCAGTTGATGCAACTAGGCTAAAGGTGGGAGGGATGTTCTTGGTGCCATTGTTATTTTTATTTCTTGCCTATGAATTGTACAGTATTCCCCCTAAAGCCTAAGCATCTAAAATATATAGCAAACAAAAATCTCACTAGACATGCTTGCATTTATGTGTTTGCCTTTGAAATTATTTTTTAAAATATTTATTTTATTTATTTATTATGCATACAATATTCTGTCTGTGTGTATGCCTGCAGGCCGGAAGAGGGCACCAGACCCCATTACAGATGGTTGTGAGCCACCATGTGGTTGCTGGGAATTGAACTCAGGACCTTTGGAAGAGCAGGCAATGCTCTTAACCACTGAGCCATCTCTCCAGCCCCTGAAATTATTTTTTAAGAAAATACATTTGTTCAGAAGCATCTGTTTTCAAGCAAGCTATAAGAAAAGCCCATGAAAGGCACTGAGGTCGTAGTTCAGTTGGTAGAGTCCTTGCCTAGCACGCACAAGGTCTTGGGTTCAGCCCCCAGCACCACATTAAACCAGCATAGTGTACATACCTGTAATCACAGCATTGAGAGGTAGAGGCATGGAGATCAGAAAACAAAAGCCATCCTTAGCTACATAGTGAGTTAGAGGTCAACCTGGGCTACATCAGACCCTGTCTCAAAAAACAAACAAATAAGCAAACACATACTGCAATGCCCTGCCTCAGATCTGCTGTTCTGAGCCTTGTGTTTTCTATGCAGCAGTAGCTCACCAATGGGAGCACAGGTCAGAGGGACTTGTCAGGCTTGGGAACACAGACTATTGGGCCACATCCTCAAAGTTTCTAACTCAGATCTAGAGTGAGTTCTTAGAATCTGCATTTCTGACAAGCTCCTGGGATTTTGAGGATGCTGGCCCAATGGCACCGTGGATCTCTGTGAATTCGAGGCCAGCCTGGGCTACAAGAGCTAGTTCTAGGGCAGGCTCCAAAGCTACAGAGAAACCCTGTCTCGAAAAACTAAAAACAACAAAAGAAAGAAAGAAAGAAAGAAAGAAAGAAAGAAAGAAAGAAAGAAAGAAAGAAAGAAAGAAAGAAAGAAAGAAAGAAAGCAGACTGAGCAAGCCAGCAAGCAGCACCCTTCCATGGCCTCTGCATCAGTTTCTGCCTCCAGGTTCCTGACCTGTTTGAGTTCCTGTCCAGACTTCCTCTAATGATGAACTATGGTGTCAAAGTGTAAGCCATATACCACCCCACAAGTTGTTTTTTGGTCATGGTGTTTCAACACAGCAATAGTAATCCTGACTAAGACACCAAGGCTCATACAGATTCATGTGGAGAGAGCTGAGTTGGACATGCCATCCAGAATCATGAATTACTTGGGAATGAAGGTCAAAATAATATATCATCAAACTGAAGCAGTTTGGCATGTTTCTGTGGCTCTACCCAGGAATCTCTGACTACAGCTGTGTTGGGCAGGAGCTTCCTGTTACTCAAAATTGACTTTAATTATTAACATCAAAACCTGAAGTGGTTGCACAAGTTTGCATTCCCACCAACAGTGGATGAGGGTACCCCTTCCTCCACAACCTCTCCAGCAAAGGCTATCATTGGTGTTTTTGATTTTAGCCATTCTGACAGGTGTAAGATGATATCTCAATGTTGTTTTGATTTGCATTTCCCTGATCGCTAAGGAGGTTGAGCATGACCTTAAGTGTCTTTTGGCCATTTGGAATTCTTCTGTTGAGAATTCTCTGTTCAGTTCAGTGCCCCAGTTTTTAATTGTGTTATTTAGTGTTTTAAAGTCTAGTTTCTTGAGTTCTTTCTATATTTTGGAGATCAGACCTTTGTCTGTTGCTGGGTTGGTGAAGATCTTCTCCCAGTCAGTAGGTTGCCTTTTTGTCTTAGTGACAGTGTCCTTTGCTTTACAGAAGCTTCTCAGTTTCAGGAGGTCCCATTTATTCAATGTTTCCCTTAGTGTCTGTGCTGCTGGGGTTATACATAGGAAGCGATCTCCTGTGCCCAACTGTTGTAGGGTACTTCCCACTTTCTCTTCTATCAGGTTCAGTGTGTTCAGATTGATATTGATGTCTTTGATCCATTTTGACTTGAGTTTTGTGCATGGTGATAGATATGGGTCTATTTTCATTCTTCTACAGGTTGACATCCAGTTGTGCCAGCACCATTGTGGGAGCCTAGCCAGTTTGGATGTTCACCTTCCTAGACCTGGATGGAGGGGCAAGGACCTGGGACTTTCCACAGGGCAGGGATCCCTGACTGCTCTTTGGACTGGAGAGGGAGGGGGGAGAGGAGAGGGGGGAGGAGGAGAAGAGTGGGAGGAGGGGGAGGGAAATGGGAGGCTGGGAGGAGGTGGGAATTTCTCTTTTTTTTCTTTCAATAAAAAAAATATATATGAAAAAAAAACAAAACCTGAAAAATCAACAAAAGGAACAAACCAGGACTTTTGAAAACACCTTCTTTCAGAAAGCTCCCACAGCTAACAGAGACCTGATATCAGAACAATTCATGAGACTAGACTGAGAGGGTATTCTGGCTTGAATAAAGAACTCAGTTCAATAGGTGTTTAGTTTTTGTCTAAGGGATTCAGTGACTTTCATCAGAGGTAGTATCTTGCAAATTGCTTCTGAAAAGAGTAACTAGTAAGAATTGATATTTACATACAGATTATAAAGTTTAAAATATCTAACCTCAATGCAGCTTTCTGCCAAATTTTAAGCCTATTTTAATCGTTTTTGAAATAAATTTTAGAAATCTTTCTCAGGATATTTTTCTAAATCTTTCTAGACTCACAAAAAACACCAAAGGTGGCAGCCACCGGCCTCAGAAGTCTGGAAGTTTCCTTTATCAATTTTCATATGCATGAAACAAAATAACCTCACTCTAAAAAGCTACATATATGCACATTTTACTGAAATAAAAGGGTAGTGAGAACTATTACAATCCCATAATTTTAATTGCAATTGAATGTCCCATTTTTTAACATTAAATTGTAGCAAAATTAAAAACTATCAATTCCATTATAGGAAAACTGGCTCAAATAATAAAACAAAATATATGGAAAGCCATAAGCTGAGATGTTTTGAGGTTGGGGAACCGAGGGCAATTAAATGCCTGGCCATTAAAAAGGTTTTCAAGCAACTGAAGTCCCAATTAAAGCTGAGCTGAGCTGAGCTAATGGAATCTGACATAGGCTGCACCAAGGAACTAAGGCTTCCACCAATATTTTGAGGAGCAGTTGCAGTTAAAACTACAAAGCTACCCAATATGGAAACTTGGAGAGGCTTGAAAATCAAAGAAAATAAAAGCGTGCACATGGAAAGGAATTAATACCACCATTCGGTGGGTTGAACATGTACAGAGGAAGCACT
Organism: Microtus agrestis; assembly: GCA_902806775.1. Classification (NCBI taxonomy): domain Eukaryota; kingdom Metazoa; phylum Chordata; class Mammalia; order Rodentia; family Cricetidae; genus Microtus; species Microtus agrestis. Next base: position 57,934 of record CADCXT010002257.1, read on the forward strand.
TTCCACAGCTGCCCACCTAGACAGGGTGGCTTGCTAGATCCTTGTGAGAAGCATCACTGCAGTAAGTACACACGGAGGGCAGCTTCCTGTTCCACAGAGAGAGCTGAGCAACACTGCCAACATCCCCTAAAAGAAACTCTACCACGTAGATCAAGGGTGTTATTCAGCTGGACATACCACTCACAGTAAATGCCTATACATTTGTCACAATAAGGAGATGATGGCTCAGTGGTTAAGGGGTCTTGCTCCTTGGGACTGAAGTGAAGGCTCAGTGATTGAGAGGAGCACTGGTGCTCTGGCAGAGGGCCCAGGCTCCATTCCCAGTACCCACATGGCGAGTCACGACTGTCTGTGACTTCAGTTCATATACATTAAGGCAAAATGCTCATATACATAAAATAAAATGAACACTCCTTAAAAAAATCATGTTTTGAGAGTTCTTGCTGTACAACTACAGGATCTGAGTTCATATCCCAGAACCCACATTGCAAGTGGATGGTAGGTCTTTCTCATGATTGTACCCCAGTGCTGTAAGGAGTGGAAATGGGAGAATTGCTGGAGCTTGCTGGCTGCCAGTGTACCCCAAATCCATCAGCTCTGGGTTTAGTGAGAGATCCTGCCTCAAAAGAATAAGGTAGAGAGTAATAGAGGAAGATACTTGATTCAATCTGTGGCCTCCATTCATGCATAAACACACATATGAATGTATTCCCCCAACACACACTCAGACACACACACACAGACACAGACACACACACACAGACAGACACACACACACACACACACACACACACACACACACACACAGACACACACGAGGTGGGGAGGAGAGGTGCTGGGGATCCAGAGAATAAGGTGTCTGTCTTCTGTGTTCCCAGTGAAGGAATCTGAAGGGATTATCTCTTTCTGAGGGAGGCCCAGAGCAGCAAATTGAAGATCCATTATTATTATTATTATTATTATTATTATTATTATTATTATTATTATTATTATCATCATTGTTGTTTTAGATTGTAATTTAAATACAACATTCGTCCCTTCCCTTTACACTCTCTTATGCTTGTCATAGCTTTCCTTCAAAATTATGACGGATATTACATGCATATGTATGTCTGTATGTATACATAAAACTTCCTGAATGCTAATACGTGGGAGCTCCACTGCTCCGCAGATCTCCTATTTACCCTTCAGTAAAAATCAAAGGGAAGAAGAGATGCTCCTTACCTTGTCTTTTAGCTTTTCCATCCAGCTTCTCACTAGGAAAAAAAGAGAATTGGATATAAATAGCCATCTCCTACTTACATTTCACAATATTGCACTAACTTGTTAACTTGATACACTGAACTTCTTTTTTGCACGGAATATACTAAAAATATCAACAATATTAACAAAATGACAACAATGACTTTTTATTTTTATTTTTTTTATTTTTGAATTTTTTTTATTAAAGATTTCTGTCTCTTCCCCACCGCCGCCTTCCCTTCCCTCCCCTCCCACAATCAAATCCCCCTCCCTCGTCAGCCCAAAGAGCAATCAGGGTTCCCTGCCCTGTGGGAAGTCCAAGGACCACCCACCTCTATCCAGGTCTAGTAAGATGAGTATCCAAACTGCCTAGGCTCCCACAAAGCCAATAGGTGCAGTAGGATCAAAAACCCATTGCCATTGTTCTTGAGGTCTCAGTAGTCCTCATTGTCGCTATGTTCAGCAGTACCGGTTTTAACCCAGGCTTTTTCCCCAGTGACTTTTTTGAGACTGGGTCTTTCTACACAGTTCTGGCTGTTCTGGAACTTTCTATGTAGACCAGACTGGCCTTGAACTCAGAGATTTGCCAGCCTCTGCTGTGGAATGCTGAGATTAGAGCTATGTCCCAGCAGGCCACTTAGAAATGCATTAGAGAGCAAAAGCACTCCCCTGCCATTACTAGATGAGTAGAGAATATTTTTGTATGCCAACAGAGTTCTAGCTACTAGTCAATGCATTAGGAGAAGGCCCGAGGAAAGGGACAGGGAATGACTTCCAAGGTGCTGTGTTCATTTTCTTCCTGCGATAGTTTTCCTTTAACCTGGTGCCTTATTTGTCTCCCTTCTTAGGATCAAGGAGAATGCTTCACTTGAAGTACCCCGGGGAGCAGAGAGCAGGGAGGGAGGGGGCGGTGGAGCACTAAGGCAGCCCAGCTCTGGCTCCAAAGAGAAGCACTGCGACTGTATCTGGAGAAGAAAGAGTGGGGCCAAGAAGTCATTACTCTACAATAACCACTATTAATAACAGAAGAAACATGAGTGAAGGGCGTGGTGAAGCCCAGCTGAGTAATTGTCTGAAGATCCCGATAACAAGCATTTGGAGTTTCAACAGCAGACATCGGCGTCATTCAACATGTGAAGGGGGGCGGGAAACTGGAGATGGGCACTTCGCTCTTCCCTGACTTTCAATGTTACATTGGCGCTTCAGTGAGCTTGTCATTTCCGCACAGAAAACTGCGTGGGGGAGATGGTGCATCTTCATTTTATCTTTACTATCAAGCAAAAGAATTCAGCAAATAAAGTAAAGGTGAAAAATGAGGTTTCTTTACACTCCCCTTTCTTTCTGGGAGTTTTCAACAAGAAAAGGAGGACACTGAGATGCTGCTTTTCCTGAAGAGTCGGAGAGTAAATGTATGAACTCAATATGGCTACAGTCATTCATAGCTACCCGTTCTGCTGCTGCAGTACAAAAGCAGCCCTGGACGGTCTATAAGCAAATGTGCTCAGCTATGTTCTAATGAACTCTGTTTATAGACACCGAGATTTGAATTTTATGTAATAGTTATATGTCATAGTCATTTTCTTTTAAAGACAAATGAAAATATAAAAAATTGTTTGCTCACAAGTTATATAAAAACAGGAGGCCAGTCAGAGTTGGCCATGAGCCATAATTTGGGACCCCTGGAATAAGAATACTCTACTCAAGAAGTCAGCACCTCCATTTACAATCTGACACCCACAATAATGTATTTGATCATGCCGACATGGCTATGACTATTTCTTACAAAGCACATGCATTCTAACATGTGATCCATGAGTCGACAAGCATGAGAGTCAGATAAACCTGTGCTCACAAGCCAGCTGTGGTGGCTCCTGTCTACAAGCTCAGCAATCAGGAGGCTGAGTCATGAGGACTGTTCAGATTTAGGGTAGGCCTCAACTACAGTATGAGACCGTGTCTCAAAAGTGAGATACATGTATACTCATAGAAAAGATGGGGGAACTGGGATTCAGAGAAACTAAGAGATGCCTGCAGTCAACCGCTGAATGCTTGGGAATGCCAGCCTGAGTTCTCAGAGTGAGACTTCTCTGTCACCCCTCCCAAATGTGGAGATACCCTTGGCTTTCCCATCTCCTTTAATTGGCTTCAATTTCTCAGGGTTGTTCTTTTCTCATTGCTCTGTGCCACCTGGTGCAGACAGAGATGAGGTGACTATCAGGATAGGATTACGTTTATAGGAAGGTCAGAACAAACCCATCTAGGAACTTCAGAACCAGGCCAGGACTTGGTGCTTGTAGGAGTGAGTCCACCCAGAAGGGAGGTCAGCTGCTGACTCTAGAGGAACTAAGGAGCCTGAAGACCCTCAACCCCCGCTACACAAAGAAGAAAAGACAATAGATGCTCTGGGAGACCACTGTGAAGATTAGAAATGTCATATATAAAATTACAGCATAGAATCAGATATAGAATTCAAACAGGGAGAAGAAAGACAATGAAATCTGGGGCTTGTGTCACTGTATCTCAAATATAAAGCAGATTTCAATGTAAGCAAGAGAATATCCAAAATGCATTCAATAATTCCAAAAATATTTGCTATGTATATAATGTTTGGCCAAGCATTGAGCCCTATTGTGTCTATAATAAGTTAACAGATGCTATGAGACCTAGTTCCAGTGAGAAAGGGGGTCAGTTCTCAAGTCTCTAAGAGGTGGATGACAGGAAGCAGTGTGGGCTTTGAGAAAGCGAGGAACAGAGTCCAGAAGCAGGAAGTTGTCTGGGTATTATACAGAGAAGATGACAGCGCAGCTGGCACAGGGCGACTACTCTCAGAGCAGAAGGACAGGAGGCAAAGATCAAGGCTGGATTTAAGGCACCCGTAGGCTTTTCCACTATAAGAGACTCATGGCCAAGAGGAACAGTTACAACTTGTTCCTCTCCTGGAAAGCAGCTACCCATGTGTGAAGTCTGTGGAGTAAATTGTATGGAGTCTGTGATGGCCAAGTTTCAGGATGTGTTTGATTGGTAATTTTCAGTGGTGTGTGTGTGTGTGTGTGTGTGTGTGTGTGTGTGTGTGTGCCTGTGCATTCTGAACTACTACTGTTTTTTATACTGTGAGTCCTAGGGCCACAGTGCATGGTGGCAAGTACCTTTCCTCTCTTGTTATCCATGGTGGTTAGTTTTAGTTGTCCATTTGACACAATGAAGACTTGCCTGGTGAGAGAGTCTCAGTGAGGTTGTGTCTAATCCCGACCTGGGGCATGTGTGCAAGGGTTCCTAGGGATCAAACTCAGCTCAACAGGCTTGGTGGCAAGTACCTTTACTCACTGAACCATCTTGCTCGTCCATGGTGGTTAGTTTTAGTTGTCCATTTGACACAATGAAGATTTGCCTGTGGGTGTGCATGGGTGTGTTAACGAGTGACCTGTCTCAGTGAGGTTGTGTCTAGATCAGACTGACCTGGGGGCACGTTTGCAGGGGTGTGTCTAGATCAGACTGACCTGTGGGCACCTGGGGGTTATATATCAAGCTGACCTGTGGGACGTGTGCATGGGTGTGTCTAGATCAGACTGACCTGTGGGCACGTGTGCATGGGTGTGTCTATATCAGGCTGACCTGTGGCCATGGATCAGTCTATATCGAGCTGACCTGTGGGCACGTGTGCATGGGTGTGTCTATATCAAGCTGACCTGTGGGCACGTGTGCATGGGTGTGTCTATATCAAGCTGACCTGTGGGCACGTGTGCATGGGTGTGTCTATATCAAGCTGACCTGTGGGCACGTGTGCATGGGTGTGTCTATATCAAGCTGACCTGTGGGCACGTGTGTGGTTTTACTGTGGGGTTGGTTGTTAAACTGACCTGTGGGCACGTGTGCATGGGTGTGTCTATATCAAGCTGACCTGTGGGCACGTGTGCATGGGTGTGTTGCATGGGTGTGTCTATATCAAACTGACCTGTGGGCGCGTGTGCAGGAGATTACTATTATTGCCTTAATTGAGGTTAGAAGATTATAAGTCTAAAATAGATAATAAGTCTAAAATGTTTTAGACAAAGGTCTAAAAATAGTTTAAAAACTTGTCCCACACAGTGTCTACAGAGTGGAATAAAATTTCAGAATATTTTTTAAAGATTTTATATGTATGGGTGTTTTGCCTGCATGTATGTCTGTATGCAACATGTGTTCCTGGTGTCCATGGCACCCAGAAGAGGGTTCCTGATCCCCTGGAGCTGCAATTTCAGATGATCGTGAGCTACCATATAGTTGCCGAGACTCGAACCCAGATCTGGAAGCGCAGCCAGTGCTTTAACCACTGAGACGTCGCTCCAATCCCTCAAGGTGAAGTTATTTAAAGCAAAAGAATTATCAAAGTCTGTAGCTTCAAGTCCTGTATCCCCGTGAGCCTCCCACAGGGGATGTTCTCCCCACAGCCCCAGAGGAAAAATACTACATGTAACTAAAGTAAGGAACATCAAAAAAGTAACCAAATTAAATAACAAGAGGCAGAATTAAGGACAATATCTTTTTTATTCTCTATCTCTCTTGAGACTTGCCACATTATATAGTTTTGAACTACTTCTTAATTAGGGGGAAAACACATTTTAAACCCCACAAAACTCTGCAAACCTTTACAACTTGAAGTTGGTAGTAAATTCCTGACTGTGAGGGGCCAGAGAAGTTGAGGTCTTCCCACTTGGCAAGTTCCCTAGATGACAGGCACAGACACTAGTCCCACTGAAGCTAGTTTGTGTTTCAAAATTTAGTTTAACGGAATTTGAAAAGCACAGCACTCAAAGAAGACCACCGTTCTCCGTCAAGTAGGGATGGACAGAAATATCCAGACCAAAAGTAGGCTTGAATAAAGGCCACATAAAAATTCCTCAGCTGATATACTCCCTGGTAAGAAGCGGAAGGGTTTTGTCATAAGATCAGGGAAAAAAAAAAAGATCAGGCACACAAGAATGCCTAATGTTGCCACTTCTGCTCTATACAGTAGCTGAAGTCCTAGCTGGTGGGTTTAGATAATAGGGAGAAAAGGCTGTCTACTTGGAAATAAGTTAAATGGGAAAATATAAATTAAAATCCACAAGCTTTTAAAGACACAACTCTAAAACTGTGCCATGCACATCCACACAGAGAGGTACATATGCACAGGTGCACACCCACAAATGCACACAGGCACACATATGCATACACACACTTATAAAGGCATACTAACACATACATAAACACACATGCATGCATGCACAAATAAACACAGACATACACATATAAAATCTGGAAGTATAGTGATATTTCATTAGCATTTTAATAAATAAAACTTGCCTGAAGACCAGAGTAAAACAGCCCCACTGGTCAGTCTTACAGACCAGGCAGTGATGACAAACACATTTAATCCCAGTAGCCACACTAGTTTGCCATAGAAACCGGGTGGTGGTGGTGCATGCCTTTAATCCCAGCACTAGAGAGGATTATAAGACGGGAGGACACAGCTCTCAGTCTCATTCTGAGATTCCTGGAGGCAGGATCACTATTATGGACTGAGGTAGAGGTAAGAGCCAGTGACTGACTGTTTTGCTTTTCTGACCTTCAGGTTGAACCCCAAATTTTGTCTCTGGATTTTTATTAAGCTTGTTATATGGAAGAACTTATAATTGGATTGAGCAAAGTTACTGGATACCAAATAAACATGTTGATGGTTGAAATTTCCAGAGTTCAAACAATCTGTTGGTTCACTGAGCTCCTCATCAAAACTCCAATATTATTTTTCACAGAAATTGAAGACACAACCTAAAATCCATATGAAACAAAACAAAATATTTGAAAAATCACGTATCTGGTAAGGAGTAAATACCCAAACTGTATGAGACTAAAATGGCTCAAAAGCAAGAAGGAAAATCCTTTTACTTAAAATAATTCTAATACTCAGAAGGCAGTGACAGGTGGATACATTCAAAACTACCCCTGTCTATTTAGCAAATACCAGGCGACTTGGGGTTACATAGTGAGACCATATCTCAAAACAACAACAGCAAAGTTGAAAAGGGAATAAGAGCTGAACAGACATTTCTTCAGAGGACAGCCAATAAGAATATGAAAAAATATTCAGCATCACTGACTATATTCACTTTTTCTGTTGCTATAACAAAAGTGGCAGAGGCTGGGAATGATAAAGAGGCTTATTTTAGCTCAGAGTGATGGCACAGGTCAAGAGCTGATTGTCTAGTGATGGTTCTACCGCTTGTTCAAGAGGCCACCATAAGGAGGGCCCTGTGGGTTAAAGCAACCACACTTGAGTGTAGGTAAAGGCTTTGCTGAGTTATGGAGGAAAAGGCTTATGAAAAGCGGGAGAGGATCCTTACCTGACTCCTTGTTTATCTTCTCTTCTCTGCCTGCAATCTTTGACAAATACTCTTTTTCTTGCTTTATGTGTGTCCCCTCCTGACTGTCAGCTACCCTCTGTGTGTTTTATGATTCCTGTCTGTCTTTGCCCCTTACTCCCTCTCAGGAAGGGAACTGGGGTGGTGGATGTTGAGTGCATGCATTCCTGTCTCTCCTGTGCGGCTCTCATCCAGACAGAATAAGCTAGAGTATAGTTTCATCTTAGCTTGTATATTTCCAGTTTTTTGTGAGTCTGGGGTCGCAGCACCCGAGTGCTCCTCCCTGAGAGGCAGAAACCCTGGGGTGAAACTTAAAACTCAGAATGAGCAATACCAAGGACACTTAGTGTGGAGACTGATATGCATGAGCCATGCCAAAAGCACAAACTACAAAAGCCCCAATGAGGAAGAAAGAAATGAGGTAGAATATTCACGAACACACTTTTTGTGGCTAAAATGTGTCCTGCATCAGTTCCTGTTCTCATCAGTGACAAAATACCTTAAAGAAGCAAGTTAAGGAGGGTGATTTACTTTCCCTCATGGTTTGAAAGGTGACAGTCTGCCACAGAGGGTGATGCATACTGGAGCTCATGGGAGTGGGAGAATTAGGGTTCTCACATCTCAACAGATCAGGAAAAATGGACCAGACAGGAAGTGGAGCTGGGTTACATATATCTCCAAGACCCACCCTTCATTAACCTCTTCCCTCCAGCTAGGTCACACTTCCAAAAATTCTACAACCTCTCAAAGCACCTCCATGAGTTGGGACCAAGTGTTCAAATAGAGCCTGTAGAGGACATTTTACATCCAGATCACAGCTTGTGGCCATGCGGAAATCCACACTGAAAGAGTCTGCGAATCACTAGCATATTGGTAGAAATGAATCAAGAAAATGGATAAGATAACCTTAGGGTACAATGTATATATTAGTTAAGGTTCTCCAGAGAGGCAAACCCAGAGATGGGGGTGGGGGGAGGCCAAGAAGGAAAGGAAGAGTGGAAGAAGAGAGAGGTGGGGAGAGAGAGCTGTGCTTATAACGAACTGCTCATAAGATTCTAGAGGCTGAGTCATCACGTTGCCATCTGAGAATCAAGAGCAGTGGTAACTTGGTTACAGATCCAATCCAAAGGCCTTTTATCTAATGGAATTCTAACTGAAAAAAATTTCAGTAAGTCTGGATTTGTAAAATATTTCCTTTCTACACAGCATTGTGAAAATATACATCACAGCACGGTCCATTTAGTTCACATTCCATTCTGGAAGGTTCATAAACGCGCCTCTGTAGTGAAGCACGTATCACCAATTTTTTTTTCAATTATTTTAAGACTTAAGTATCTTTTGCCTGAATCAAGAGAAAGGGAAGTTTGTATTTCTCCAAAATATAAAATGACAACCATACACTGGTTCTTGTTTTATCAAAGTGTATCCACCTAAATTTCAGGGTGTTTCTACCCAGTCAAACAGAATGAAAACCAGCCCCCCCACTCTCTCTGTTGCTTAGTTTTCCTACTTACACACAGCACTTAATAAGGAAACTATCACCCTGTAATATTAAATGTGTGTTTAAAAAAGAAAAGGTAAACACTGAATTTGTTTGTCTATGGATTAGTCTCTAGAGATCCTAAATCTACCTGCCTTCAAGTCACATAAACCCCTCCTATAATCCTTCACTCTTCACATAAATACAGAACAGCAAGATTCCAGCAGGCAGAATGACCTACTTCTCGGCACAGGACTAAGTGGGCAGTAACTATGTGCTCAAGAACAATTAATTCTGAGGGCTCTGAAGTCATATTTACAGAGAAGGGCACCGAGAGGCCAGATAATCTAATCTCTACTTTCAAGTAGCGTTAGAAATATCTTTATTTACTGAATAGTTAGTCTGATAAGATTCCAAGGGACTGGCTTAAAATCAACTTAGTATCTGCCAGGGTCATTTAATGATAACCATGTTAATAATGACAAATTATATATGGTACTGTCACAACTTCTGTGATGAGAAGGTGGTCATAAACCTCAGCCACATGTAAACATATGGTGCCTAAATGAAGGAGATGCCCTTCCCTAAATGGAAGGCATATAACACCGCTTCCCATTGTTTAGCAGAAGAGCAACAGTTGGTCAGCTCCCACCCTGCACAACTGAGAGAGTTGAAGAAGCACTGGTTTTCGCCTATGATGCCCTGAAAGCACTGCTGAGCACTGGGGCTCAAGATCTCTCACTCAGCAGTACTGACTTCTCCCCTACTCAAGGCTTCTCCTAATGTTTTAACTACCTGATCTCTCTCCAACCAGTGGTAAAGAACAGAAAATGCTTTATTCTTAATTATATTAATCAACAGGTGATGATTGCATGCATCTGTGGGGCAGAATGCAGGAATTTGGGATTGACAGGCAGTGTGTGATGTTCAAGTCCAGGGTGATTAGAATCTCTCCCTCCTTAAAAATTTATGGTTTTGTGCTGGGAATTTTAGAACTCTTCTATAACTTCTGTGAATATTATTTTAAGACATGTTACATTTGTTTATGCTGTGGGACATTCGTATGATGCAAAAGATGTTTCGCATTCTTTTATACTGCATTTGCTTAACTCTGTGAAGTTGTATTACTGTGCCTGTCCTATGATCTCTCGTATCTCCCATCCTCCTAGACTTCCAGACTCTGGTAAGCACCATTCTATGCTCTGCTCCTCTGAGATGATTTCTAGAGCCCACGCTTCCATGAGATCACACAGCACTTGTCTTTCTGGGCCTGGCTTCTTTCATCAAACACAAACATCTCCAACTCCTTCCAAGTTGTCAGAGACTGCAGAACTTCTTCCTTTCCTGACTAAGTAACACTCCGGCCTGCACAGACTCACAATCTTTATCCAGTGACATCCGTGGAGATCTCAGTGACCCCATAGCCTGACCGGCATGAATAGGGCTGCTGTAAATGTAGGAGTTGCATATTCTTTGATATGCATTTTCTTTACATACACACCCAGTTAATGGGATGCTAGAACCCACTTTATTTTTAATAGAATGTTTTCTGTTTCCACAAGTTCACTAGAAGAAAAAAAAATTCAGGTAAGCTGCTTAACAGAGCTATTGATGTGAAACTCACATCCCTTGTTAACCAGAGTTAAAGATCCCATTAGCCCTGCACACAGCCTTCCTCATGCTCAATTTCTTTGTAGTATGGTAGAGCACAGTAGCTTTAAGATGGAGCCACTCTTCTTTATATGACTTCTGGGTTTCAATGAAAAAAGCCATGGTTTGGACTCAGGGCTGAGATTTACAGGATTTTTCCTGGAAATAGCTCTCATCTAGAGTTTTGGACATAATTTTATTTAATCACACAAAGTGCCCACTTCCCACTGCTTTGACACAGGCAACAGTGAAATCAATTACCAGCAGAGTGCTCAACGAGCACTAACGTGGTTTTAGAGGCTGCTTCAGGCTTTGTTTTCCTAAAGTCACACTTAAAATTTCATGAGGCTTCCCTCTCCAAAGTGCTCATGTCAGGCTACAATCTCAAGACAAATTAAGACCCATATCTGCCTAAGACACCTGTGCATTGATGGTTCAATGGGGAAACCTACAGTTCTGTAAGATAAATAAGTCTGGGGATCTTCCGTACACTACAATACCCGAAGCCAACAGCAAAAGCCAATGTTTTAACATATGCATGCACTGTGAAATGATTATTATAATCTGACATGTCTACATACATGATTATACATTGCATTTGTGTATGTGTTGAGAACACTTAAGTCCCATTCATTTAGAAAGTACTGCTTGTGTTAAGGGTTCTTAACAGAAAATAATGATGCTGATAAAGATGGAGGCAGGAAGAAACATTGGGAGGTGGCAACTTTATGATCTTGGTGTCAGGGTTGTGTATTTATCTCCAAACTCATCAAGTTGTAGGCATGAGTCATGTGCAGGCTTTTCTATGTTAAAAAAAAAAGACACCCAAGCATCACAGTAAATATACCCAAGGGTGGAACTTGACTGCCACCTGAATGAGTTACTTGAACTCTCCCTGGGTTGTGGGTCCCCAGGGGAAAGCCCAGGGGTCTTGGTATCCAACACAAAAGAGCAGGTCAGGACATCAGACTTCACCTTTTCCCTTTTCAGTTTCTTCAGCAAGGTTTCCCTGGGCTAATGGGAGCAGCTGCCCGCTCACCATGGGTGTTGCTTTCCTTCCCTTCTTTCTTAGCTGCTTGGAGCACGAGCACCTGTACTCACGGCTGGGTGTTTCCTGCATTCCCTTACTTTCCTTCCTGCTGGATCGTTAATTTCTTTCATGAATTGGCATTTTTTTTCTTTTTTCTGTGAACATATTTCTTCAGTGGAGGTTGGTTTTCCACAGGGACCTTGAATTGAAGAAATGTGAAAACCTATGCCGTGCACACCAGGACCAGGGCCCTCACCTTCCTGGGATGGGTGGTCCCAGACTCCTTTCCCAGCAGGACATCCTTGCATCACAAAGTTAAGCCTGGAATTTCCAGTGTCTTTTCTTCCTCACTCACAGTCAGAAACTGAGGAAGAGGTGGTATCCTCCTAGGTTTCTCAGGCCTCGGTATGGTGGTACTCTTTCCCTGGGAGTGGGAGCAATGTTCACAGAGCATGTCCATTGTTCAGGAACTCCAGCTCCACTCTGTGCCCCACACCAGCCAAAGGCCACATCTCTTGATAATGTGTTGGTTTTAAACTCTTCGTTTCATCCCACTTTCTGTGTTTGGTCCGTTGTCTCCACATCCATAGTCCCCCACACATCACCTGGAAGTGACACTGCTTGGGCTTCACATCGCCTCTTCTAGCAACAAAGGATTACTTGTCAAGACCAGGCATGCACACTGTCATGATCAACATGCTTTGAGAACCCTGGGATTATCCAGTATTTCCCTGCATTCTAGCAGAAGGTGAGGATCCACAGTCACCCATTCCACCCCACTGCAAAAACTAGACATTCGGGTTTAACGTCAGACTAGGTACTTAAAAAAAAAAACTGGAGCAAAATTCTTGCAGCAAAAATGGGAGTTTTAAAGAGATAACTCAACAGCATTCAACATATTTACAGTGCTATGCAGCCACTACCTCTAGTGAGTTCCGAATTATGTTAGCACTTCAGTTTGAAAGAGCTGCCCCACAACATCCCCAGGAAATACTAATCTGCTTCCTGACTTGCGCATGTTCAGAACATGGCATATGAATAGACCTATATAGTACACAACACTGTGTCTGTCTGTATTTTTCTGCTTAACATAATATTTTCTAGGCCCAACCCTCCAACTAAGTAGCATTCATGCAAACAACCAACAAGCAGATAAAAATATGCTGAGTGTCATGAGTCATTAGAGAAATGCAAATCAAAGCCTAAGTGAGATACTACTTCACGACCGGTTTAAACCAGAAGGCCTGTTTAAAAAGGACAGGACCTGACAAGCATTGATTAAGATAGAAATTGAAACCACTGCAGAAAACAACCTGTCAGCTCCCTAAAAGCTGATCACAGAATTACCACACGACTTAGAATTCCCTCTTAAGTACACACCTAAAGGACTGAAAACAGATTTTTAAGCGAATGTTTGGTGATAAATATTAACACCAGAACCATTCATATATCCAAATGAATGAACAACTCAAATATCTACCAACTAACAGACAAAGCACAAAACACAATGGCATGTTGTCCAGCCATGAACATGAACTCTTTTTACGCCACGAACCTAGAAATTATTGTTCTAAGTGAAAGAAAATGAAAGTGCTCACTAATAAAAGATGGGGCAAAGAATGATCTGTATCCTTCCAGAAGTCAAGGATGTGCAACCAAGAAAGAGCAGAATTCATATTCCATCCAAGCATGCTCAACCCACCCTGCCTCAGTCCCCAGGGATGGCCTCCATGCTGTCCTCTACTGGAGCAAAGGAAGCCAGTGCAGAGGTGTTCTTACTGAAATGATCTGTTTAAGCTGTTTCTCTGGAGTGACAGAGAATTGGGAATCTGGAGCCAATTCTGAAAAAAAAAAGCAGCTGAGCTAGAATCAGTGCTATATGCCTGATTCATCTTTTCTATTTTTAAATCTCTCCTTGTGAAATACACCTGTGTATAGTATTACACATAATATGTGTGGTACCATTATAGTCATTGTCAAGTGTGCAGCTTGATGACATTAAATATACCAAAGCTGCCGTCATCCATCCTACCACTGACATCCAAATATCTGCTCCCTGTCTCCTTTCTCCCAATGACCACTGATTTACACTCTTCCTTTATGACTCTGGTCTCTCTAAAACTTCCATAACTAGAATCATACAGTATTTGCCCGTGTGACTGCCATGTTTTATCTACCATATTATCCTCAAGAGCACCCATGGTGTACTGTGTTTTCTAGTCCCCTCCCTTAAGCCTGAATGATACTCTATTCTATATATAAAACACATTTTGCTTATCTATTCCTGATGATGGACACAGGTTGCTTCTAAATTTTAGGTATTCTGAATAAAGCTGCTATATGCACATTAGCATGAAAATATCTTCTCATGACCCTGCTTTCAATTCATTGGGGGTATTTAACCAGAAATTGAATTAGGTTTGTAATTTGATATACTTCAATAAAATTAGAAGAGTTCTACAATGTAGCCAATATTTACTGAGACTCTAATGAGGACCAGGTGACATGCCAGAAAATAATGACAAAGCCTTACACAGTTAGGGTTAAAAGAAATTGAATTCTCTCTCTTTTATTTTCAAGCATGCATAATTAAACCCCAAATCTCTGAGCATCAATTAGCCACTAGAAATAAAATCTGATTGTCCCTGAGATTCATTTCCACATATGCACTTATGGGTTGTCCGGCGTCAATGGCCCCAAAGTCACCCATCCACCAAAATAGATCTGTTTTTACCCAACAGCAAACGAATCCTGAATCCTTTACAGATAGATCAGCTAGAAGCCTTTCATTTAATTGGCAATATAACTATCCACATTATTAATAATACATTCATTTTCTTCATAATGTAGGAGTCTAAAGGCCATTAACACTGTGGTAAGTTACAAATGTGCATTAAGAAGCTAAGCAAATAGCAGCCACTTTCCCTGTGGGACAAAGTTACAGGGAAAATTTCCCAAGATTTGTGTGAGGATTTATCTTCGACACAGAGGGTTTTGGAGCAGACTTCAGCAAGAACATCCATCTCTGGGAACATCTAATGCTGAGAAAGCTTATTATTATTATTATTATTATCATTATTATTATTGAGACAGAGTCTTTCTATTTAGCTCTAACTAACCTAGATCTCACTGTACAGACCAGGCCATTTTCAAACTCATAGAGATCCAGCTCTCTGCCTTCCAAGTGCTGGGATAAAAGGAATGCATCACCACACTTGCCTGCTCCCAAATTTTTAATGCCAACCATGGTGAACTAATACACTTTAATTCAAGACCTGGTTATTCACAGAAAGAAAATGATCCCCAATGGACACTGGACAAATGTTTCCTGAACAGTCTTCCTTTTCATTGGCTTCTGCCACACTTCTTCCTAACTGCACTGCAATGAGCCTTTACCTTGTCCCTCAAATGCATCCTCATTTCCTTCCAAGCCATCATTGCCCAAGGCAATTTGATGTAATTACTTTCTGCTTAAAATCCCTCCAAAGCTTGTTGCCCTTACAAAAAGGTATAGCTATTACAATTGCCTCACAGGATCCTATGTAATTTCAGTTCGGTGAGCCAAGCCTGCCTCACTTCCAAACCTTCACACCCACTCTGTTTCTACTTTGACCTATACTATCCTGCCCCACCCCCTAAGATTCTGGGGCCAACACATCTGTGCAGCACAGATGCTTCCCCTGCATGACTCCCAGATAATAATGAATGGCTGGTTCCAGTGATAGCCCATTCTTGTGGACAGAAGAGCCTTCTCATCAGCAACGAGGGCCCAAGAACTCATAGCCAACCTTGTCCAAACTGTTTGAACTGAAATACCATCTGAGTCCTTTTCCACTGGGAAAGAAAGATGAACGTTGTCAGAACCAAAATGGAGTCATCAAGAAAAAGTTCTACCAATAAAGATTGCCTGACAGTAACTATGCAAATGATTTTACCAGTTTACCATCTACAGACTTCCTTGGAGGTAGCCACAACCTCATACAGAAAATACTTCTACAAGGCCATCAGCCCACAAACTGCCTATTTATCCTTGGACCTAGGCCACTGTTGTTATTAATCACCATGGCCACAGAGTACTCTTTCAAAAGTACCCAATGGGATCTTCATCATTTTTGTCTTTAGCCATTTCCTCTTGCCTCAGCCTCTCTTAAAAAGGTCACAGTTTATCATGGGATGGGTCACCAGCATAATGATCTGCTGATCCCAAGTGAATAGCATGGCTCCCTGGGAAATCCTTGGTTGATTCTTTAATTTGGTTTGATACTCCTCAGTCCTTTTCCTTTTGGCCTTTCTTTTGAGGTGGGTTAGATATATTTAAGGAAGAAGGGGGGTCACAGGAAGGGAAAGAATCTCTTTCCCCTGGCATATAGTTTGCTTTTCTTTCTGAGAGTTCAAGCTACTCCAACACAAGTGGTCAAGTCAAAATTGCCTACAGCAATACTTCCTAATTTTCTTTTGTTTTCTTTTTAAAAATGTTTTAATTGAGTTATACATTTTTCTCTGCCTGCTCCCTCCCTCCCCTTTCCCTTTAACCCTCTCCCATGATTCCCACACTCCAAATTTCTAATTTACACAGGAGATCTTGTCCTTTCTACTTCCCCTGTAGATTATTCCATGTATGTTCTTCTTAGGATCCTCTTTGTTGTCTAGGTTCTCTGGGGTTATGAACTGTAGGCTGGTTTTTCTTAGCTTTATGTCTAAACCTACTGGTTTTCTTAAAGACACTGAAAACAAGGATGTTAAAACAAGTGAACTTAGGGCTGGAATGTTTGTAACCTTGATGCTTACCATGTTAGATCTCCTCTTGAGAGTGGAAAGCACAGGGGATAGTTTAGCCACTTGGGACTTCACTTGGATTGGGCCATATACACCTCTCTCTTCTACTAATACACTTGACAGACGGAGACCTTTACCTTCATGAACTAAACACACACAGAGATCCCTCTCCAAACAATGTACCTAGCAACCTGTTAGCAACTGAGGGTGCTTATGTGCATCAAGCTTCTTGTACATCCATCCCTGAACAATAGAATAAGTTTCTTCTCTACCTGGAGACCATCAGTTTTCTATTTAATTACAATCCAGTTATGTGTGGAGAAAAGGCTAAGGGGCTGCTCCAATCTGAACTGGTGTAGGGTGCATATAAAACAAGGAAACTGTGCTTTCTAAGTGAATGTTTAGTGGGGGATCTTCTATTAGCAATCTTATGCCTATGCATAATTGGGTATACATATGTTTAAAATCAGATGCATTATGGGAAGGGACATGCACATTAGAGAAAAGGCCATGCAACTTTAAAACTGTCAATCAAAATAGTCATCCAAAATATGTCCTTAATAACCAATTCCTCCTTCCATTAGAATATATAAAAGGAAGCATCAGGACGTTGCCTAGGGCTCTGGAGCACCCTCACTCCTTTGTCCTGCTCTCCTTCATGACAGTGCACTTCCTTCTGGTTTGTGCTGCCGCTGTGCTGGGATAAAGCATTCTTTCTGATTTACAATCTGTGTGTCCCTGTATTTGTTTCTTAAATAACCCTACCAGGAACCTGGAATCACCCAACCAAAAGCAAGGGTCTCATCCCTAAATCAAAATAGCTTGGTGCCTCATAAAATGACCTAATCATTTTATTTACAGAAGCACATTCTTTAAGAAAGAGGAAAACCTCCTCCTGTAACTTACTTAACTTTTAAACTTTATTTAAACTTTGAATTTTTTTATTTTAAATCTAGTAAATCATACTGTTTGAGGAATATAACTTACAAAGCCACAGCGCCATATAGATCACTGTAGTAAAGACATGTAGCCCCACCTCCCTCCCCACCACCCACGACTCAATGAACTGTTTGTCTTTTCCCAAGGTGACTGCCTACTTTATCAGCACTGTTTCATTCTGGCTTATCTGAAATCCTTCTCTGCAGCATAGCCCAGCTTTATCTAAGTGGGAAAGGGCTCCCCAGCTGTGACCTGGGTTGCAGCCAAAACTGTCCCAGAAGTGGGACCTTCTCTGCAGTGTGTGTGACTGTGCTTTCCCGACCTCGCAGCTTCTCCTATCTTCCCAGGTGTTGCCTCACAATAATCTTTTCCACAAGCAAACACATCTCAGTTCTCCTCAGAGAACTTAATAAGACCTAATTCCCTTTTAGCTAAAATGATCAAAAATTGAAAGTCTTACATGCTGGAGTTTATTTAGATTTGTTTATTCTGAAGATAGGTGGACACATTGCATTCATAACAGTTTACCAAAATTTAACTGGTTTTGGAAAAAAAAAAGTCCTTCCTTGGGCCATTCTTCTCCCCTCAGACTCCCAAGCAGCTGGAACCTCAGGCACCCAATACCAAACTTGGCTTTGCAAAGAATTTTTAAATTAAAAATCTTTCTTTGACTCTTTTTTTTCTAAAAAGAGGTCCAGAAAGTGGCCTCCTCGAATGGATAACTACGGATCACTAAGAGCCTGAGACAAAAAGAAGAGGTTGCTTCTGTGCCAAAACAGAACTGATGAAATAGAATTCAAAAGTTATCTGACATCCCACTCCTGCCCAAGAACCTCTCAGTCTCAATTCCATGTGGATCAGTAAACACACCCAGACTCCTAAGACATGGTGGACAAATTAGTGCCACTGCATGGTGAGATATGACAGCATTGCAGAGATGATGGAGAGGATGAGAACCATGACAAGTAGAAGATGGGAGGGATGCAGTCAATGGCTGTGTACAGCACGAAGCATGTCTCTGTTCCACCCTCTTAATACTGGTGATTTCAGGCATAGTATCAAGAAGAGTAATATAAGGACCAATCGGACCCATTTGGTAAACTGTGAGTTACAGTGGTGATGAATCACCCTGGTAACCACCATGTTTTCTAACTGGTTATGCCCTCTGCACTTCAAGCCAGTTTATAGAGAATAATTCGTTTCACATTATAAAACACTCTAAGTTTCCCTAAGCGAAAAAAAGAATCATTAAATTGTATAACTCAAAAATGACATGGGAAGCCATACCCTGTGCCACTCATCTGGAGTTGCAGCACTTAGGGGGCAGGGGCAGGAAGAACAGGGGGATCAAAGTCATCTTCGGGGACATAGCAAGTTCCAGGAGAGCCTGGTTACAGACAGAGTCCCCTTGCTGCTCCACTCCAATGCCTGAGTTATACCTCTCCCACCCAGGGAGCAATCCATATGCTGAGTTATTCTACTTCAATTCTGCCCTTGACAATTACATCGAAATTGGACTTTTCCTCCAAAATCACTTATGGAAATTGCCTTGTTAATTCTCATCACTCTCTTGGACAGTGGAAAATGGACAAGTATCATTATCTCATTTTTGAAGGTGAAGACCAGAAAGGATGCAGAGAACAACCTTGACAGCATTACCTGATCAACTTGGCAAAACTACAGATGCACAGACTCCACTCATCTACAACCCACGTGGGTTTAACAAATGGCCCAAGGAACTGTTTTTCATAATCTGCCCGGCACAGTTTATGAGCTGGCATGCCCTCTTAAATTTGAGAAATATATAGACAAATTCTTTCTACAGGATAAAAAGTCTTCTGGCCTTCCAGTGCTTACAAATTATTTTTATTATAATGTTATTTCAATAAATGCAGAAGTCTATATAAAATCCCACTAATCCTGAGAGTTCGTATATATGACAGTAAAATAAGTCAACTTTGCTTTTGGTCTGCTCAGTCTTGGTGAGTCCCAGGAGGCCCATGTTCCCCAAACCCTTGAACCCGGCTTTACTCAAACTCTTAACTTCCTTTTTCCTTTCTTATTGGTCTGGTCATAACCAGTAGTGATAAAACAAGAGAGAGTGCATTCTCTTAGGGAAGCAATGGTCAAGGAAGAGCTGCAGATTGGTACAGTTGCACAGACCTAGAATGAACCTTAAACAGAAGCCACAGCACAAGCTGTATAAGTGAAGGAGAAGTTAATTGCTGATGTGGTCCTTGCTTTCAATGGAATTTGCCTCTTTCTTGATTTTATTTTGTTATTCTTAAAATTTGGTTTGAGGAGGCTGGAGAGATAGTTCAGCAGTTAATGCTGGCTTCTCTTGCAGAGGACCCAGAGTTGTTTCCCAGCACCCTAGCTTGGCTTTACTGAAAGATGCAGTGAAAAAGCTAGTTACCTGAGAGGTTATACTGATATGGTTTCCATATACATCTAATGCTACTTAATATCCGCACACAGCTTGGCCCACATGTCAGCGCATCAGAGAGCTCAGTATAATTTAAAAAAAAATCTCAATATGCCTTGAATCAAATGTCTGGATAACAGACCTTGGAGAGGAACGGGTACACGTTTTCTGGTGCTCAGTCACTCACTACCCACCAGTAAAAATCTTGATGGGAGCTGACTTCAGAACAGGGGCTCAAATTTTTTTTTAAATAGAATAAATGCTTAACAGAGTGTTTTTCAAGTGAGTCTCTGAGGGATTTGTTTTAGGATTTAATGTACAAAATAAGATTCCAATGCTCAGCAAATTGCATGGCCCTGCATTTTAATACCCTCTTAAGTACTTAGACCCTAGCTTTAAAGGCTAGAGGATTTTAAAATATAGCTCTATTCATAGAGGTGAGGATATTTTCTCTTAAATTTGAATGCATATTAAGTTGACCTTGCAGGAGTCACTGGAGGAGATGGAAACTCACCCCAAATTTAACTTGGTGATAGAAAACCGAGCAGAAGGCAACTATGATGGGATTCCTCCCAAGGGGCGAACTGCTGAGTCAAGGATTGTAAAATGGGAGAAAAGAAGAGACCTTAGGTATTATTCTCTCAGCTCTGCTCTATCTCCAAAGAAAGATGTTTTCAGTACTTTTGAACCAGTTTTGTCCAGTAAATTCCAATTGATTTGCATTTGTCCACCAACCAACCAGCCAATCCAAAAGCACTGTTTGGTCTTTTGTTCTCTGTAGATTATCATGCTTGCTTCTTTGCAAGGATCATTGTTTGATGAATTGAAACAACAGCTCACAGCAGATAAAGCCATTTTGGTATGTTCCAGAAGTGACAGGAAGAAGCATTGATGAAGAGAGCCTGGGGTGACTGATGAGGAAGAGCTCGCAGAAAACGGAGAGCAGCCATTATCCCACATCTTCCACATAAATCAAGCAGAGATGCATAGGGTTCTGTACTTTGGATGGTATCATAATACACATCTCTGGTTGAAGTAGAGTCAGAATCCAGACTCCAGGGTCCTGCCTACTGTGCCACAGACCCTCCTCATCCATGCAGGGTGCTCTACGCTGGATTTCAAGGGAAAGATGAGATGTTGTCCAATCTGGCCTATCCGTGGCTTGCCCTACAGCAACAGACCACATGTCTTGTCACACAATGCCCATCTGTGCTTGTGATTGTACTTGTCATTTGCACTTATATGTGGCCCTGTGACTAAGTTATTGTCAATGAAATGTAACTGCAGAGCTCATTCACTATGGAAGTGGGTGTGTCTCTTTCACACTCTGCAATTTTCATGGGCTACACCCTGGGTGCCAACAGTGCTCTAGTAAATAGCACAACAAAACACAAGAAGGAATCCGGATTCCAGAATGACCAGTGAATCAGAACCTTCTAATTAACTGGGCCCTACCTTGGGGTCCTGAATCAATATAGAATCAATACAGTACAAGCCAAGTGGAGTTGAATATTATTTGATCACTAGAGTAAGAAGGCTGATGCTGCTCAACATTAATAAGAAGTACCACTCTGCATTAACTCTTGGAGCAACGTCAGTGTTTCCTGCATGAGTGGAAAGCAAATATTTCCCTGGGCACACTGGTTGCAGAATGTTTGTGAAGCAATATACACACACATTAGAATACTTAATCCTCACAACTCCAGTGTGTTATCTTACATTTACTGGAGAGAAAAGCAAGGCTTAGAAGGATGAGTCAATCAAGAAGTTATAATTAATCAGTGTTAAGTGGAATCATACCTAGATTTGATGTCTCTAGTGCAGGCACATTTTATCAGAGGGAGGGAGGTGAAGACAGAAAGAGATTGTTGAGGGATCATATGACTGAAGGGAATTTGGTAGCCTGGACGTTGTATTTGGAACACTGAGCCATAAGACCAAAAACTGGCAGTCACCTGGGTTGTCATACTCGACAGGGTACTAAGCTTCTCAGAACCTGAGTGGCCTCTGGAGTCAATGACAATTGACAGTCATGGGCTAGAAAGAGGACTCGGTAGGTAAAAACACTTGCTTTGGAAACATGAGGACCAGAGGCAGCACACTCCTATAATTCCAGTCTGGAAGGCTAAAGGGGGCAGAAACAGAAAGATCATTAGGGTTTGCTGCCCACCAACCTAGGTGCAGACCTAGTGAAAGATTCTGTCTCAAAGAAATAAGGCAAAGGGTGATACAGCAGGTCAGATGTACACACCACACACATACGCAAACACATATGCAGGGCGGTTCTCATAGCCTGCAGCACACATACAGAGCCAGCGGCCACTTCCTGCACCAACATGACCACTCTTACTCTCAAAGCAACTACAGGGGAAACAGCATTAGGGAACAAAGGGTTGCTCTGCATGCAAGGAACATTTTACAAAAATGGTCAAAGACGCCAGCTAAAACAACTATAGCACACCCCCAAACTCAAAGGTGTGGAGCCCCAATGTATCACAGGTAAATCACCTGTGATTCTGCTCAGATTGGTTCTTATTTTCCTTCATCAAAGATGGCAGGATGAATCCGTTGTTTCTTGTGGCTTGTTGTTAAATCAGTAGGCAAACAAGAGCTCTATCCATAGACCACAGGAAGAAAAAAGATCTGAGGAAAGTCCAAGGACAGTCCCTATGAACACATGAAAGGCATTCTGAGAGACAGGGGAGCGGTGTCCTGAACAAAGGGAAGGAAGTGCACAGATTTAAGTTGAACACAAAGTCCATCTTATTGACACAAAGAGAAGGGCGGAGAGATATCAGTGGCAATCAGAGGAGAGCCACGCTAGCATAAGGCAAGGCTGAGCAGCTCAGGCACAGAAGAAGGCTGCATAAAATATTTAAAGGACCATTTTGATGTCTTGTGCAACCCACAGTACATATAAATCCAGGAGGTCATGCTCTTAATGGACCTGCTGAGTGCTGGGTGCTGGGCCATTTGGCGAATATGCTGTCTATCCCATGGCAGAGATATTGTTTGTAGAAAGGAACCCTGGTGAGGATGTTAAATCTCCTCACAGAGTGAGCTCTGATTCTGAAGGCACCAGCTTTCTGCATCACATAAATGTAAAATACAATTCCATTCCCATTCCCTAGACCAGTCCCATGGCCTAGGGAACAGAGAGAGTCAAAATGTCTCTTCTGTAGCAGCCTGTACATACTATTGGAAATACTTCAACTAAAGCTTAACATTAATCATCTCAAACGCACCCTATAAATACCACCCCTCAGTCCATCGCTCAGCAGAAGTACGGCTCTGAAACCCTCTGAAGCGGCCACTCTCCCTGTATGGCATTTACAGAGACTTACTTATCAGCTAGACGCTATGGACTTTGACCAGAACTAGAGATTATTAGTGCGTGGGAAAGCTCTTAGGGTCTGGTTTATTTTTCCAAAGGTAGTAGCATCCTTTGATATGCATAGCACACAAAGCCCTTAGCTCCCTGCCTTGTCTGACAGACTCTCCCATGACCGCAACTCCAGCTTTAAGGTCATTGGAATGTAAGTAACAGGATTTTTCTGGAGGATGTTTAAGTTTTAGGCTGTCCTATGACAGAAAACCAAGTGAGATTCAGAGACACTAAAACATAAAGCCACCAACACCCTGGGAAAGGGTGAGATAATCTCACCATCTTCACACTGAGTGGGCCGGAGCTCAGCCTACTTTAATCGATATTGAGTATATTTTTGAATCTTTCTAACATGAGCATGACTTAGTCTTGCTAGCCACTTTAATTGAGCAGCATACTCAGTTTTTCATTTGTCCACCTCCATGAAAAATGCACTAACTCATCCTCAGAATAAACAGGGCAGCAAAAGCTGCACCGGGGACGCAGCTTTGTGGCTGCTGCCTCCTGAAAAACAGGGAATAGCTTGTTCTCAGCTTAAAACATCCCTACATGGATTTATGTCTTTATTTTAACTCCATAAAACTTGTGGAACACACAGTCCTGATCATCACAGAAACTGGCTAAAATCTAGTAGGGATATAAACACTTGTTTGTATTTCTTTAATTTAAGAATGCCTTTATTTCTCCCCAATAACTCGTGAGCTTCAGAAACTGGCTTGATCACTGGAATCTTAAATTTATTTATTGCTGATAAAGAGTAACTAGGCACCCATGACAGTGATCTTGTAGATTGTCCATATGGAGCTATGACCCCTGAATCCTTGCTGAGGAATATAAACCCAGAAAACCACAAGGCGAGCTTCCAAGTCAGAAAACTATTTATAGACACCTATGGCTGAAAAGGTCCACTTCTCCACAAACAAACAAGGCCTGAGGAAAGAGACCTCTGGGGTCTCTACAGTGGCGTGGGGTTTTCCCTGTTGACTGTCTAGGGACGATGTGGCTGAACTCTCAAGCTTCCTGACTGCCCACGTGTCTATAATAGTTGTGAGCGACAATGAACTCGGGGTCCATGAGCTACGAAGGCAACAGCATAGCGGAAATGCACTGACGTAAGCCATGTGACAGGAACACAATGAGTGTCTTAGCCTCACTGTGTTCTACTACAGCAGCCCCTAGAGATGGAAACAGGTTATTAATGAACACAAACCAAGGCGTGAAAATTTTAAATAATTTATCCGAGTTCATTCTGCTAGGAAGGACTGGAACTCAGAAATAAAGGTCTGGAGTCTGCTCCCTCAGCCCTTCCTTTAAGGCCCTGAAGACCTCGGCAAGAGCAGTTTTAGTGGCGCTCCACTGTCTAGTCAACTTGCAGCTTTTCTAGGAGAAGGGTGCACTGCTCCCCCAGGCGGCCAACACGAAGAACTGCAAGTTGAACGACTGGAAACCATGCAAATTTATTTCTGCAAATCTGTAAAAAACCCAAATCCAAAATCAAGCTGTAATCAGGGCCACTCTCCATCCAGCACTGCCAATTAATGATCCTCGTGGCATCTTCTAGGCTCCGGAAGACCCAGGTAAAGACTGATTTATGGCAAGAAAACTCTAGGCAGCCACAATCTTCACATGAGCTTTGTCCTAAATGTTCCTTTTCCTGTACAGACACTGACCACACTAGATGAAGACCTTTTCTATGGCCCATCTTAACTGAAAAAAAATATGCAAAGACTCCACTTCAAATAAGTTCAAATAAGCAAAAGAAATGAGATTTGGGTTTGAATGTACTTTCTGGGGTGTGTGGGGGGACATAACAGAAGCCAACACTGGCACAGTGAGTTCTAGGGTGGCAGGGTTCTAAAGATGGAGATGAGAGAGATAATTTGCATCTCTCTTAAAGTAACATTTTATTAAGGATCAGTAGGCAGATCATGGCTTCTTTCTAAATAAGCAGAAAATTTGATTATCTCCATTCCAAAAAAGGCTTGCCAGGCCACGCATATAATTTTTAGTATTCTGTTTGGACTTAATGAGCTAAAGAAGCACACAGCCTCACAGCTTGGCCAAGAACACTGTGGTCCTGCCATCCATCACCACTTCCTCACTCGTGTCTCCTACGATCAATAAGGAGGCAAAAATCAATGCACATGCCAAGCTGCACAGTTAACTCAATCACACGAACTGACAGAGGCAACCAGTTGTGCAAACACTAAAGTGACCAACAGAAACCTTTTACAAGATGCAATCAATCTGCTTTTTTGGTTGATGGATAATTTTCCTGAGCAGTTTATATAACTACTTAGATAACAAGCAAACAGAATGGTGGACGCATCCTGGAAGTAGCACCCAACCTGGCAAAACTAAACCAAGAGTTGTCCATGCTTAGAATAAGAATAGCAGGGGATCAAACATCCAAAATATTGGTTTCAAAAATTTGCCTTAAATAATTCAACAAATACAGGATCTCACACAAAGAAGCTGTCTTAACATGTATGTATTCCTTTGTTTTTCTGAAATGCTTGTTTAATAGTTACCCAGTCTTCACTGATTAGGTTAGCATTGCATCATACACAAGAACGTTCAGCCAGTCTCTAAATGAAAAGACCTACAGGCGTGAGCAGGCAGCAGTGAGTTGTGAATGTGTCTCTGATGTGCTAAATCATGCATAGGTGTCAATAGAACTGTTATTTCTATTCTCAACCACTGGATTCACTGCAAGATTGAGCATGGGATCATTCTTGATGGAAGAAGACAGACTTCTCAAGGACCAAGAAACAAGAATCCCCTTAAAATAAACACAACTCTTTCTATAAAAGGAGAGTGTTCTATTTCAATAAACAGGTTTATGACAATTATGTTTGCCAATTATAATGACATCATGAAAAACTTTTTTGGAAAGCTCCTTTCCTTCAGTTCCCACCAGAGTGTGTAAAAACAGTCGCTGGAATACATTTTTGAGAATTCATAAAAGCTCAAGAATTTACCAAACTATTTTTAGTACTGTCATGTTATATGATACTGTGTTGTATAGGAATCAATTATTTAGTGCAAGCTTTATGAACAATTCAGAAAAAAAACAGACAAAATCCAGTTGATCAAGTAGGATAGTGATATTTCAAATTTAATAAAAAGGGGAAATGCTCAAAACACCTATAGTTACCCAGCGTACTGTTTACTATTGCACTGAATCAGCCCCTTGCTGGTTTCAGAATTTCTTCTGAACAAATCACTGGACTCTGTAAGAAGGACTCCTAGCCAGCAGTGCCATTGAATGGCACTGGGTCTACCTGCACACACTGCCTCATTGCATGGGTGTAACCTCTGTGCATCAGTGAGCCTCTAGCCTCTAGAAGAGACCTCCAATCACAATGCAGTCAGTGTAGGGTGTGCACACCCTCATTATGGTCATCCCCAGAGATCACAGTATTGGTCTCCCAATTTCTTTTGAAAAGGCTGGAAGATGATGGTGAATTTCTTTAAGCATCCTCTCCCCTGAGCTGCCCTCCCTCCCAGTGTAGACTCACACTGTCCTCTAGAAGCAGCTTCTTTTCTTACCTGAGGTGCTTTTTTGTTTCATTGTCATACCAATTTATGGGGTATAATATAATGCTTCAGTTCACGATACATCCATACATTATATCCCATAAATAGGATTTGATGGAGCACTTGACTTGTGAGCCACCCTATAGTGAAGCACATGACACAAGGAATTGAGGGCAGCCTCTAGTCAACAGGGCCTGAAGCCCTCCCTCTGGTATCAAGAATTCAAATTCTGCCATCAACTATGTAAGTTTGGAGTCAGGTCTGCTCTAGTCAAGCCCTGGGATGAGACTCCACCAATCTCTCCAAGCTGAGACCTTGAAGCAGAGGACACTGCAAATCTCTCTCTTACTCTTCGTTTTATCTCCAGAACACGTTGCCATGTTAGTGGTCTTGCTGACTGTTTACTTCATGTCAAATGGTCATGAAAATTTAGATACTTCTAGGCAACTCTACAGCTACCCACAGTGTAATTGACCAGTGGTGTATAGAGATTTTCTCCCTGGGAGCAATAAATGGCTTCTTCACATCCTCCTACAGTTCCAAGGGCAGACCAAAGATCAATTCTGCAAGGGGTCACCCGAGGAAACAAAGAGTTATTAGGCGTAGTTACAGAGCTGTGGGTGAGGCATTGGAGGTAGGAACATGAGTAATCTTAAAGCAAGTATGATGGGAAGTGGAAACCTAGCATGGATGAGAGTTCCCCCATGACTGCACAGATGAAGGCCCTCTGCCCTATTCTTCCACCAGCCTGAGTACTCAGTCTATTCCCTTTCTGAGACATTGAGATCTACTTCAATTAAAACAGAATTTCATACAACTCCTTCAGAAGAGTGGCTGGATATTCAGGTGACCCCTTCCCACTTCCTTCTCTAGAGTCAATGGTCCCACAGTGCCCATTCCGTGCAAGCAGGCACAGCTGAGTCCTGAGGATGGCAGCTGTTACATTCAGAGGATAGGGCTGTGAAGCAAGTGTTCTGTCCTGGTGAAGCTAGATCCCACATACAAACATGTTATTACATGTATAGCCCTGCTTCTGCATGCCAATTGAGAAAGCCAATTCTGTTCTAAATTGCAGCCTTAAGGAGAAAATGGAGTCAGGAAAAGGGAAATCTATCTAGCATAGAGTGTTCGTCACTGCCATAGCAGAGGAGAAAAGAATAGCACGTACAAGCATTTCCCTGATGAATGTGGGGTTTCATTTTGGAGTGATAAAAATACCTTGGAAACAGATACAAGTGATGGTAGCCAAACACCGTGCATATCAAATGCCACTGAATTCCATAATTTAAAATGGCTAATGAATAATTTTATGTGAACTTAATGTGATTTTTTCCATCAATTTTTAAAAATGTAATAAAAGAATGAAAAACATTCTAACTAGGCAAGGCAGTATATACCTACAACCCCAGGACTTGAAAAGTTGAAACAAGACTGTCAGTAGTTCAAGGCCAGCCTTGTCTACACATAATAGAGGTCAAAGCTAGCGTGGGCTATATAAAACTCTTGTCTACAAGAGCGAAGGAAAGGGTAGGCAAAGGGCTTCAAAGAGTTCAACAATTGCTTTTAAACCACAAGGGAATCTTAGAAGAGGGTCGGTCTGGTTGCTTGTGCATAAGGAAACTTACTGCATCCTAAATCCAAATCATGTATTCTCTGTAAGTTACTGATTGTAAAATTTGCCATTGACATTAAAGTTATATATACATTACAAAGTGGATGCATAATTTTATAAATAACTAAATGTAAAGTCATTTGTATTTAAACCAACGGCTTCGAATGCATTACTGAAGATGGCAGCAGTACTGAGTTATATTGTGGAAAACCAAGATAAAATAGCAACGGCACCAATAATAATAAGGCACTTGCTTCTGCAAGATCCTAACTAAAGCAAGAAGCATTGCCACTGATTGATGAGAACATATTTCCTTACAATACAGATTTCTAATCCCCTTAAAAGGAGACATGCAGATTTAATGTTACTCATTACAAAGACAGTCTTTGGAACTCTTGATCAATTGAATTTGGATTTTAAAACATAATTATCAAGCCACTGGAGATACAGGTAAATACAGAACATTGGAGTTTTTTGTTTCTTGCCGACCTTTATTTTGCTATTATCTGCTTACAAAGCTTGAGATTGAATCAATGGCCTGCCCTTCCTGCTGGATTGACTCAGCTATGTTTTTGGCTGACTTCAACTCCCCTTGCTTTTTAATCCAAGCTCCTCAGTGTGAAATGAATGAAAATTCTAGGGAAAGACAGACTACTTCAACACGGAACGTCCCTTTCACATACCACATGCTATAAACACTGAGAACTTCTCAAAGTGTTTCAGTACAAAGGTCAAAGATTAAGCAGCCTGACTTCACTCAAGACATGTATGACAGTAATATGAATCACAATCAATTTCAGATAGTTTAAATTAGCCAAGCAGCATCAGGAGGAGGCGGCTATTCACGCAATTCAAGCAGTGCAGATGGCAAAGGAAACCAATCACTCCATTCCCAAGCCTGTGAGGGTCTTAAACTGGGTGAAGGAACCCAGATGCCAGTTCACCAGTTATGCCTTAACATAAGGCATAGGCACCTTCTCAAACTCCATTTAATCTGAGTCTTGACCCTGATTCTTCAGTCAGTTGCTCTCAGCGTCTTCTCTTTCACCTAGTGTGTCCCCTGTGGTTGTAACAAACTCTATATAGTAGAATCATTTCTTGCAGGGAGGGGTCATTATATTTTTAGTTGCCTCTCTAAAATGTTCAAAAAGCCACACTGCTTCTGCTATTATCATTTTGCAAGCACAACACCCAGCACACGCCTAACACAATGTGGTTGCCTCATGAGCATCTGCTGGATGGATGGGTTGGATACGATGGAATGGAATAACTTGAAAATCATTTTTTTTTTGCCAGAAATAACTGTCACTGTTAGACATATGTTATTCTTTTAAAATAAACAATAGTATGGTCTGAAGATTTATATTTGGGTGGGAAAGGAAATGGACAAAACAGAACATCATTATGTTAAATGAAATAAACCAGACTTAAACAAGTACTGCACATGTCTCTAATATACAGAACCTAAATATAAAAGTGTGTGTGTGTGTTTGTGTGTGGATATAGGGTGGAGGTCCTAAAACTCAAAAGGAGGTCATAAAAGGAGGGGAAGAGTCTTAAAGAAATAGAGGAAATGAGAGGGATATAGACTAAGCTGGCATGAAAGCACAAGGAAAAACTATCTCATGGAAGGCAATTTGCCAGAGTGACTAATGAGAGAGAAGCGTATATATGTGTGCAGAGGAAGGGCAATCAGATCAAAGTACATAGACACTTAAGTATAAAATACCATAAGAAATCCATTCAAGGAACCCATGAACTTGTATACCCACTTGAAAAGCTAAGTTTAGAGCCAGTGTTATTGCTCAGCTCATCCTGATGACCTGAATGTGGTCCTTAGATCCCACATAATGGAATGAAACAAGCAGTTCCCACAATTGTCCCCTGACCTCTACATGCACACACACACACAAACACAAATAAAAATAATAATAATAATAATAATAATAATAATAAATTTAGCTAGTTTTAGAAAAGGCTATGATCAGGTGAAGTATTTGAGTATGGAGCGAGGAAGAAATTGTGATGCCTGTGCAAATTTTAAGCTACTTTCCCCTCTATTAGAATCAAGATTCTATTTTATGTCTGATTTCCAGAGGTTTTAGTTGACTACAGCACCACCTACTGCTAGACTTGGGGAAGTACAAGCTTTCCAAATGCTTATTGCAGTGGATGCCTCCAACAAGACCCCGGGGCACTCAGATACCATGTGTCATTATGTATAATAATCCTTAAAGTTATCTCTACTTTAAAGAGGGAACAATTCCGTGTCAATTTCATCGACCTGTCCACAGAGAATTAGGCTCAAGACCCTGAGTACCAGTTCCTGGCTGCAGCACCCCTCCTGGGAGCCTGGTTGAATGAAGATAGGAGGTGATTATCACAGATGACTCAGTGGAGGAAACATCATTAATTCAGTTCCTCTTGTCAGAATAGCACATTTATGCTTATATTTTACTTTGTACAATTCTCACTTCTTTGGGAATTTGTCCCATAAAAAACCGGCAACTCCAACCTAAATTAAACCAAAACCCAAACTGAACCTTAGACTAGCATGAGCCGTCTCTATGCCTCTTACACACATCAGATGCTAGGTGCTGAGAGGTGGCAGCCAGCTCAACGATAAAGAGTTTACATGATGTGTGTGAGGCTCTGGCTCAGGGCCACAGCACCACACAAATACATGTGCAGAAGACCACATGTTGGTGGTGATCAGAGCCAAACACATGCCCATCTGGTGTCTTCACACTCCTGCACAGGGCCCCTGAGTTCTAAAGCAGCTATTATCTTACAAAGAAAGGCACTGATGCTTCTCTCGGCTCTTTGTTACTAGGAAAAATGTGAGAAGGGACCCATGGATCAGGAAAACATGCTGATCTGAGCTGTGGCACATCTTTAGAGAGACTTGTGCTCATGTAAGTTGCATGGTGTGATGTTAATAGTGCAATGGAGCTGTCTGCTTAGACTGGGGAGAAGAGAAAGGGGTGTTGAAAATGGGAGAATAGGTTGGGAGTGGCTCTGATTACCTTTAATCCCAGCACTGGAGACACAGGCAGGCGGAACTCTAGGTTTCAGATCAGTGTGATCTACAAGGTCAGCCAGGCTACATAGTAAAGTGTGTGTGTGTGTGTGTGTGTGTGTGTGTGTGTGTAAGCGGGGGCAGGGAATGGAAGACAGGGAAGGGAGAGAGAGATTGAGTGTGAGGGAAACAAGTAGGTGTGATGGCTCAGCATTTGAAGACCAAGGATGGTAACCTGAATTTGGTCCCTGAGACCTACATGGTAGAGAATTTGCTCTGCAAGTCCTCTAAACCTCAAATCCTACATGCCTGCAAAAACACACATAAATGAAATTAACTTTTTTAATATTTAAAAATGTGTGTGCGCACGCACATGCACGCACAACTTTAAATCCCAGCAATTGGAAGGTAGAAGCAGGTGGATCTCTATGACTTCAGGGCCAGCCTTGGAGACATAGCAAATCCAGGATAACTAGGGCTACATAGTGAAACCATGTATGAAGAAAAACAGAGGAAACAACATGGATGGCCCAGACGCAGGGTCTCTACTTACCAGTTACACACAGGAAACGAGTTATGAAGGACCCTGACTCCCACTGTTCTTGGCAGTACTAGGAATCTACTAATTACTCCACATAACCCAACACTAGCATTGTCATAAAGACAAAAAAGTAAAGTCCAGTAGAGGTGTGGTAGACATTGAGGGATAAGGAAGTTTCAGTAAATTTAATCTCATCTCCAACTGTGCTAGGTCTTTTACACTTTTTATTCTCTGCAGAAACCAGCAAGTTTTAAATTGCATCAGCATGCCAAGTAGAGCTGCAGATTTACAAGCACAAAAGACCTGGCTTTCCCCATGATTCCACCTTCACTTTCCTTGAAGGGATTGTGAGGATCCTGGGGACAGGGGACAGCCTTGTGCTAGGCTGGAACTCACATTTCCAGGGCACTGTCCTGGTCACAGGTGAGAGGGACTGCCTACCTTCCCAGCAGGGGTCACTCATGTTCTGAGATACTGCCACGTGCCCAGTTCTATACATTTCAGACTTCTTGGAGAACACCTGAAGAATAGGATTTATAGGGAAGAGCAGTGGAGATGGTGTTTCCCCGCAGTTCCCAGGCTGCCTGGCAGCTTTGGAGCAGTGTGCTGGGAAGCACAGCAAGGATGGCATTTCCCTGCAGTTCCCAGAAGTGGGGTGGTTTGCTGGCAATGTGCTGTAAGCTGCTTCCTTAGCAGAGGTGCAGAGAGGTTTTACGTGTTCACCTGAGACTGTGAGAGGCATAAAGGACGTGTGGCATACAATGTTCAGATGGTGCTAGCAGCTATCCTTCCTTTCCAGTCTCAGGCAGCCATCTGGTTGTCACAGAGTGGTTTCATTGTTTTTTTTTTTTTTTTTTTTTTTTTTTGGTTTTTCGAGACAGGGTTTCTCTGTTGCTTTGGAACCTGTCCTGGAATTAGTTCTTGTAGACCAGGCTGGTCTCGAACTCACAGAGATCTGCCTGCCTCTGCCTCCCGAGTTCTGGGATTAAAGGTGTGCGCCACCATCGCCCGGCATTCATTGGTTCTTATCATGCTATCCAGACAGAACTAACTTATTGATGCAGCTCATCTATAATTTTTGTATGTTTATGTGTGTGTAGGTAAATGTGAAGTGTGTGGGGGTGTGTGTGTGTGCATGTACATATGTGTATGTAGGCATGTGTAGGCCTGCCAGGGGACAACTTCGGGTGCCACTCTTTGGGAACCATCCACCTTCACTTTTTGTTTGTTTGTTTGTTTGTTTGAGTCATTAGCATTGTCTAGCATTCACCAATTAGGCACATGACACACAAAATAAATAAATTAAATTTTAATAATTATTTTTAAAGAGTGAAGAGTTAATCCTAGGGTTCTTCAACAAGAACCGCCAGGTACCTTTTCCTGGATAGAAACCACTTCTGCTCATCCCTCCTGCATCTTCCTAGTTTCGTAGAATGTCTTCTTTGAGGAAGTATCCCAGGAAATACTACATGCCCTCTAAGCCACACTCACCACCTCCACTGCCTCTGCCTTTGCAATCCAGCGCAATCAAGCAACTGCTTCTCACTAACACAGGATTTCAGGATCCCTTCCAGGATCTCTCTTTTTCTGACCTCCTGACTAAATGTGGAAGATCCAGGAAAGTTGCTGAAGACAGATGGTAAGTGAGGGACAGTGGATGACGAAGATGGTAAGACATACATGGGTGCTTTTGTGACAGCAGCCAGCCTTTCCTCAGAGACACATCTCCACATAGCCAACAAGCTAATCTTAAGCAATATAAATGCTGCCAAATTAAGGCTGTTTACTTTAACATATAAGAAAAAAATTAACTGGCCAAGATGGTGCAGGAGGATAATCTTACCATTGAGAAGTGGAGGCAGGAGGATCAGAGGTTCAGTCATCTTTGGCTACATAGGGAGTTTGAAGACAGCTTAAACTACATGAGACCTTGCTTTGGAGAGGAGAGAGAGATAAAGAGAGAGAGAGAGAGAGAGAGAGAGAGAGAGAGAGAGAGAGAGAGAGAGAGAGAGAGAGAGAGAGAGACAGAGACAGACAGAGACAGA
This sequence comes from Microtus agrestis, assembly GCA_902806775.1. Classification (NCBI taxonomy): domain Eukaryota; kingdom Metazoa; phylum Chordata; class Mammalia; order Rodentia; family Cricetidae; genus Microtus; species Microtus agrestis. The sequence continues at coordinate 91,995 of CADCXT010002257.1, forward strand.
GAGACAGAGACAGAGAGACAGAGACAGAGAGAGCGCACAAGTGAATTTTGGAATAAGGAAATATGTCTGTTGAATATCTTTTACTGGAGTGTTGCACCTTTCTGCATTACCTAGTTCCATTAGGGTTTGGAGTAATTCACTATTTATGAATGATTTCACAAATTTTTTTCGAGACAGGGTTTCTCTGTAGCTTTGGAGCCTGTCCGGGAACTAGTTCTGTGAACCAGGTGGTCTCAAACTCACAGAGATCTGCCTGCTTCTGCCTCCTGGGAGAACACCACCCAGCCCAAATGAATGATTTCACAACTGTAGATGCCTGATGGCAGCACAGATCATTCTCTAATTAAAACTCTAGTGGTGGGATGACCCTGGCCCTGTGCATCCTTCATTCACATCAGTAGCTCCTCCCTTCAGACAAATCCATGGTTCTTTGATGTCTACACTTGAGGCAGTGATAGCCCCTTGTTCTTTCATGAGCTAATGATTTAGAGGAAATCTTCAGTGTATGACATCCATGACTGTATTTTCCATTAAAATGTATCTTTTAGCAATACGAATTCTTGATAGGTCCTCAAACTGTTATTTAACCACAGCAATCCCAAAGCCTCAGACCTGTAGGTAGGTGCAAAGCCCTATCAGCCTTGTGATGAAGGCATTCGTGTGGTAATGTCCAGCAAGGCATCCATGTGGTATTGTCCAGCACGCTTTCAGGTAACTGCTCATCAAACCTTCTACAGTGAGAAGTTCCTGTAGTTACAATGGGCACATTCTGCCAACAATCATAAAAACCCACCCTCTTTCAAACCATCACTACTTTTATTCAAGGGCAACTTGGAAATCCAAGTGTGCTCAATTGAAAATGTCCTTTAGCCCTTTGGGAGGAGTTCCTAAAGAAACTCAGATGTGGAAGTAATTAAGCTGAAATCTTCACATTGGTGAGCATGCTTTCATCCTTATAAGACCCAGTTCCTTCCATGGGTCTTAATAACCTGTATGTCCATAAGTTACTTTAGACAGTCTTTGTGTGACTAAATTGGAGCTTTTGAATAACCACAGATCTGGATCTTACACCATATTTTGTTAAGAAAGCTTTCTGTACAAATGAGACAGAGAAACCAACCACTGTTGTTATCAATTCCCAAATACTGAGAGGAAACGGTCAACCTCACTGTTTGCCTTCAACCACAAGGGATCAGAAGGCTTAGCTGTAAGTCCGTTCTCTGAAACTAATTGGAAGTATAGGGTCAATTACTTAATAGCTCTGATTTCTATTGTAAAAGTGAGGTTCAGGCCTGGGGAATAGGGATAGTGGGTGAAGGGCATCCTAGACAGGATTCTAAGCCACAAGGTACAGAGGCAGTATACTCCTACAAACCCAGGGAGGTAAAGGTGACAAGATCCCTGCATTTTTCTAGCCACGTAAGTGAGCACTAGGCTGAGCAAGAAGCTGACTCTCACACCTAAGATGGAGAGTGATTGAGGAAGATACTCAGTATGTACCCCTGGTCTCCTCGCACGTGCTCATTCCATGTACTCAGAGGAACATGTATGCAGGCAAGCGCTTGCACATGTGTGCACGTGCGTGTGCACACACACATACACACACACAAGAGAGAAAGAGACACAGAGAGAGAACGATGAGACAGACATAAGAGAGATAAAATGCATTCTTTTTCTAAACATGATTACTTAATATAGTGGCCCTCCATTTCGTTAAGCTAATCATCTTGATTAGCATAACCTCAAATTAAGGATAAGGACAACCACTTGATTGATTTTTTTACATAGCTGGAAGTCCTTCAAAATTACCTTGATTTATTGTCATTTTTTGAGAGCAATTTAGACTTTGCTTCTTTCTCTGTGAACAATTTTTTTTTAGTTCTCCCAATATTTCTTCTTGTTTTATTGCTAGAAGAGCCTACTTAGATGTTTTCACATGGTAATAATTTCCCAACTGATGCCTGCAAGTGCATTCTGATTACAAAGAAATTAGTTTGAAGTACTCCTGGGGTGCAATGTGCCATATTAATGTTTTTATTAACTGTGGCTGATGAGGGCATTGGTTTCTGGCTCAATTCCAAGGTTCCTTTTGCTTCTCTCCAAAGGAAAATCAATGAGTGAATTTTCTCAGAACTGCATTTTTAATGAAGGAAATGAGATGTTTTCCAGTTCTCTAATTCAGTATGATTTGTTATGAAAATACAGGTGAGGACTTATGATTATGGAAAGCACTGAGTACCATCACCTCGCTTGAATGAATGAATGAATGAAAGAAAGAAATTAAATCAAGAGAGAGACAGAGAGAGGAGAAACAGAAGGAAGGGAGACTCAGGTTGAAAGCTGAAAATCAGTTTGCCTCCGTAGACAGAGAGGGAGTGGGTGTGAGTTGTCTCTTAAAGGGACAGGACAGATCACTACACCTGGAGCTCATGGGCCAGCCAGCATAGCCAAATTAATGATCTCCAGGTTGAGTGAGAGATGCTGTCTCAAAAAATAAGGTAGAAAGCAAATGAAGAAGACATTCAACAACTGCCTCTGACATGCTCACACATAAGCATGTGTATCACATATATAAATATCTACATGAACATATACAAACCACAAACAAGACCCTTATTGAATATTAACACAACTCAATCAGTCAGAATCCCTCCACTCCCTACTACTGAGGTACTTCATGGTAGGTTGTGTGAATCCTATCCTGTGTACAGAATGACCAGGGACGTGTTTATTACTATAAGTTTCGAGGTAAGGAGCCCATTAAAAAGCATTCAAGTTCCTACATTTGTCAAAGCCTATCCCATCACTCATATCCTATGTTTCTCATCTTTAAATGTATGCAAAGTAAAATCAGGCAACAAAGCAATGGGGGAGGCACTGGTTGCGTAAACTGCAACGTTTATACCTTGATGGCATAATTAGTTATTATTAAAGGTTTTGGAAGTTGTTAAAACCACATTGCCTAAGTAGTATATAGAAAACTAGACAGCCCAAATCAGGTGAGTCTTTACTACAGTGTGATATGCAAACTTAGTGTCAATTATGAACATGATAGAGAGTCCCTAGTGTCTGACAAGTGTCCCAGGAATCAAAATAATGGCATTTAAACTTCTAACATGAATGTCACTATCAGAGATAGTGTCCTATCCTTTTTCCCAACTGAGCCGAAATGTTTCAGACCCAGAGTGGCAGGTAGCTCAAAGTCAGTCCTCCTCCACCTTCAAACAATCAGTAGTAGTCAGTGCTAGAGGCTAGGGTCTATGCACTTCATAAAGGAGTTCAGGTGAGTTGGCTTCTCAAGAGAGCCTTCAACAGGATCTGAGTGCAGACAGATGAAAGTGTGGCTGACCATTCCCAGAAAGAAGAATATGGGAGAAAAACTGACTCTTCAGGAATGTTCCATGCATGCCCCAATGATTCTGACATTGGTTGGACCAGGGAGGAGTTGTCAACAAAGAAACTGAAGGAAACATGGCAGGGGGTTATGATATAAAAATCCTGCATACATCAGGAGAGCAGAAACATGGCAGGGGGTTATGATATAAAAATCCTGCATACATCAGGAGAGCAGAAACATGGCAGGGGGTTATGATATAAAAATCCTGCATACATCAGGAGAGCAGAAACATGGCAGGGGGTTATGATATAAAAATCCTGCATACATCAGGAGAGCAGAAACATGGCAGGGGGTTATGATATAAAAATCCTGCATACATCAGGAGTGCAGAAAAGAGTTGACTACATTTTGAGAGATGCTCTGATCCTTGATCTGCTGAACCCCAAGTTACTCGATCTGTTTGAACACTTAATCTCCCCCTTGGCTTTTACTGAGCTGTATTTTGCCTTTGTATCTTTGGCCCCTTGATTTCCAAACACAGTTTTGGCAGCTCCAGGCAGAGAGTTACACAGCACTAACTCCAAAGTGAAGTCACTGTGAGCGCTGAGAGTTGGGACCCAATTGCTATAAGGACTATCCTGTGAACCCAAAGGTTTCATTTCCTGTCAAGGGAATAGCTGGGAGAATTGTCAAAGCACTCTGGTACATGGTTAATTGTGAGTACATGTAGCCTTAGCTGCCACGCCACCTCCAGCAACACTCATTTCAGTGTACGGATTCCATTCATTGACATTTGAAGTGTAGGGCTGGAGGTGTAGCTCGGAAGTTAGATCTACATGCATGCTAGTATGTGTGAAGCCATGGGTTCGATTCCCAACACTGCACAGTACTGACTGCCTGTAATCTCAGCACTCAAGATTTTAAGATAGGATCTGAAATCTAAGGACCTCATAGGGCACATAGTGAATGTGAGGACAGCCTGTAATATTTGAAAGTCTATCTTAAAAAAAATCCTTGAGGTTGACATTGTTGGCATTGTAATAATTTCTTAAAATAAGACTTAGAAAGAGGGGCTGGCAAGATGTTGCTGTGGTTAAGTTATGGTGCTTGTACTTTTTCTGCAGAAAACCCAGGTTCGATTCCCAGCACCCACATGGTAGCTCCCAACCATACATAATTCTAGTTTTGGGAGATTCAACATCTTCTGGCCTCTATGGTAGTACATCCATGTGCTACACAGCAGGACTGCACACAAAACACCCACATACAAAATGATAAAATAAAATAAAATTTTAGAAAAAAAGAACGAGAAGGATATTTGTGGTGTTCTGTAGCTGTGATGGGCAAGGTGAAGGTTTCTTGCTAGTGACAACTCTCTCTATTCTTCTTGAATGGGTGAGTCTGATCAGTTCTCCCAGCTGGCAATCCTGGGTGAGAGTTCTTCACATGCTTGTTATGCATGTCAGATGAAGGAAACCACATACACAACATAGCAGGACCCACAAAACTACATCTGATATCAATTCATCTGGGAGGTAAAGGATGAGATAGGGTCTCACTCTGTAGTCTTCATTAGCTAGAACTCAATATATATCCCAAATTTGCTTCTAATTTATTGCAAAATCCCCCTCCTTGGTCCTGGGATTAAAACTGTGAACCACCAAGCCCAGCGCATGCTATCAATTCCTCCCTCTTTCCAGATACCTTTCCACACCCTTGTGCAAGGGAAACAGTAACTTAGGAATAGCAGCATCCAGAGCAGCTCATCAGAAGTCTCATGAAGCATAAAGCAAAAGAAAATCCATGAAAGTCCAATTCCCATCAGACAGCACCTTGTTCTCTTCCGGCTCCTGGGGACGCCTCCTGACTGCTGGTGCTAATGACTTTCTGGGTTTGCAGCCTTCTGGACATCTGGGGGCACAGTGGGGACAAGCTGCAGGAAGTCCAGCATGTTGGTGTAGTTCCCCTATTTATAGCCTACCTCCTGCTAAATATTGGATTGCAAACGCCTCACAAAAATAGAACCAAAATCATGAGATAAAAATAACAAAGAACATAGAAAATTCACACAATTGGAGTGTTTAAAACTATTCTTGCAGAATATTTGGATACAAGCAGACAGAAATCTCCAACTACTATTTATCTGGAAATAACCCACACTTAAATGGAAAGATCTATGAAGAAATAGTACCTTGGCTTCAAAGGCAACATGACATATATGCTTATGTATTTATGCTCTGGGGGCAAGGAGATGCAGTGATCTTTATTTCTACTTTAAATGCAGACACCAGTGTGTCTGACCTAATACAAAAACCAAGTGAGGTCTTCATCTAAGTTGTATGTTTTACCTGGGGAAAAATAGTTCAATTCCCTAAAGAAAAGAGAGTGGCTTTAAACAATAGTCCAAACACCTACTTGGGTACCATCTTCTGGACTGAAAGAACTCAAGCGTCTAGTAAATGCCTTACCAATCCAAGATATAGGTGTCTACATAAACACCTCTCCAGTCAACATTTTGGAGTCTGTAATGGGACCACGAAGTTTCTAAAGAAATTAAAATTTGAACAATGAATCTAAGTCTGATCTCTCTGTGACTTGTAAATGCTGGAAGATTTCTTTTTAAGAAACCCCAACAGTCCTTGGGGAGGGAGCTGATCACATATCTTACTTGGTAGACTGCTTGCCTAGCACACAGGAAACCTCAGGTTTGATATCTAGCTTTGACTATATCTGGGCATGGTGGTGCAGCTTACAATCCCAGAACTCTGGAGGTAGAAGCAAAGGGATCAGATTGGGTACACAACAAATTTGTGACTTTAAGACCTGACTCTGAACTTACAAGATCCCATTTAGGCACAAAAAACAAAAACAAACAAACAAACCAAAAATATACCACTAGAAGCAATAAGAGTTTTTGCTCTTGAAGATTCTATTCATAATAGAGAGGAACACTTTTAAATCTTCCTTTTCACACCTTTACACACACAGAAGCCACCTTCCCATGACAGAACTGTCAGTAAAAGGCAGATTAGGTACAAAACTTAAAATTCACAAAGATAAGATAGATAACAAAGTATTTTTTCTAAATTAGCAAATACAAATGGACTGGATATTGTAATTCTTACTCGATAGCTGTTTTTCCTGTATATAATTTCACTATGTTAAAGTTAAAACCTTCCTTTTAATTAGACAAAAAGAGGGAAATGCTGTGGAGCAATCTTTATACACTGTAAATATGTGTTACTCTCATTGGTTAATAAAGAGCTGATTAGCCAATAGCTGTGCTGGAAGAGGCTGGGCAAGAGAGCCAGATTAGTAGGATGCTAGGAAGAAGAAGCATGGAGTCTTAGGAGTCATGAGCCAGGTGTAAAGGAAACAGCACATGTAGAAAATGATCTATCAATCCTTGATACATGTGGTAAAACCTAGATAAGAAATATAGGTTTATTTAAGTTGTAATAGGCTGAGCATTTCTAATTAATATTGAATCCCGATATAAGTTATTTGGGAACTGGTGGGCAGGAGGAAACGTCTGCCTACAGATGCATCTAGGACACATATTCTGTAGTTGTAACATCCAGCTATCTTTCATAGCTCTCTAAGTGAGCATATAGTAGGCAGCCAAGATTGAGAACTCTGGTCAGAATACACACACACACACACACACACACACACACACACACTTAATTGCAATGGTCCTAGCAGCCTCCTGAATAATGTTTGAAGCCATAGCTTGCTGTGTCCTTCATCGAAATGCACCGACACTTGCTGTAAGGCTCACACTTCTCACTCTCTCTTAGAAAGGAACTCTCCCTTGGTGCCATTGTGTATGTTGCAGGATATTTAAGTATTTGGTCTTAGCTGTGTGCTATTCTAAATGAAATGAAGGAGGAGAATTAGAATAGAGTGCTGTCATGTTTTAAGGCTGAGTGTTCCTCCAGTCAAGCAGTCTGTTTCTCTAAGGCCTATGCACCACACTGTTGCAATGCATTCTACTTAGGTATCATTCTAAAACTCATTAGTTTCCATTCCTTTCCCTTGTGAGGTATCATGTATGAGAAATTCTTAATGAGTTGCTTTACACAAATAGCAAATTTGCATTCCTCTAGGGCCTTCTGAAGGCACGTTATTCTAATCTAAGAAAGGCTCTACTAGAAAAGTTGACATTAACTAGTGGATAGCAATGCACCATTCTAAAGTCACATCTCACAGATGACTGCCTTTTGGAACCAAAGCAAAACAATGGTGATCATTCTGTCCCCTGCTGTGGAATTACTTGGCCACTAACCTCACAGTTGTGAGACAGTTCTCTGTTACAGGATAATTGATGACATGATACATGTCAGTCTTTATCTACAAAACACAGAGCACATATTCAGTAAGGATTCAATGAATGTCCCATAGAAAATAAACACGTGAGTGTTATCTGTATTAGTTACCAGCATTCGTCCATAAATCATTCACTGGATCTTTTATGATTTTTAAAGGAACTCCAAAAATGTTCTATTTTCTCCATAAAGTGCCCACTGCAATGTGACACTCAGGGATTTTTGGAATAAAAAATGAAAATCATTATAATAATTCAGCACTGAGCTGTCTAATGACTTTTTCAAACCTCATTCCTCTAGAACATCAATCAAATGTTAAAATGGCCAAAACATTCTCTTAATGAGGAAATACATGGATTAACAGCATGCTTAAACTTTCACCCTGAATTTATGAACTCAATGCATATTTAAATTAAAGGTATTAGCTCAAGAAGGTTAATTGCAGAATTCTTTAGCGGATGGAAGAGACACAGACAAAAATGTGCAAGAAATGAAGACAGAGAACACACTGAATATCACCAATAGGTGATGACTGATCCCCACTCTATCCACTGCACCAATATCATTTCCCTTGCCCAGGTGGACATGGGTGTTGACTGATCCCCACCCTATCCACTGCACCAATAGCATTTCCCCTGCCCAGGTGGACACTTGGCTTCATCCCATCTACTTCCTGGAAAGGTGAATAGTGTTAGAGGCTTAGAGGCAGAGCTCTCTGCACGAACAGGCATATGGCCATACAGAAGACAGAAATTCAGAAACCCGGGGTCTGTGAATCTACTGCTTTGCATGAGAAATTCGTTTTCTGTTCTTGTTACTTCGTGGGAGATTGATTATAATCTATGTAAAGATTTTGCATTATGTTGTTAGCCTATCCCAACTACCCACCTCAATCTCTTCATTTCAAAAGAATTATAATTCTATAGGTTTTAGCGTTTACTTTAGAGTATCATTCCTATTATAAAAGAATGTGTGGCAGTCTGTAAATAAAATAACCCACTTAGAGTCAGGCATGAATCAGGCAAACAGCTAAATTACTATTGTAATAAGTGGGTTACTTTGAAAAGGGTTTTAGTATATTTGTACTTTTGCTGATTTATTGTGAAAAAAAAAGGTAGACCTAAGATTAAAATGTCTACATGCTGCCTACTGGTGATATCCAGTTCTAGTTTCAAAATTATGGACTCACCTGTATTTGTTTCTTCTTGCTGTTGTAATAAATTAACACAAAAATCAGGGGCTTAGAATATCACAAACTTATTATGTCATAATTTTAGAAATCAAAAGTCCAGGATGGGCTTGATTGGGCTCAAACTAATGCTGGCAGAGCTACATTTTTTCTGTGAGCTGAGGTGAATCTATTTTATCATTTTCTTTCTTCTATAATTTTTAATCGTTTTTTCTATCGTCTAGGGCAGTAATTCTCAACCTGTGGGTTATAACCCCTTTGGGAGTCAAATAACCCTTTTACAGGGCTTACATATCAGGTAGCCTCCTGACATTTACAATATAATTCATGGCAGTAGCAAAATTATAGTTATGAAGTAGCAACAAAATAATTTTATGATTGTGGTTACCACAACAGAAGGAACAGTGTTAAGGGTTACAGCACTCGGAAGGGTGGGAATCACTGTTCTAGGGTTTCAAGCATTCCTTCCCTTGGGGCCAGCATTTGCTTTCATAATCACATCTCCTCTCGCTCTGGCACTCTGAGCTTCTCTTCTCTGTTTGCTCATCTGTGTGGTGATGAGGGTTTTCCTTTATTGTTGTTGTTTGGAAAGGGTCTCTTGTATCCCAAGCTGGTCTTACTTTCCGTGAGTAGCCTAGGATGACTTTGAACTACTGGTTCTACTTTCTCCTCTTTTAAATTGTTGGGATTGCAGGCATGCACCGCCATGCCTTGTTTATGCAGTGCTAAGATCAAACCTTGGACTTTTCCTCCATGCTAACAAGCACTCTACCAACTGAGTATTGACCCCAATATGTTATGCATATGAGTACCCTTGGGACACTCCTTTCCAGACTAATGTCTGTACTCCCATCTCAAGATACTTTCCTTTTCCACATAAAGTAAAATATCTAAAGCCTTTGGAGATTAGACATGCCTTTCTTTGAGAAGCCATTATTCTACTGGTCACAAAATGTACCAGAAAGAAAAAGACCTGTTCTTAATTTAATTAATTTAGTTCATTTAAAGTTGTATTTTTGTAATTTAGTTAACTTAAAGTTGTAAAGAGATAATTCAGCAAAAAGTTGGAGTAGAATCATTCTAGTCTCAGACATTATTCAATAACGATCTTTCTTCAGTGGAAAAACTAACGTTAAGAATCATTCCTTTTTTGAGTTTCCACAAACTCTGCAATGCTAATAACAGTCTGATGAAATTAACTTACTGGAAAAGCAATTATGATAAAAAGTAAGCAATAGCTATAAAAACAGTAATTATTATAGAAGAAAAAACATTGATTTAAAAAAAAGGGGGGGCAAGAGAGATGGTTTGCCTCTTGTTGGTCCCCATATAGAGTGAGTATATGCTTGTTCACATCTCTGCAGGAAAAGTTTATGAAGCAATACCAGGACTTGTTCATATAAAGCTCTTAAAAATGTAAACTTTGCTATAAAAAAAATATAGATCAGAGATGGCTCAGTGGGGAAAGCTACTTGCCAAACAAGCTTGGTGACCTGAGTTCAATCCCCAGAACCCACATAAAGATGGAAGGGGAAAACAAAATCCACAAAAATTTTCACTAACCATCACAAATGCTCCTCTCACACATATCACACACAAAATATTAATAAATAAAGTAAAAATAATTTTAAGGGGGCTGTAAATATAACTCAAGATTAAAAGCACTTTTTTGGTCTTTCAGAAGACTAGAGTTCAGTTCCCAGCAGCCACATCTGATGACTCATAACTGCCTGTAGCTGCACTTCCAGGGCATCCAGTGATTTCCAGCTGCTGTGGTGCACACTTGTACACACATGTCATATGCACACACAGGCACACACATATAAAAGCACAAATGAAAATAACATATAGAAAGTAAATAAAAAGTTTAAAAGGAGATCAGTGGTTCCTTGAAGCAAAGGGCACTGGGTGGGTGATGGAAATGTTCTGCATGTTGGCTGTGGAGGAAGAGCATGGGTGACAACTTGTAAACCCACTGAACTGGCTGGGTGTAATGACACACACCTGTAATCCGAGCACTTGGGAAACTGAGGCAGAAGAACAATGAGTCTGAGGCCAGCCTTGACTACCTACAGAGGCCTTGTAATACTAAAATAAACAAACAAACAAATAAATAAATACCCACTTCATCAAGTTATACATTGAGGTGGATACAGTTTATATGTAGTATGTAAATCAATAATCTCTTAAAAATTTGATTCCTTTCAATAATAAATTTATATTTAGGGACATGGTTAGAAAACAATCCAAATAATCATTGCCCCATTGAGCTGAAGCCTGTCCACCTCTCGTGAGCTCCACAGTCCTTCCAGATGTGTACACTAACTCGTATATGGCAAACCTACTTCCTACGTGAGGGAGTTCATTTCCTTGACCACAGCTCAGGAGTAGATGCCTACCTAGTGCTTCTTGTCTGTTAAATTCCTTTGTTGGGTTATGATTTGAGGTATGGGTTCTAGCTGTGGAGCCCACACAAGTTTCAAACTGGCTATATAGTCCATTTTTGCCTCACATTTGCAACCTCCATGCCTTTGCATTCTGAGTGTTGGGATTACAGGGGCACACCTCCATTCCTGAATAGCCTACTTACTTCTATAGGAAGAGAATCTTCCTGTCATCTCTCTAGCAAAACATCCAAGTCTCAAATATTCATCCTCATCATACTTTATAGTTGCTGTGGGAACTCCTTCAACCAATAACCTTTAAGATACAAGCCCACTTGGGCACAGTCTCTGATACTATAAATGCAGCCATAAAGCTGTTGGATTCAGTTCCTGTTTGTCATTTGTATAGAAGACAGTGATCTGTGAGTCTACCCCCAAATAAACAACCCTTTATTATACTCAATTCTGAGCTAGTTGTGGGACTACTTTATAGTGTCCATTTTCATCTGGTGACAACATGAATTGACTACACCCACATAAAACCTGAGAGAGCTTAAAAAGGAGTTCTACACACACACACACACACACACACACACACACACACACACACCAGAGTTTAGCACAGCTTCTTGGTAGCTGCATTTTATTTATTTATTTTATTAGCAGAGGCACGGCTTCTTTAGGAGGAGTCTTTCTCACTCACCAGCACAAATGGCTTTGACTCTTTCAGGAGGTCTGGATAAAAGCATTTAAATGGGGTTTGTGGGGGTTAGAGCGATGGCTCAGAGGTTAAGAGCATTGCCTGCTCTTCCAAAGGTCCTGAGTTCAATTCCCAGCAACCACATTGTGGCTCACAACCATCTGTAATGGGGTCAGATGCCCTCATCTGGCCTGCAGGCACACATGCAGACAGAATATTGTATACATAATAAATAAATAAATATTTTTAAAAAATGGTGTTTGTGAGCACTTGCTTAATGGCAGCATAGACCCATTGTGTGCCTGAAAATGGAACTGTGAGCATGACTCACGGAACTGGTGCTGAATGGATCTCCATCATGTTGGACTGGGCGGTACCAAAGGCAAAATGGCCATAGTCCTAGCCACACTGCTTAGCATTTTACGAAGCAGTCCTGAACAGAAAAGGATTACATATACACAATAGGAGAGATTCAGACATAAAAGATCTCTAAATGAGACACAGTGAGTTTAAAAATATATACATAGGCTTGAGAGAGAGAGAGAAAGAGAGAGACAGAGAGACAGAGAGAGAGAAGAGAGAGAAGAAAAGGGGTATAAAAAGTTATAAAAAGAAGTAAATCACTTTAAAAAGTAAAACAAAGTCTTTAAAAGAGACAGAGTACAGATAGTCATAGATTAAATTACTAAAAAAATAACATACAAATGGAATATACACAGAAAGTCTGAATTATGTACATTATTGTGTTTGTGGTCTTTTTTTGAATTTTTTGACTAGGAATGAGCTAAGTACAGAGAGACATTTCATTGTATGGGCTGCTAAGCTAAATCAACATATGTACTTTAAAGGTATCTTGACTTCAAAATTTGAGTCTAAGGATATGCTGCTTTGGAAAAGAGATTCTGCTTTTGTTTCCACAGAGGATGAGAAGTTGTGGATTGTTTCCAGATTAATGTGCTTTGATGGACCAAGACCCCCAAAAGGTCTCTGCAAACCCCAAAATTACTTCACCCAACAAAAAGCAGGAAGAAGTTCGGAGAGAACTACACTCAAATTCACTAAATGTTTGTTTATACATGTTTATTTACATTTAAATGGGGATATGATATAGAGATGAATAATCTGCATTGGTATGGATCTTGGTTTACTGATACGAATTTAAGGTCGATTTTTTATATGTATATTTCTGCTCTTGATTAAGTTATTGTGTTTGTGCAGCTCATTTAAAAATGTAATGTATAATTAAGAAATACAGGTTAATAGATAGTCATCTATAGTTGTCAAACTTATAGTCAAGTTAGGTAGGTTTTCTAGATGTTCAGAGATATATTTCAGATAGATGAGTATCCTACAAACCTTTCAAAGACTAACAGACTATGGCATTTAAAATGTTTTAAGAACTTAGGACTTTTCATGACAATGAGACTCATTTGCTTTTGGCAACACCAGTCTTCAAGAGCATGATGGGCATCGAAGAGGCTCCTTATGGAGTTTGTTAGCCATTTGGGCAAGAAACTGGTCTTTCCTGGACTGCTTGATGTTGTGCTGTATGAACAGGACCCACAGTACAATACTTCAGAAGTTGTCTACAGAAGGTGAGACAGTCCTTCAGGGTTCCTGCTTCATGAAAGAATCTGTCAGGCCTTCTGACACAGAAGAAATTGACTCATTAGCTATCATATAGGCATACCTGTCTTTGGAATTTTCTGCTTTATGGAAAAGTCTGCCAGATACTATGGGCCTGTAGGCTGAAGTTGGGTGACTGTCCAGGCAGCAAGATGTCTCTGTCATTTCTAGAGTTTTGGAAGTTGTTTACAATGCACTTCCTGTCAACTTAGGTAATAGTATATCCCTCTGGGGTCTTTGATGGATTTGAAGAATAGATAGTTACAATTATAGTTTTCCTTAGTTATGATAAAAGATAAAGTAGATACAAGTATTGTGACTGTAATTCTTGCTTGATACCTGACTTGTTACATATAATTTTACTATGTTAAAGTTAAAACCTTCTCTTTTATTTGGACAGAAAAGGGGAGATGATGTGGGAAGTTCTTCTGTATATGTTGTATATGTGTTGCTTTCATTGGTTAGTGAATAAAGAAGCTGCTTGGGCCTATTACAAGGCAAAAATAGAGCAAGGTGGGAATTTCAAGAAGAGAAAGAGGAAAAAGAAGACAGAAGCCTGAAGGAGTCCTACCAGTAGGCCACAACCATATGGTGATACACAGATGACTAGAAATGGGTTAATTTAAGATATAAGAGTTAGCCAGGAATATGCCTAAACTATTGGCCAAGTAGTGTTATAATTAACACAGTTTCGGTATGGGTTATTTGGGGGGTGTCTGGGCAGCCAAAAATGAATAAATAAGCAGCCTCTGCCAACATATGGTCATACTACAAAGACTTGTATTTGCTAGTTTTATCACTGCCATGACAGAGTATGTGATAGAACCAATTTAAGGGAGGCAGGGGATGCAGTCATTGCTGTAGAAAAGCATGGTAGAGGAGCTTACATCAAGGCAGACAGGAAACAGAGTAAAGGGAGAGACATCTGACCATACCACCATCTGGACACCAAGAGTTTATACACTGGCTTGTAGGACATATTTTATATTCAAGCTATTACAACTATTTTACTGTACATGACACTGTCAAATGACAATGTCTTGACACAAAGAATCACTTCATGTAGTGTTTGTTGCATTTGTCTTTAGCATATTTGGCAAAAAAACTCTTTATAATTTTATATCCTATTTCATTCATTACAAACCTGTTTGCCAGAAAAATTTCAAAATAATATTTGTTTACAAATCAGTGTTCATATTATTTTCTGTTTATTTTCTTTTTTGTCATATTTAATACCTTTATAAGCTTTTAACACCCTTATATAGCACACAATCATATATTAATATAGTAATTTATTAATAATTTGTCATATATATGTATATATGAGAGAGGGGGCACCCTTAATATATAGCCCTAGTTGTCCTGAACCTCATATATAGGTGGAATTCACCCGTTTCTACTTTTTGAGTACTGGAATTAAATCTAAGTGCCACTACACCTGGTCCTTATAGTATGTATCTTAAGTAATTATTGCTAAATACCTGATGTGTTTGTTCAGAAACTAATTCAGTAAGCACTATATGCAAATTTACAAATTCTGCCAATATTCTGGAGAGCTATTCTCCATCATGGCCTCTCCTAACTATGTGCGTACTACATAGCAATTCCCATCTAACTATTCCCTGCAATTTTCATGCTAACCTACTAAGTGATAAGCCCAGAACTATGTCAAGAGCAATATCCCAAACCAATAGTCAAGTTTGGAAAGAAAAACCTCCAAACGTCGCTTAGTGACTCTTATATTCAATATTTGCTCCCACTGTTAAAGATTCAGAGGGTTTCTTTGGTGAAAATGCCATTTACCACACATTAAGAGAGTGAGTCTCTTACTCAGGGCTCAAGAGCATCTTCCTACAATTAGAGGAAAAGGAGTGGCTTAGAAGCTTCCCTAGAGCAGGAAAGAAGATGTAGAGATGGGACCCAGCCCATAACCTCAGTCTATCATAGCAACCTGGCCCACTCACAGAGAAAGGCATGCAACCAGGCTATGGCTGCTGAGTGAGACTGCCTCTAAAGTGAAAAGAAACCCCCCAGACTTCAGAGATGGCTCAACCTATACTAGTGCGAGAGCAGAAACTTCTAGGTAACAAATTCTGACAGGACAGAGTGTGCCAAAATCCATTTACTTCCTGACTTCAGCCCATGTTAGATACATGTTTAGGGCCCTGGTTATGTATCTCTACTCCCATTTGGAAGGTTTCCTGTGTGGAATTAAAATGTGGAGATCCTCCCAAAACATCCAGTAACGAGAGTGGTGATGGGCAATGGAGAACTGGAGACAGTTATATAAAAGCACAGATACAAAATTTTGAAGGAAATACCTAAAAAATTTTCCTATAAAAGCATTCATAACCATAAGCAGATTACTTTTCTCTCTAACAGATGCCAGTGAAAGAAAATGACACCTTAGAAAAGGGTTAGTTAAAGGACTCTTACCCAGACCTTGATTCTGCTGTTCCCACTCCATGGTTTCTGGCACCTGATAGGTTGCTACCTCCAGTAGGGCCATGCTTCCTGCCTCTACATCCGGTTCCTGGGATGTGATTCCAGGGAGAGTAAACCCTGGCAGCTCGGTATCACTGTCAAAGTCCTTATACAAGGAGTCTGCTTCTTTATCTTCCTCATCTTCTTCCTCATCCTCCTCTTCTTCATCTTCATCTTCTTCATCCTCTTCATCCTCCTCATCTTCTAGTTCTGGACAGACAGGAATCAGAGGAAAACTTGAAGATATTCATGAGCATGTACTCAAACACATTAGTCTTTTGAAGTGGTACAACCATTACAAAATAATCATGTTTGCCCTTAAAACCAATTGTTAAAGGCAGCATTGGGTAGTCTGAGCTCTATGAGATTATGTGCCTTTTACATACTCTTTACATAAACTTTCAGCACCACTGTTACACTGTCACATAAGATAATCACCATGTTCATTAGGAATTAAAGCTTAGGAATTGTAGTTTTAGCTTTTTGTCATGTGACACAAGCTAGGATCATCAGGGAAGAATGAACTTCATCTGAAACAATGCTTTGATAAGATCGACCTGTAGGGAGACTTGAGGACAATTTTTTGATTCATGACTGGTGTGGAAGAGACCAGCACAGTGTGTGTTGTACTTGGTCAAGTGATCCTGAGTTGTATAAACATCAGACTGGGAAAGCTATAAGGAGCAAGCCAGTAGGTAGCATTCTTCTATTTGGGGTCCTGTCTCCAGGTTTCTGCCTTAAAGTCCTGCTTTGATTTCCTTCATGGTAAAACATGAAATGGACTCAATCTCTTCTAGTTGCCTTTGATCAGTAATAGAAGGCAAATTAAGACAGGAACAATGAATTTTTATAAACTAATATTTATTTCCAAGGCTAGGAAACATTTTGTGTTTTCTGGAGGTCATAAAATGTTTATCTGTTAGATATTACACTGACATATCAAAGAACATAAAATAAATTATTTCCATCTTTGTCGCATAATATTAATGAAGAAAATTTTTTATTTTTATATACTTTGTTGGGAGTTGTGAAGCCTGGTCTCAGATCAGCATATGACTACATGTCCAGTGGGTTTCCTTGGGGCAAGGTATCTGTGGAAAGAGACTCTCACTTGGCAAAGACATGAGACAGTGTAGGAATTTGGAAAATTCATGCAGCTTGCAGGTTCTTTTTTTTTCTTTCATTATTTGGTGATTCATTGGGCAGTTTTTAGTTTTACTTTGTTAGTCACACATGCAATAGCTGTAATTTTTCTTGGAAATTTTGTTGTTTCTCAAATATTTTCCCCTAAGATTCAACAGGGGATAATGCTTCTCAAATATCTTGTATAGAATGACTAACTGCAACTCCCAATCATAGGAACTTTTCTGACTCAATAGACATAATTAGGCATATATGAGAAAACAATACATGGAACATGAACCATGTCTCACAGTTCTGGGAAGGAGAGTAAGGCAGCAGACACAGAGTAGGGAAAAGCCTCAGTAATACAAGTAGTGCCAACTGTTGAGAGTAAGTTCCCTGGACACCAAGCATAGAATTGGTGGTAAGATCTGGTATGCTCCAAGAGGAAAAAATACAATGCAAAATGTGGGGTGGATAGCTTCATCATTATCATACACAGAGCATATATTGGTGGAAGAAGTTTGGTATAGAGAGATGGGAAGAGAGTGCTTTGTCAAAGTCTGCCTTTTACAGAGAGACTGAGACATGGGATCCTCTTGTAGAAAAAAGAACTGTATAAAAGCATATCTTTAGTCATGAAAGACTTGTTTGGGTTTAAATATTGTTGTCCGTAAAGCATTGTTCCCATGTCTACTACTTTTCAACTCTGCAAGTGCAGGTCCCTGCCAGCTGACATAAGTGCTGTGAGCGCAGGATGTGTCTGGCTCAATATTTACTTAAGCCTGCAAAAATGCTGACCTCTATGTCTAGAATAAGGTTATGCAGGGGTTGGGAAGGTGCATTTGGGGATGCATAAAAGGGGACAATAGGGGCTTTCATAAACATCATAATATGTTCCTTAAATTGTGATGTACTTCTTAAAGTCAAACATAGAAGCTGATAACAAATCTGTTCATGTAACCCCAGTAAGAAAAACTCTAGGTCTAAATAAAGATGCCCTGAGTTACTCAGGGCCACTTGAGTGTAATCCACTTTGTGGTCAGAAGTTTCCTTGCACCAAAGCCCTTTCCCCACCTCAGGACCTGAACCCAAGTCGAGGTTGAACACCAGTAACACTTCTCCATTACTGAATAGAATTTAGCAATGCCACATGAGAGGCAGATGTACTTAGATTATATTCTTCCTGTGTAAGAGCAACCCCCAAATCTGGAAATCATTGCACCAATATTCTCAGGCCAGTGCTAAAGGAATATATGGAATGGGATATTCATCAAGGATATCCATCACCTGTGAGAAGATATCACTATCATTGTTGAGTTAATTTTACAACTGAACCTCCTCAGAGTGGATGACCACATAAAGCCAATGACTGATGAAAATATGCCCCTAAGGTGTTGTGTGTGTGTGTTTCTCCTGAGATATAAACTCAACAGTCACTGTGGCAAGGGAGACAGAATAAAAAACTAAAGTCACCCACAATTCTTTGTTGAAACTTTTTCCTATTTCTAGACAACTGTATATATACGCCTTGTCTTATCATTTAATGGTTTTCTAATTTGTGAAACATATTAATTCTTTGCTGGTATGCAGCTCAGTGGAAGAGCACATGCTTAGTGTGTGCAAGGTTCTGAGATCACGTCCTAGAACCACAAACGATAAAAATTTCCTCTGTTCTGATATGAGCCTTAAGTTTGTAGGATTAAATACACGTAACTGTTCTCAAATTTTAACAAATTCTTGTTGAGCATTTGATGGATGATGATTCTGGCAACAGAGATACAGGCTCTGGTTCCCAGGAACCAACTTCCCCTTCAAGAAGACACACAGAGTGTTGTTACCTAGCATGCATGCATGTCGCTAGTACACATAAAGTCCTGGTTTGATCTCCAGCACCACATAACACTCGTGTGGCAGCACGTGTTTGTAATACAGCACTTGGGAGATAAAGGCAGGAATTTCAGAAGTTCAAGGTCATCCTACACAGAGAATTAGAATTTGCCGTGTGCTACATGAAATTCTTTTTCTTAAGTAAGAAAGAAAGGGAAGGAGAAGGGAAGGGAGGGAGGGAAGGAGGCAAGAAGAAAAAGAACATTAAAACATTAAGCAGTGGTGTCAGATAACAATGCCAGATGGCTGAACAATGCATGGTGACATTACGTGATATGTTCAAATTTGAATAAAGCAAAGTCTTGTTACATATGGCCAGAAGAGAGGGGGAACATGTCTAGACAGTACCCTCTCTTAGCCAGTTTCATTTGTCTGGCTTTTCTATGGTAGAACATCTTAGCAGCAGCTTTATAGCCCACACCAGTCCTTTGTTCTTCTGAGGGGGTTAAGCCTCTGAGGAACTCAAAAGGCTTGCCAGCATTATCCCACAAATCCACATTGTTAGCTGAATAGGGAAGAAATTTACAGGCTTTTTACTTAGAGGCTACTCCCTTAATAACCACTTCGAGTGCTCACATAATATCAGAGCAGAGCTTAAAATGAAGCTGTCTAAACCCAGAAGAATTGCCCATCTAGGTTAGAGCTTGTTTTTATTATTAATTACAAACACATCTCCAGTCTCTGGTCACCAAAACCAAGCTTTAATTTTGTTCAGTAAAGGCTGACCCAGGATCTCTAATATAGATGCTTCTATTGTTTTTCATCTCCAAAAAACCAACACACAGCAAGTATCTCCAGGCTGTCATTCACACATCACAGGAGGGAAGACAGCTTGCACACGTGTCATCCCAGCAGGAGGACAGGCACCAGGGCAGGAGCATGTCTTATCTGTATGACTCTGGACAGCTCCTCGCCTGCTCCCTTCTTAGAGCAGTATTTTTCACATGAATCCTCGCCTTTGGCCTATTTGCTCATTAGTTCATGAGGCAGAGATCTCTTTTCAGCGACTTTCCTTCCCCTCTCTAGGCTGCAAACAGGATCTAAGGTAAAATGCACGTGAAAGCAGACGGTTGCTATGAAGAAGGGAACTTCCTGAGCTGAGCTGTGTTAGTCTCTGTCAGGTCCCTCTGAATGGGGACAGCTTTCAAGTGAAGACATGATTTGTAGTATCTGGGAAGCCCATGCCAATAGATTTTCTAAAATCTAAAATTAACAGAACAATGAAGATGGCTCAGTGGGTAAAAGCCATTGCCACACAAACCTGATGTTCAATCCCCAAAACCTATTATGGAAAGAGAGCACCGGCTCCCATGAGTTGTTCTCTGACTGCCCCAACACACACACACCATGGCATGTGCACACTCACATGCATAACATGTATGC
Source organism: Microtus agrestis (assembly GCA_902806775.1). Classification (NCBI taxonomy): domain Eukaryota; kingdom Metazoa; phylum Chordata; class Mammalia; order Rodentia; family Cricetidae; genus Microtus; species Microtus agrestis. The sequence goes on from CADCXT010002257.1 coordinate 112,438, forward strand.
ACACACACACACAGATAATCTTAATAAATTGAATAAGGTGATTTTAAGTAAAAGCAATTCTCTAAAAAGGTTCCCATTATATAAATAACTAAAGCCCTAGGAATGGTGCTGATTTTGCATCCAGCTCGCTCTTAAGTTGAGCATGAAACTGAGTGTAAAACTTAAAATTCAGACAAGGAAAACTTAAATTTGTTCTAAGGATGCAAAACAGTTCTCCAGCAGATGGCTCTCTAAGGAGATGCTGAGGAACCTCAGACATTCCCAACTACCACAAAATCCAGCAGCTCAAGGCAGCTCATTGAGAAGTTGATGAATCTCATAATATTTGTAAGAACTTAATTATTTCCACATTTATATTTTTACTGTACATGGGATATATCAAATATTTGTGTATATGTATATTATGAAGCTTAATATAAAATTTCAACATGAATAGCATACATGTACACATACCGATATAAGTGTTACCAAGATTCCTAATGAAAACTCCCCAGAAAAATTCCCCAGAAAACTCACCATTGCACTAAGAATTAGAATGTAATTACTATTCTTGCATGAGAGCTGAAGTGATGGTGGTGAGGTTAAAAGACGACAGTACTAGGGAAGATGCTTAAGTTCAGTCCCTAACACCATGTCTTTTAGCTCACAACCACATTTAACTTCAGATCCAGAGGGATCCAGCCTTTTGAGTCAAGTCACCTATGCTCATATACAGATATGCATACACACACATACATATGCTGAAAACAAACCTTTATAATTAATTATACATACTTACATAAACAAATAAAAAATAAATATTTTTAAAAAGCTTAGAACACTTTCATTCTGGTGATAATTTTCTGATTTTTGCTATTGCCGTCTACTGTTTGGCTCTGTTCTCTCCTCCTATGTTATAAAGCATAAATGGTAATATTTTCTATACATGTTCATTAATTTATTTATTTCCTCCTTCATACTGAATCTCAGTCCTTCCTGCCAGGATTATACTTCTTCCTATGTCAGGAGTTGTGGAGGCCCAAAGAGGCAAAGGTCAGAGAGTTTGGGACTTGTTTCTAGTTCATTCAAGGTTATTGTACTTCTACCTCAAATAAAGGTCCCACCTAGTTGTAAATCAGTTCTGCTCTCTCAAGGCTATTGTCAACAGGTGTAGCTAGTGGCCAGACCTTGTGCTCCTGAAATAGGGAAATATTTGGTTCCTACCTAAAACAAAAGTCTAAGGATCCAACTAAGATCCAGTTCCCTTTCTGGAAATAACTTGGGATTCCACCTGTGGAGTGGTTTGCCTAGAGAGTGTTTGGTCTAGGGTGTGAGTCTCGGGCAGGAGCAATGAATGTAGCCTGAGACTTTCAATTTGTATGTTAATGAAGTTTTTTTGTTTTACTCCTACCTTTTGGGGTCAGGGGTATATTAACCAGTTGGAAATTAAACACAGGTGAATTTTCAGTACTCACTGAAAAATTCCCTCCTGATACTATCCTATATGTTTCTGTGTTTTATTATTTTCATTCACTTCTTTGAATTCTTTACTATATTTTTTAAATCCCCATGCCTCTACTCTGGAGAAAGGTATTTTTGTCAAGGCTGGCTCCCGACAAGCAGTTCATTTTATAAAGTCTGTTTTATTACTTTACCTTTATTCTTAAAAGCATGGGAACATAATTCTCAGCTATGCACTTCTCTAGGCACTTGGCAAAGGCGTTCTGTCTTCTAGCTTACATGTCCAGAATTCTGCTATGATGTCTGTTCTTGGCCTGTTGTTTCTTTGGAAGTGATCTCTCTTTTCCTTCTGAATTTGTTCCTTCTAATTTGTTAAATCTAAGGATTTCAAGAGTCTCTCCCCCACACACTCTCCTGTGCTGCCTACTTGATAATTTTACAGTCTCATATTATTTGTTTATGTTTGAGACTTCATTTTTTTCATGTCTTGGCACATGGGAATTTCATATTATGTGTCTGACAGTGTAGTCTCCACAGACCCTTGGTTGTCTTATGGAGAATGTTTCCTTGTTATTGTTATGCTTTTGGTCCTTGGTCCCTTTAATAGACAAGCCATGCCCACTCCCTCCCCCATCCACTGAGGCAGGCTGATCTTCAGCTTCTGTCCTGAGCTCGCTCTCTTTTCCATCTTCCTCTCAGAGAGGCAGCTTCGCTTCTGCCACTCTCCCCACTTCTTCACTTCCCCCCTTCTGTCTCTCTCTCCTCTTCTCCCCTCTCTCTCCTTCTCCCTTCTCTCTTCCCCCTTCATAACCCCCTGAATAAATATTCAACCTCACTCTGCAAATCGTGTCTATCCATATTTCTATCTTCTGCCCGCCCGCCATGTGTCTTCCTGCCTGGGACCAACCACTGCTGGGGGACTGGTAACCATCTCTGCCTGGGACTGGCTGCCCCCAGAGCCCATTATCTGCCTCCACATGGCCCGCTACCACCATTTGGGACCTACAGCATTTCTGCTGCCTACTGCCACCGGAGAGCTTGCAGCTTTTTTAAAAAAAAATTATAAAAGTTATACCATTGTGCTCATGACAAGTCACAGGCTTATTTAGTTCTTATGTATAAGAAGCCTGGGGGTTTCTATTGAGATTTTTTTTCCCAGAAAGAATCCACATTTTGTCCTCAAAACTAAGCCACAGTATGTTTCTTAAAGACCTTTCTGTCTACTTATAAACTCATTTACTCAGGAGTTAGTCATCTTGTTTTGTTAAAGCCTGTCAAATTTTCTGTCAAAAGCTGAAATCCAAATACCATACCTTTAAGAATTATTTATATTATACTCCCTTGAGGTGCACTCAGCAAAATAAGTAAGAAGTCTTCTGCTGTTCAAATACTCAAGCCTCAAATCATTAGAAGAACATCTACTATATGAGGTATCTTTTAAAATTAGGTAAATATTCATGAAGTGGTGGGATGGCTCAGTGGGTAAAGGCAACTGCTGACAACCAAGCTTGATGACCCAAGCTCAATCCCTGCACTTCACATGATGGAAGGAAATAATGAGTTCCCAAAGCCATCTTCTGACCTTCACATGCATAACACACACACACACACACACACACACACACACACACACACACACCTAAAAGCTAATTAAAAATATTAAACTCGGGGCTGGAGAGATGGCTAAGAGGTTAAGAGCATTGCCTGCTCTTCCAAAGGTCCTGAGTTCAATTCCCAGCAACCACATGCTGGCTCACAACCATCTGTAATGGGGTCTGGTGCCCTCTTCTGGCCTGCAGGCATACAGACATGATATTGTATACATAATAAATAAATAAATATTAAAAAATATTAAACTCAGGGGATATTATTTATCAAACATTGCCTTCTTCAAAAACTTCTGTTCATTTCAGTTTGCTCTACTGGATGCCAAATAAATATGATTATTGAAGCTTCCCATATTTATCTGCACAATTTCATCGAAAGTATTAAATTTAAAACTTCCTACAATTGTATACCAGCAAATATACTTTAAAATTTCATGAGAAGTAGACTTAACACAGTGAAAAGTGGCATTGCTGAGAAAAGAAAAGGTCTGAGGTGAGACAATTAGTCTACTTCAAACAGTAGTTGAAAATGTTTAATGTTTATTCTATTTCATTTAATTTTCCTTTCTCTAAATCTGAGAGCCCTGCCCACACTACAGTATCTTAATGCAGGGATGCCTTACAGCAATAGTGATAAGTCCTAGACTGGAACTTCTGTTTGTTAAACACATTGCTCTTGGTTCAGATAGCAGCCTCTTGGACACGCCTCTTTGGAAACAGAAGTAGAGACTATTCTGTTTCTCCAGCTGCTCTGTGGATGTTGTAGTAGCAGCTATGTTCCTGGCACCCGGCCGCCCGCACGGCTAGCTTTACCTGAAATAATTACACAGAAACTGTATTCTTTTAAACACTGCTTGGCCCATTAGTTTTAACCTCTTATTGGCTAGCTCTTACATATTGATCTAACCCATTTCTAATATTCTGTGTAGCACCATGAGCTGCCTTACCAGGAAAGATCTTAACCTGCGTCTGTCTGGAGTGGGAGAATCATGGCGACTGCCTGACTCAGCTTCTTTCTCCCAGCATTCTGTTCTGTCTACTCCACCTACCTAATTTTCTGTCCTATCAAAGGGCCAAGGCAGTTTCTTTATTAACCAATGAAAGTAACTCTCCTTCATCATGTGGAGAAGCACAAAGGCTGCATTAGCCTTGTATCTTTATATCTTGAGTCATCCAATATGAAATCTTTGATTTCAGCAACTTTATTACCATACAGTAGTTGAAAATGTTTAATATTTATTCTATTTCATTTAATTTTCCTTCCTTTAAATCTGAGGGCCCTGCCCACATTACAGTATCTTAATGCAGGGATGCCTTACAGCAATAGTGATAAATCCTAGACTGGAACTTCTGCTTGTTAAACGCCTTGCTCTTGGTTCAGATAGCAGCCTCTTGGACGCGCCTCTTTGGAAACAGGAGTATAGACTATTCTGTTTCTCTAGCTGCTCTGTGGAGAAGCACATAGGCTGCATTAGCCTTGCATCTATATATCTTGAGTCATCCAATATGAAATCTTTGATTTCAGCTACTTTATTACCATAAATAATGTTTTCTTTAATCAAATGAATAATACCTGTGTATAAAACTCCACATCCATGCAAAAGCTAAATTGCAGATTGGATAGGCTGATTATTGACTGCAAAAATTCCAATTTAAGTAGATTTTTTCATTCAAACTGTAAAAGAGGTTAATCTTTCCAAAATGAGAGGCACATACTTCTGTGTGTGTGGAGACATGTTTTATTTATTATGCCTGTGATGCTTCACTTTTTGAAAGCAGAATGTGCCATGCCCTTCACTGGCCCCAACCCTAAGGATCAAGCACTGCACCTTCCTTGGAAGCTGGACTGAAATCTCCTCAATGATGTGCCTTCCTCCTGAATATAGTTTTTATTAAGTTGAACTGTGTGTGTGTTGAAAAAGTATGATGTCAGCTTTTAAACGAAACTTCCTCTATGCCCTGTTGCTCTACTTGGGAAGGAGGCATGGGGAAGATGACACTTTTTAAATATTTTTAAACTGACTTCAGCCAATGCTAGAGACTTACTGCCTGTGCCCTCCTTTTCTCAATTTCCCAATGTGATAAATAGCTCCAATGGCCTAATAGCCCAAGCATCACTGTATATACCTCTGAGGTTGTGAAATAATGTGTGACCCGTTGTTGGTGTCCATGAAACATAAGCATATTCTGGAAGAATATAATTGGGAGCTATCATCTCATTCACACTTCTTTAAATATTCAATTTTGGGTCAACCCCCCCTTCACTAGACTTGAGTAGTCACACAAACAGCAAGAGAAGGCAAACATGATGGTCATTTTAAAGACAAGCACTTAATCTTTATTTTACACACTACCTGGTACTGAGAGGTCATGTGCACACTACTAGAAAGGAGGAGCAGACCCTGCTTCTAAGCAAGATGTAAGGATGCCAATTGACACATCATATGCTGATTGTTGCTGTCTAAGAGAGCAGATTCATTGTGAGTGTGGAGAGAATAAATATAAAACTGAGGCCAGCCTTGGTGTCACCTGTAATCTCAAACTCAGAAAGCTGAAGTAGAAGGATCATGAGTCTAACTTGGGTCACGTTGCAGGAGTCTGTCTCCAAAAATTAGATAGTTACTTACAACAGATAACCATCTGAATTGATCCCGAACACACAAATGAGAATGTTCCCATGACAGTAAAAAGACTGGGCTTTTTTTAGATCTGGCACCACTGCGCTCAGATTTTCCTCCTGACAAAACAAACCATCTGTCTGAACCAGAGGTGGTGTGCTCTCCTGCAGCACACGCCACTTCCTCCTGTCCTCCTGTCTTGAGCATTGCTGTTATCATGTCATCTACCTGTCCCCCAGGGTGACTACATAGCGAGATGTGCTTTGTTATAAGGATGAGGACCCAGCAGTACATGATAAATGATATGGAATTTTAGGACATGAGATCATCAATCATGAAATTACTATTTACTTCACATTTAAAAGTACACTAATAATATTATATGCAAGATCACATTTACCCTTCATAACCCACATAATAATATCAATGTCTTTGTTTTACAGATAGGAAACTGTGGTCTAAATATGATTAAAAAAACTGGCAAAAATTCAATGCGGTTTTATGGTGAAGCCAAGACTTACATTCAAGTGAGTCCATTGGAAACCAGAAGCAGGGGACACTCTGTCACTCAGTGTTGGAGCTGTTTGGTCTGAGAGGCTTCACAGGGGAAGGGTTTGAGTGGAACTAATTTTTTCTCCACTCTTAATTTAAATCTCACTGCTCTATTTTTGGAATGACATAGCTCTGGTGGTGATTTCCCTACAATACAATAACCTTACTATTCTCTAGGTGACAATAATGTTAAAATGTGTAGAAATGAATCAGGCTTTGTCTTGGTTAGCTCTGCTGTCAGCTTGACACAGCCTGAAGTCATCTGAGAGGAACTGCCTAGATCAGATCAATCCGTGGGTGTGTCTGTGGAAAACCGTCTTGATTGCTGATTGATGTAAGAGGACCCAGACAACTGTGAGTACCATCATTTTCTGGAGAAATGATCCTGGGCAGAGTAACAGTCCTGCCACAGAGTCATCAAGCAGCACTCCTCCAGAGTTTCTGTTTCTCTTCACTGGCTGTGAGTTCCCGTGTTAGAGGTGATAACAACGTGTGGAAGAGTAAGCAGGTGTGCCTGCACGCTCCTGCCTGGAGTTTCTGTCCTGACTTCCCTGTTATAGAGCGTAACCCATAGTTTAAAAACAGACAAATGAACGAACACCAAATAAAGCCCTCTCCTTGCCTACTTTGCTTTTGATCAGAGTTTCATCACAGCAACAGCCATGAAACTAGATCAGGCTTCTGCTGAGGATGGAATTATCCCTGAAGGATGAAATGTACACAAAGTTAATCATGAGCCTCATTGAATTGTTTCTTTCCCAGAGTTAAGAGTAGGCTCTTCATATCAAGAAAGAAGCTAAGCAGTGTGTATATGGGAGACAGGGGTCACTACCCCAACTAGCTTATCATGCTGAAGACAGTGAGACTCTTCATAACATTTTAATAGGGGATATGTCCACAGGATACTATTGTCTGTAATTATCATTGTGATAGAAAGGGGCAGCTTGGCTATAGAAGGAAACACTGGTAAACACAGGCAGAGCCCATCCATTTCAGAACAAATTTAATGTTTCCAAGTGTGATGATTTTTAAATCTTATATGAACATATAAAAAGATCCCTGATATCTTTTTCTGACATTTTCATTGAGAGTCATATATGAATTTAAACATTAATAGGTAACATGACCCAAGCGTGGTGGCTCATGCCTATAATCTCAAAACCCGGCAGACTGACACAGAAGGACAGGCATAAGTTCAAGACCAGCCTGGATTATATAGTAAGCTCTAGGAAAGTGTATAATGAGACCTTCCCTTAAAACATGAAATAATCAGAGATAGGTAGATACGCAAGAGCATCATCGTGATAAACAGAGCCAGTCAGAATGTCAGGGATAGATAGTACCCTTATATCCACTCACACGTTTCTCAGGCTCACAGTAATTTGCACTCAGAACAATGAAATTTTTGTGCTTATATCTGTAAAGGAATACATGTAATGGTCTGTCCTGTCCCTTTAAGAGACAAGCCCCACTCCCTCCCTCCCCCATCTGCCAAGGCAAGTGGATCTTCCTGCTGCTTCCAGCTTGAGCTCCTCCCCTTTCTGTCTCTCTCCCAAAGAAGTAGCTGCTGCTGTGGCCCCTTTCCTCTCTCCCCCCTCTCTGTTTCTCTCTCTCTCTCTCTCTCTCTCTCTCTCTCTCTCTCTCTCTCTCTCTCTCTCTCTCTCTCTTTGCTCTTCCCCCTTCTCTGCAAGGCGTGTCTCTGTCTCTCACCCACCATGCAGCTCCCTGCCTGGGACCTGGCTGCCTTTGTGGCCTGCCATGGTCACAGGGACCTACAGTATTTTATTTTTACCATAACATTTGGTGTTTGTGACTCAGCCAGGCTCTCTCCATGTTCCCTCCTGCCTGCGGGTGGGACCGCTGAGGATGCATGGAACCCTGGGCTCAGGAACCAGGTTTCTTTACAACAGCTCTGCATTCTATCTGCCTGATCACCGACCCCTACACACACCAGCAGCTTCGGTGGTGAGTTTTCCCTTTCCAGTCAGCCAACCACAGCCTTCACAGCTACGGTTTAGCCCTTCACTAACATTCATCTCTGGTTGCTTTCAATTACTAAAAACATGACCAGACTACCCAGGGTTGGTCCTCCTGCACTAGCACTGCACACACTGTGTGGTGCATTCAATTTAAGGCCCAAAGTCCCTTGGGTTTTTCTTTTTCTTTTCCTTTCCTTTTCTTTTCTTTCAGACTACTTGTCAGTCAGTGGTTCCTGCCATGAGAGACCACTCAGAGCAGCCTCTAGCCTCTCTGGCTTCTGAGTCACCTGGACCAGAGCCAGTCAGGTTTTAACACCCCACCTATAGAGAAAGAATGCTCTTCTACAGGTCCTGCAATGTTCGTTCACTGTTTTCGCGGGTTTTCACGTTTTCAGCTATGGTAGAAACCCTCAAACTATCAGCCAGCCACCTGTGAATGCTCTGCCAGTGTCCTGCCAGCTCGGTTTTTCCTCAAACTGTCCCTGCCACCACTACTGGTCCCATGGATTAGTGGGGTCCACGAGGCAGCTGTTTTCAGCCTTTGCTCCCTTCTGCAGCTTGAGGCATGCGGCTTTGCAACAGGGCAGATCGTGTCTCTAGGTATCTCTTGTAATTATGTTTAAAATAAGTTGAGAGCCAGTACAGTCAAGCTCAGAACCAGCTCTCCAGGCAGATTCTATACTGTAGTTATAACTCATCTATACCCAGTAAACAGCCCTCAATTGCTCAGAGATCTGGGAAATATGGCGTGTAAATGCTTAATTATTAAAAAAAAACTTTTCATAACAGAAGGAGACAGGTTGGCTCCTAGCAGCAGCACTCTACTTCCTCCCAAAAAGACAGAAGACAAATGGGCACAGAAAAACGTCCATCCATAATTCGCTTCAACTACAAAGTGCTGACCACTGGGCAAAGCTGCCTTTCATATAAACTGACAATCTCCAGATATGGACAGAATTGCTGGAATTGACAACCCAGCTGCTCAGGTCAAAGTAGGCTTGTCTTCCGACAGATCTCTCAGCCCATAGGATCTTCTGGAGCCTGGCAGGCCCTGCGCTAAACAGCAAAAGAAAAATATGACTCTCAGTGACCATGGAGGACCCTGAGGAGGGGCTCTAGGTGCCAACCAAGTAAGTTCTCTGTCGTTTTTAATCAATAACTCAAGTACAATTTTTACCCTGTTCAAAGATCTCTGATGCAGTTTGAAAGCTGAGAGGTTTTGTTTTTTAAAAGGACAGCCTCACCAAACATTTTTTTATAAGATACAAGCTAACAAAATCCTCTCTCATTCTGCCTTTCATAGTCTTAAAAATACTTTTCATTGTGCAAAAAACATCTGTCACAGTCATTTTGACACAAATATGTTAAAACCTATGTTTTCACAAACCCTCCCCCAAATTCTTGAGTTTCAGGGAGCTGAATTGAAGGATCTACCTTAAACAGATCAGATATACTCTCTCAATTCCCTGGTCCTATTTTTTTTCTCCTAAAGTTAATTTTGTCCTCTGTTCTGCCAATACCTTAAACAGGTGTAAGAGACACCAGATATTTCCATACCACAAACACCGGGCAGGAGCAAAAAGACCAGCTATCCCTGGATGAAACGAGCACCCAGCTTTCTCAAGCCCCCCAAGATGACACCCATAAATAAGCATAAAGCAGTTTTGAAAATCTGCCTCCTCAATTTCTTTAACCAGCTGTGCCTAACCTCCCACCTTTTTATTATAAAAAAAGAGATGGGAATGTAATGGTCTGTCCTGTCCATTTAAGAGACAAGCCCCACCTTCTCCCTCTCCCATCTGCCTAGGCAAGCAGATCTTCCTTCCACTTCTAACCTAAGCTCCTTCCACTTCTTCCCTTCCCCCCTGTTCTCTCTCTCTCTCTCTCTCTCTCTCTCTCTCTCTCTCTCTCTCTCTCTCTCTCTCTCTCCTCTCCTTTCTTCCCCCCATTCTCTCTCTCTCTCTTTCTCCTCTCTCTCTCTCTGTGTGTGTGTGTGTGTGTGCTCTTCCCCCTTCTTCCCTTTCTCCCTTTCCCTTTGAAAACCCAATAAATAAATACCAACTTTCTCTGCATAGCACATCTCTGTCTGCCACCTGCTGCATGGCTCCCTGCCTGGTACCCACTGGCCCTCTTGGCCCATGGGCCACTTGGAGAACCACAGTATTTTACCACTGCAGCTCCTCATGGCTCACTGCCCACTGCAGACACTTGGGGAATGATGCTCTCTTATTTTACCATAACAATACATTTATGTACCGTTTCTCATACTGAAAACCATGCCTTGATAAAAGGCCAGTGAAATGGCTCTATGGGTGATGGCACTTATTGCCAAGCCTGATAAATTGTGAAAGGAGGGAAGTGACTCTCACAAATTGTTCTCCAGCCTCCACGTATCCACAGACACACAAAACAAACATACACAACAGTGCGAGTTTAAAACATTTTAAAAATGTCTTCTCTACGAATATCTAAAATACTTTTGATTTCTGTATGCAAATATAATGAAGCCTATCATTATTTAGAAAAAATTCATGCTAATAACATTTAAATACCTTGAAATCTCTTCAAACTATTATATACTTTCAGGCTATATGTTTGTCTCAACTGCAGAAAACCAACCACACCTAGAAATTTCTGCTTTAACCACTCCCCACAGAGACTCTGGAGCCTGGCATGAGCCAGATCACTCATTCAGAACAAAACCTTCTGACAGGTATCTGAATATCCCTCTCAAGAGAAACAGAGTATAGCTTCTAATAAAAGATTTGTTGGCTTGATACCAAGGACATGGATGGCTATTCTGCATTGCCTCTTCTGTCACATCTGTTATTAAAAGCAATTAAAGAAAAGACAGGATCTCACTTTGCATCTCTGGGATAGCCTAGAACTTTTCATGAGGACCAGGCTAGCTTCAAACTCATAGAAATCCACTTGCCTCCTCCCTTTGCCATTCAGGTGCTGAAAATGAAAATACCACTCCCAGCCTGAAAAGAAATTCTAAAGAATAATACATCTCACCTCTATCTGAATTATAAAATTTTGCTTGGTTCAATGTCCACTGGATAATTTATCATTAGTATCATGTGGTACCTGTTCACTTCTGTTTAATATTTTTCCATATTTCAGGATTTGTCACACCTATTTTCTGTGACTATCAACATCATAATGAAGAAAGATATATATGCAAATCTAAATACATACACACAGGAGCATATGTACCCATTCCACGTTTCTCTAACCTGGAGCTAGCACTTTCCTCCTGACCCTTTTTACGTTTTTAATACTTTTCATGTTCATGTTTTTAATACTTTCATTTTTCACCTTGCATTTTGTTATTTACACATCTTTTTTTATGTCTTCAACCAAATCTATGCTCTGTTAACTCAAGCTCTGTCTCTAATTCTTGGTATTACCTAAATTGACAAATATTTTCCATATGCATTCATAACCAAGTGATTACAGAAGACTGCACAATATAAACAAAACCAAACCCTTTCATCATCATGAGTTTTCACAAGGGTGTTTTGGGATGACTAAAGAGGAGCAGGTCAAACAGTACTGGGATGGGCAAGAAACGTGCACATGTATCCATAACATTGCTCACACACACACACACACACACATGCTCACACACACATATAAGCTAATGCAGAGCATCAATTCTGCAGCATCGATGCTGCTGAATTTTGTAGGTGTATTGAGAAATTTTTCCCTATGGTAAGAAAACACACCAGAAATGTAGAATGAATGTCAGCTGTCTTTCTTCAGTGACAAAATTTGTGGATATAACTTTGCAGCAGTGCATCAGAATTTGAATTTTAAATATTATTGAAATATCCCTGACCAAATAAACATTACTAGCAAGCATGTGATAGCCATTCTGAGTGCTAAGGGAATAGTTGTGGCCCCCTAGAGAGCTGGCAGATGCTCAGGAGAAGCCTACCACAGATGCCTAAGGAAGCATGATGACTTCAGGGCAAGACAAGAAGCAGATCTACCCTAAGAGGCAATCAATAACTAGAATGGCCAGCAGTTTGTTTTTAAAATTCTGCCACATAAGACCCTTACAAATGATGCACAGGGGGCAGGAGAGTTAGCTCAGAGGTTAAGAGCACATTCTGCTTCTGCAGAGGACCTGAGATAATTTCCCACATCCACATGGCAGCTCACAATCATTTGTAACTCAGTTTCTGGGGATCCAATTGTCTTCTGGCCTCTGTGAGCACCAGGTATCCATGTGGTGCCCATACATGCATGAGGGCAAAACACCCATCTGAATTAAATAATATTTTAAGTCAAAGGAGCCCTGTCCTCAGTACAGCTTTCAAGAGAAGTATCTGAGAAACTGTTCTATACTGCCTCTTTAGTGTACCTACAAATTGCTTTCTAATTAACCAAAAAGAAAAGACAAAGCCTTTTGACTTTAGTCAAACTGCAAAAAGCTCATCACATTGCCAAAAGTATCTCAATTGCCGGAATAAAGGCATCCTTTACAACACAACTTTCTGCTGTGGAACAATGATCTGTTTCCTGTCAATTGTACTTTAGAAAAGTAGCTAGGCAGGAAGTATAGGTGGGGCAAGGGCAACCAGGTGGGAGTAGAGGCGTGGCAACAAGAATTATGAAAAGAGGGAAGTTTCAGTTCACAGTTGTCACCCAAATGCAAAGGAAGTCAGGCACAGAGCAAGCAAGATGTGACTGCCTCGCCAAAAAAGGCACTAAGCCACGAGGTTAATACAGAAAAGAATTATGGGCTGATATAAGTTATAAGAATTAATTAATAAGAAGCTTGAGCTACTGGGCCAATCAGTTTACACTTATGTAAGCCTCTGTGTGTGTTTTTTTTTTTTTTTGGCGGGGGGGACTAAATGGCTGTGGGACCTGGTGGGACAGAAACATCAACTTTCAGTCCCAGCTTTTGTGAGGCAGAAGCTGGTGGATCTCTGTGAGTTTAAAGCCAGCCTGATCTACAAAGACAGCTTCAGGTTAGTCAGGGACACAAAGTCAAATCCTGCCTCAACAAACAAAACAAAAAATATTACCTTCTTCTGAAACTCTTATGTCATTTGTAGAGAGAAATTTAGGCTTTTCCATGTTTTTATACTGTGTATGAGTCAATTTATAATTACTAAACTAAATAAAATATACAAAAGTAATCTTCCAGCAGCAAGTCAACTACTGTTCCATTATCCCTGTTCATTTATCACATTAAAAACTTGTATGCATTGGGCCACTTGAAACAATGAAGAAATGGGAATTGTCTGGGATAAGGCATGGTCTCAACATTGTGCTCATTAAACAGGACCAGGCCTAACACTGAACTCAAGTTCTCCGGATAAGGCATCCTGGCATTTCTTCATCTCTTGCAGCATCCCAGGGGAGCCTGGTCTCTCTTCTTCCTGCCTCTGCTGCACCCATTTCCCATGTGCAGACATTTAACAGAGAAGAGAGAACAAGCAGGGACTCACAAGACCTGAGATTTCTCAGCATTTGATTTCACAGCTCTCCCATAAGCGTAGTATCTGTCAGAAACAAGAGCCACCGCAAATTCTTCTAAATGCTGAATTTCTACTCTTTTCCTTTTTGCAGTGCTTGGGGTTGAACTCAGGGGCTTGCATGTGCTAGGGCAAGCACCCTACCACTGAACTAGATCTTCAGTCTCTAAATGTTGAAGTTTTTAAGCAATGTCCCACTTTCTACAGAATCATTGTAATTTTGCAACATGGAATACTTTTTTAACTCTTCAGAAGTAAAAAAAAAAATTTAAAATTATGTAAAGTAAATAGATACCATCTACTAAGTTTTTAACAGACAGAAAGTGGACGTTTTAAATTTTTAAACCTGTTCTCATTTAATAGTAGCTTAACTCAGCGTAACAACTGCCGAAATTTTCAGTATGCTTTCAAAAGTCACCAGAAATTTAATATTAGTATTTCGGTGCACATAGAGACATTACTACCAAAAGATTAATTTAATTGCAAACAAATAGGTACATGTATAAACTTCCCATAATTATATCTTTAAGAATTACATTTGACAAGTTTGTACTTAAAAATACAAGATAGCAATAGAGATAATACCCATACTAAATAGAGTGCTTAAAAATCATTCTGAAAATGTTCTTCTTTTAAAAAAAAGTGCATAGAAGTAAAATGTTTCCGATAAGGTGAAAAATAAACCGTTATCTCTTTAAAAATTAAACTGCATTTTGTTGACATAGTAGACGACTTACTAAATACGCAGGAGGTGGCATACAGTTACAAAAGGAGACTTGGGGACCAAGGAAGCAAAACTCACCAACACTTTTGCTACCCTACCAATTCATATCACTTGGGCAGATGATCAGAAACATCCGTCTGCTCTCGGAGGCAGCTGGCAAGGGATCTGGAAGAAGACCCTATCACATGTGGAATCATGTCAACAGAAGATGCATTCCAGTTTAATAGGTGGTATTTATGAACATGGCTTTATTCACAAGCTGGGGCTGGGCAGACACAATCAAATTAAGATGAAACTATGTGGGTGGTTCTAATTCAATGACCAATGACCCAGTAAACAAAGGAAACTGGAGCAGAGCCATGAAAAAAATAACAGCCATGTGACAGAAGACACTGGAGCTAGGCCACTATGAACTGGAGGGCTTCTGGGACTACCAGAATCCTACAGGGTGAGATAGCATTTGGCCTAGGGGCTTTGGAGGGACCATGGCCCTGTTACCTCTTGGCTTGGTGTTGTGGAGCTCCAGAACAGCACATGAATAGGTTGCAATTATTTCAAGCCATTGTGTGCTTGTGGAACTTTGTATGGAGGCTCTGGGAAACCAGCACATCTTCTTTGTCATCATAGATGTGATATACAAGTGATGATGCCAGAAAAAATAACACTATAGCCTGTTAGGGGTTTTTAGTTATTTCATATAGATAAACAGATCAGTGGTTCTGAATTTGCAGCACTCCTAGGCTCAGTCTCCTTGGCTGTCTGATAGGGGCATGTTTCTTAATATCCCATTAAGGTAAAGTACCTCAGTTATCTGGAGGAATGACTCTCTCTTTTTAGGAAAGAAGACATTCAAATAGCACGAAAGATTAAGTGTACAAGCAAATGAATACACATTTTTCTGTGTTTGACAGAGTCTGATGTGTTCTAGACTGGCCTCAAGCTCTTTCTAAAGCTAAGTCTAGATTAGCGTGAATTACATAGTAATACCCAGTCTCAAAACAAAGCAACCTTGAAAGGCAGTTAAAGAAAATGCGACATAACTACTACATTATTTTGTTAAGGATAAATTCTCTTCTGGTTTTAATTCGGTGGTGAAATTAAAAGGCTTCCCTGGTCAATCCTGCAAACTACATTTACCTTCCCAGTAAAGGCAGCAAACACATGCTATGAAGGAGGTCCTGTTCTATCCGGGAGTCTTGTAGGCTCACCTGTCTAAATTTGTTAGACCCCTTTCAGCCTTCCAAGAATTGAACAAACATAAAACTGTTGTTTTTAACACACAGTGATTTAACATAAAGTGTGCACCTTGGTCTTTAGGAAAATTATGTGCTGGTCTAATTCTAGACCTTATCTTAAGCCCAGCAAGGTAATGGAAAGGGCATTTTTAATCAAAAATGTCTTTCAGAAACCTGACTAGAATCATAATTCAGGCCAAAACCTGACAAAACATATTCTCAAAAAAGAAGCTGAAACTGAACTGTGTAGGAGAAAGGACCTCAAACCTCAGGATATCTTTAGGCCCATCAGAAAAATTCTCACACATTTCAGTACAGCTGCTGTCATCTGCTAAATTCAGAAACTTACTCCAGTTTTACAAGTATAGGCTATTCACAAATATGCTTTTTTTTTCTTTAATTTAATGAGCCGTGCCAAGCAGTGCTGCCAGCTACCTCTCAGGTTAATTTAAGGAAATCTGATTTTTTATAGACGGCATTCAAGGGAACTGAAAATAAGAGGCATTGAGCCCAAAGCCATAAGGTATCTGTCTTCATGTGATATGAGAGAACGTTAGCCTTTGGGACCACGTTGGCCTGCTTCTTAAACCAGCATTCCTCTGGGAAATTCTCCGAGCCACTCTTAAAATGTTATGTATCTAATTGAGTAGATTACAAGTGTCACCCTGGAAGGCTGTAAGACTTGGCCTAGAGAGATGGCTCAGCGGTTAAGGGTGTGTATTGTTTCTGCAGAGGATCCAAGTTCAATTTCCAGCACCCATGGCAACTTCTTGTGGCTCTAATTCCAGAGGATCTGATGTCTCTGGCCTCTAAGGGCCCCAATACATACATGGGATACACTCATCCAGACACACACATACCTTCATGATTTAAGAAAAAATGATAAAATGAATCTTTGTGGGAGGGAGGATCTCCTAACTCCCAACTGAACCTCTTCTTGGCAGCTGAGAAAACAAAATAAAACCCCAATACTTTTGTCCTTGCTTAACTAGGACGTGGCTGACTGCCTAATAAGAGCATCCCTGGGGACTGGAGATATGGCTCAAAGCTTAAGAGCCCTGGCTGCTCTTCCAGAGGTCTTCAGTTCAATTCCCAGCACCCATATGGTGGCTCACAACCATCTATAGTGCCCTCTTCTGATGTACAGCCCTACATGCAGTCCTAAATACAGAACACAGTATATAAAATAGATGTAATTTTTTTAAAAAAAAAAAGAGCTTCCCAGAGTTCTGAGTCAGCAGTCCTGTCATGAGCCTTCTAAAAATTTGCACCTTCAACCTGCTATTCCTCATCTTTCAGGGTGCTCATTCAAGGAGTCATGTGAGTGTGGGCCCCATCTCTATTCTTGTTGTTTGTTGATGTTCAGCTACTCCTCCATTACATTTTTCATGGCCAAAGTCAATGCCTTAAACTATACAATTTGGCATGAATTACTCAGTATTAAATAATAAAGAAACTGTTTTCTCTAGACAGTAACTCAAAGATGTTACTAAGTGATATATTAATATCCTCCCCGTACTGATAGGGTGATATTATGAAAACACAGATTTAAAGATTCATCAAAACAATCAGATGGAGAAAACAGAGCTCCTCCATTTAAACTTACTATTCTCATCCAGTCTTCATAATATAACCAACTCATATACTCATTTTAAATGTTAGTGCCATATCTTGCCCATGTAAATTTAATTGGAATCACAGTAAGGGACGCTACGCAGAGGGTTTTGTTAAGAAACTCTTTGGTGATAGAGCAGTTTATCCAGTGACTTAAACTTACATCTACTTATTTGCTTCTCAAATATGTGGTCAGAGACAAGGATACCTTCAGATTCGAGTTGTTCCAGTCCATACGAGGCAGCTGTATTTGGGTGGTTGATGGGTGAAATAGTTCTTCCCTCAGATGGGAGTGCTGGAGAAATTGTGGAAGTTTCCACAGTCATTGCAGGGGTTGGTGCCTCTGGAGAGCCCAAAACTGGTATGAATTCCTTGTTTGGCCCAGTGATTGTTGTCCATTAGGTCTGCCAAACACAAGAGACAAGACTTGACCCACAAGACAATCATTATAGAAAATGCTAACGTGAGCTTTGGAAGGCAAGGAAGCAGTGTCTTAGACACAGTGAATTCAGCACATGGTTCAGCTCCTCTTCTCACCTAACTCAGCGACACACAGAAAATACTTCATCATCTGGGAAGAGTCATGGCCTCAAATCATAATTTTGCTTTTGAAATTTATTCTCTCACTTATTTTATCAATAGTATAATGGATGGTGCTGAGTTTTGGATGGGTACCAAAGACAGAAATCTAACAAACAGAATGCACCAAGTTAAATGGCAGGTATTTCTTTGGAAAGAACAAGCATGCTTCACAAAATCAGGGGGAAGATCTATGACTAAAGTAGACTCTTTCAAAGCATCCAAATGAAGCTCTAAGTGCCCCATACCTAAAGAAACTAGAACAATTATAGTTTGAACCATCAGAATTTCCCTAGACAGAAATTTACACATTCCCAACTTTCTGAATCAGAATCTCTTTGCCTGTGAGTCAGAGGAAAACATACATAATGTATACATAATACATATACACACACACCACACACACAATATACATATATATATATATATATATATATATATATATATTCCCATGATATACAGCCACAAGGCCCCCTTATATTTTTTATGGGAATATAAGTTGGTGCAACAACCACTATGAAAAGGGGACATAGGTCCCTAATGTCACATACTCATACATCCTATGTTCAGCAACCCCTCTACCTACGAAACAGTCTTTCACTGTCTAATGCAGATCATGTGAAAGAGTGTCACCATAGCTGTAGTTACAACAGCTATACCTGGAGATGGTCCAGATGCAGACTGCAGGAGCACGGAAGAATACTGCATGAATAATGAGATGTGCTTCCATAATGACACGATGGTCAGAACAAAGAAACTACAGGATGTCTGACAATCAGGACGGTAAGCGAAAATGCTAACTTCCAAAAATATTGCCTGTAGTACAGTATTTTTCTTAAAAATTTAAAAAGAAAAAAAGATGAAAATGTGTACTTGTAAACTATAGATACACAAAACTCGGAGGTAGAGATAGTGTGGCGTGAAGAATATTAGGAAAACAAAATTGATAACACTGGTTACCAGTCAGAAGAGAGACAGTTAGGGTACAAGTCATCAGATTTCATGAAGGTTATTGTCAGACTCTAGAGTTGAGTTTTGTGTGCTTTATTTTGGAAGGAGGATTAGGAGGCAGGATTAGAAAACATTTATTATATTTTTAAAAATATCTCAATGAGTATCTCATCTTTGCTTGAACAATGATAAATAGAGAAATTAATACATATATATGTATATGTATTATTTCTCTCTATATATGTATACTCTCTCTCTCTCTCAAGAGATTCTGATAACCAGTCAGGTGTTAAAACTTCATTGCCCTTAAGAGAGTAGGACACCCGAGGGTCTATTATATAGAAAACCCTTTTCATAGATTACTTCCTTACAATAACATAAGTAGACAGTTCTGGAAATGAACAGAGGCCTACAAAAGTTCAGCAGCTTATTCAATGTCACAGTCTTAAAGAGGGCCAAAGGTGGCTCCAAACCCAGGTCCTTACTATTTTTAAACTCCCAACTCTGGCTTTTAGGAGGCAGTCCTCAGGAGGCAAAGACTTGGGGACCAAAAGAGTCACCTCATCTTTTGAGGCTATAACACGTTTCTACAAGCAAAGAGAGCTGACCATCTTCCCAGTAGGAACACAAGCATGCTGGTGAAAGGGCCAGGTGCCTCACTCATCCCAGTAATTCACAGTAAAGGTCCACACTCCTGCTCCAAACGCTGAACCCACACTCGTGTACTGACCTTCCATGGAAGAGGTAACTTCGAGAGACAAAGGGACAACAGCTGTGGAGGCCGGAGTGGCCAGAGACTCCCATCTTCTGGAAAGCTCGGTGGCACCCACATCAGCAGACACAGGAGTGGGGGATGGCATACTGTCTTCAGGCTCACCACTGCCTCTGGGGACCTCAACGTGCTCTTGTGTGACCAAGGGTAATGTGGAGTCTGGTTCTTGTGTGGCCATTGTCATCTCCTGTGTGATGTCTACAAAGGAAAGAAACAGGTTTTAACAAACCAAATTACTATACATTAAAGTCTCTACGGGGGCCAATATAATGACAAAGGGTAGATAGCTCTTTCAGAGCCCAGAACAACAAATAGAACTTGGGAATCCAAGGCCAATAAGCAAATGTTACTGCATTTGCTTAGGAGAGTTGTGGGGTAATCTGAGGCAGAGAAAAAGAAGGAAATGTAAAAACAAACAAACAAAAAAACCAATTTCTAACTCATTTTGAGAAGACTGATATAGCTGTAAGTGTGTATTTTCATAGATGCTTACAGAAGATATTTTATAAGCTTTATTCAAATTTTTCATGAGGTAACAGTTTCCTCCTACATAACCCTGTGTGGTCTCAAAGCACAGAGGTTCGCATGCCCTGAATCTCAAGAGCTGAGATAAAGGCTTATGCCACCACTCACAGCATAATGTGATTTGAAAAAGGCATGAAGTTGAGCTTGTGCAAGCATGAAGATGTTACATAGGATGAAACAATAGTTTCAATTGTCTGTAGCACTTACGTTTCTAGAAATTGGGCATGGTAAGACACAACAGTAATCAGAGCAGTCCAGAAGGAGAGGTAAGAGAATCAGGCACTAAAGGCCACTTTTGGTTATATATCAAATATGACTCTGAGCAACTTGAGAAACTGTCTCAAAACAAACAGAAAAACTTAAAACTCAAAACAGGCATGCAAACTATCCAGTCTTACTTTTATTATTTATAAAATGATTACTTTCATATTTTAATTACATTTCAACAGAACTTTATAAGTCATACTACAAATCTGTTCTTTCCTTTTTATTAATAGGTTACTTGATCTAGGTCATAAGATTTGCATATTCTAAACCAATTTGCAATGAATACATTCATTTTATACAAAGTCTTTCCTTTCAGATGCTATTATGTGACCAACCACAGAATAAAAACGTAATCCATCAACAACTAATACTAGGGTTTCACCTTCTTATAGTCAAAAATATGGAGGCCAAGAAAAAGTAGAAAGTTCAGAATGAAGCCAGTAGATGATTTATATTTTCTTTACATATTATTTCTAAACTATTTATTTTGGGTTAGATAAGGTTAGAGAACCAAGTGATTAAAACTACAAGATAAATTTTGTGTAATTATTTTTGGTGAGAAATACCAGAGATGTGCATATACTTAGGTATAAATAGGTACCATATATTGTTGTGAAACTAAACTATATACCTGCTTCCTCTGTACTTACATATGTACTTCTATTGTCATGACAAAAAAATTGAAAAATATTCAACTATTTGAAATATACATTGGTTTCAGTGCTGTTGATAGATTGGCTAAGACCTTGTTTCTGTACACTGTCCTGCAGATATAAAATGTTCTAAAGCATCCCTGGCCCCCAACCAAAAGATCCAGTAGGAACCCTCAGCCAAAACAACTCAAAACATCTCCAAGTATCCCATTGAGGGGTGGGGTGTACAGGAAACAGTCCTTAGGTGAAGACCTTGACACATGTGGGATATGATTTTTTTAATAGAATATATATGATTTATTTGAGTATTCTGTATTTGGTTAAAACTAGAGTAACTGTTTCTAAGTCACCATGAAAAAATGTAACCAAAGCCTAAGACAGCAGCCCACTTTTATACTTTCACTCCTCAGGAGGTAGCGACAGTCATATGCTTGAGGTCAACTGGACTACATGGTGAGTTTAAGGCTAAAACCAAAGTAAACAAACAAACAAACAAAACCAGGCAGGCATGATGCCACACATCTCCAGTCCTATGAGTTAGGGGCAAAGGTAGGAAAATAGTGAAGTCAAGAGCCTATCTCAAAAACTGTATAGAGAAGTAAAGATCTTATCTCAAATACTTTAAATTAAATAAAAAATAAATCCAAATTGAAAGTTTTCGAGTTAAACAACATTTGGGGTATTTTCATTGTTGTTTTCATTCTTTACTTTTTACCTCTTACCTTTTAACATATCTTTTACTCCCTGATATGTCTGAGACTCATATTGAGAGGTAAAAACTTCAGTCTTTGAGAAAAGCATGGTCCTGTCCTCTAGGGTGAAGGCTGTGAAGTCTCCAGCACTTGGTAACAGTTTCACAGTGGAAACCTCAGGGTCTTCTGTCAGACTCGTGGGACTAAAGGGAATCTGATGGGCAAAGACTGGTGATCTCTCTTTCTCCAGTGCAGTTACCAGAGCTGTCCCCAAGGGTGCCACCTTGTTAACTTCTGTGGAAGTGGGGCTCCCCTCAGTCCCTTCAAAGCTGTCATGTGCTCCATGTGGTGGCTCTGTTCTCACCCGAGTCTCTGCATGGTCTGAATCTGTGGTCCTTGCCTGACTTACACTCTCAAATTTGGTGTCATCCCACTCATCACTTGGGACAGAAGAAACCGGAACAGCTGTGCTGACACTCACTGTGACCTTGAGGTCCCCAAGAAGACTCTCAGCTGTTGGATCAATATTCAGAACATCCTCAGAGGTTGTCTCCAAGTATGTGGTGGCAGTGGTCTGCACATTGTCATCTGATTCCTCCGAGGGCTTCTCCCCATCATGCTCTGTGTCTGCTGTGGAATTGACCCCAGGAAAGACAGTCGTCCTCTTGGCTGCATCTGTTTCAGCTTTCTCTGTTCTTGGACTGGCAGTTAGCATTTCTTTGGTATTTATATAAGATGAAGGTGTATGTCCCAAGCTAACTGCTTCCTGACTTTCAGTTGCAAACAACTGATTTTCCACATACTTCAGGAAATCACTTGTTACAACTGTCATCCCTTCTACAATGGGCTGGGTGCTAGAGCTGCTCTGGGGCCCCTCCTGGTGAGGATTAAGAGAAGTAGGTGAAGAGACAGCAATGATTGACAAGGCCTTGGGAAGTCTCTGTTCAGAAGACATTCCTTCAAGCTGACTGGGACCATGCCCTTGTTCACTGGCTGAGACCGCTGGCTCAGTGGAAGACTGAAGATCAGGGACGTTAGGATTCAGAAGTCCAGCTCCAAGGAGGTGATGTTCTTTGTTGATCGAGAAGACTTTATTTAATGGCATCACAGATGGTCCCGCAGACAGTACCATAGGAGCTTCAGAGGATGTCTGCTGGGACATGTGCTCTATAGCAGAGGAGACGTTTTCTCCGTCACCTGTGTCCATCTTCCAGGACTGCTCTGTCTGGCCATAAGCATGTGCCATCTCCCTCTTTTCCACTTTTGGGAAAGCTAGACATTGTGTGGCTAAGGTGAGGAAGAGAACACTACAGAAAGGCACAGAGCTGGGCAACAGAGTCGGTCTGCTCATCGTGGAAGAGAAATACAGGTTGCAGGAGTTGTCAGTTCCAGCATTCGAATCCTGTAGAAAAGTAAAGCACAGCACACTGTCATGTGGATATATTTTGTATGTAAGTTCCTTTAACTTAAGTCGGAAGTACAATATCTCCTTGACTTCCTCCCAGAAAAAAAAAAGAGATAGGAGGTGGTTGTTCTACTTATTTGTCCCCTTGAGACATGGATAACCCAGTTCACTTTTCCCTTCTGAATTCTGCAGACAATTTAACTTAACGCTCCCTAGAAAATGGTACACAAAATGATTGCAGAAATAGCACCATGTCTAGGAGACAGAAAGTAAATGTTACAAATACACTTAAAGAACTCCCGTGTTTCTGCGGTGTGTATGTTTGTGGCGCTAAAATTCACACGAGGCCTAATAAGAATGGTGTTGGGAGATGAGGCTTTTAGAAAATTCTGTCATGAAGGTAGAGCACTAATGAATAAGACCAGGTTCCCTGTGAAAGAGCCCTTAGACATTCCTTTACCCTCTTGCCTATCATGTGAGGGTACATAAACACTTAGTTTCTATGAACCAGGACCTAACCAGATACCACATCTGCTATTGCCCTTAGCTTGGATTTCATGAGTACAGAAATGGAAGAGAGGAATTTGAGGGTTTTATTTCACTCTCAAACTGTAATGAAGTTACATACTACCCCCTCCTGCCCAGTTCGGGTCTCCTTCTACATTGGTCACAATAGAAAGTATGTTTTAAAGCTTGATAAATATAAAAACATACTGAAAATCAGTTATTTTCATGAGTTTAAAAATGCGTGTGAATGACTTTTCAGCCAAAACATATCTTTAAAAATGTCCAAATTCTTTGCAATGACAAGAAAAACATATACACAATATCTTTATGTTCCAAAATCTCAGAACCAGAAAAAATACTTAGCCAATGTGAACATTTTTTTATTTTTAAAATGTGAAGTTTGCACTTACTGCTGGTTTGCTGTAATTTAGAGGAATTAGGTTTGTTATGTTCTTCAAACTACTCACAGTTTCATTATATCTAAAACTGTAACTATAAATTAAAACAGTTCATCGCTCCACAATTTAAAGGTCTAAAAACCTTTCTATCCATTGTCCTGTGTATAGCTTTTTGGTTTCACATTATTGAAAATTTAGCAAACCTTAATTCCCAACACAATACAAAAAAATTATCTAAGGTTCCGTTAAATTTTCTAAAAGACTCAATTTCAAAATTAAAATATAAAAATCAAACACCCATCCTTATGATGGCTACATTTTTTTTCTTTCAAGTGTATTCAACTAAACTGCCTAGAAGATTTACATAATTTGAAGTTAAGAAATACAGAAAACCCGATTTCATGAGACATTCCTCCCTGGAGCATAACAAACTTTCACATGTTATCCCACTTAATGTCTTTATTGTTTTGTTTTGTTTTTTGAGACAGGGTTTCTCTGTATAGTTCTGGCTGTTGAAGAACCTACTTTGTAGACCAGGATGGCCCTGAACTCACAGAAATCTACCTGCCTCTATAGTATGATAAAAAAATATAAACAAAAAGCATTTGTTCAACTATGTTCATAGCAGCATTGTTTGTTATAGCCAGAACCTGTAAACAACCTAGATGTCCTTCAGTGGAAGAATGGATGAAGAAAGTGTGGAATATTTACATATTAGAGTACTACTCAGCGGTAAAAAACAATGACTTCTCGAATTTTGCATGCAAATGGATGGAAATAGAAAACACTATCCTGAGTGAGGTATCCCAGACCCAAAAAGAGGAACATGGGATGTACTCACTCATAATTGGTTTCTAGTCACATATAATGGTCATTGAGTCTATATTCTGTGATACTAAAGAAGCTAAATAAGAAGGTAAACCCAATGAGGGCTGCTGAGAAGCCAAGGACAATGGCACCGGGTTTTGATCCTACTTCATGTTCTGGCTTTGTGGGAGCCTAGCCAGTTTGGATGTTCACCTTCCTAGACCAGGATTGAGGGGGAAGACTTTGAACTTTCCACAGGGCAGGGAACCCTGACTGCACTTCGGTCTGGATATGGAGGGGGAGGAGGGGGAGGCGGGAGAGGGGGGGGGGATGGGAGGCGGGGAGGAGGCAGAAATTTCTTTTTTCCAATATAAAAAAAACTAAAAACAAAAGGAGGATAGCTTACAAACTTTTGGTTGGATGTCCAATGGTTAAAGCTCTAGTGATAATATTCTTATGGGAGACCTTGAGCTGCTAGGTAAATTCTTACAAAAAACAGTTTCCAATAGAGAGCTTAAAACAGCTGCCTAACAGGTACTCAAGCAGGTAAAGTATAAATAAACAGATAAAGTATACAATAATCAACAAATACAGTATATTAATTATAATTCAGCTATGGCAAGTGTGTATATTAAATGTAAAACTTAAATATTCTACAACAGTTTTATAAAAAATGCTGCTTACGGCTAAATCTTCTCAGTTTTGCTAGTTAAGATATTAAACTCTTAAATTAAACCAGTAGCCTGTCTGATATAAAAGGACAGGATAGAATCTGGATAATGGTTTAACAAAATATTGACTATGATCAAGGTTTCTTATACTGAACAGTAGATTCATTGATAATTTTAAGATTGATTCCTGGACATTTGCCTTTGCTAAATTCAAAGGCCAAAAACAATGGTCTTTTCCCAGATCATTGCTACAATTTATGCACCTGTATTTTGCTAATGTTATAGCAAAAAAATCCCTTAAAGGATTTTATGCTAAATTTTACAAATGGCTCTTCCAATGGAGGAACTGCATATATGGCTAATAATAATAAAAATTATGGAGCATAACAAGGCTCCTTCAAAGCAACTCATAAAAGTTGCCAGCAGATCCTGATGCAAACGGATCTGGCCTGATGATACCAAGCTGACCTTTGCTGAGACAAGGTAAAAAAACCCTTGCAATGCATTATGAAACAAACCCAACCTGTTTATATATTTGGGGTCGAGGATGTGTTTGTGCTTTTTTCACAGAAAGAAAATAAAATCTGGATGTGAGGTCAAGGCTGTGGACACAAAGAAGTTCCAGACTTCCAGAGGTGATTGTGGAGAGGTCCTTGGTCCAGTCTTCCCTGCCCCCAAGGAAAGGAGTGCCTGCTGACAAAACCAGCTACACCACTCTGCAGGGTGTCATCCAGCCTCCAGAGTCCAGGGAGACCCGGCTGACATAAGGGCCAGGATGTGCTTCATGTAGCTGAATCCAGCTCGCCTCACCCAGGTTCCCCCACCTGTCCTGGAGCACAAATGCTAAACTGCTTCTGCAGCTTGAACTCTGGTCTGCTTTGGAGCTGAGTTGCAGACTAAACATCAGACTGCTTTAAACTTTGGGACACAGAACTCATTTTAATTAAAATATTAACCTCTTCACTTAAGAAGGGGGAAAATTGGGGGTTCCTGTCACTGTTGCTAAGAGACTGGAACTGGTGGTATTTGATAACAACAATGTATGTCATTGTACTCCTACTGAAATTGAGCTAATGATATTTGTAACTGCTTATAGATGTTGGGAAAAGTTTGACACATGCTGTAAAGTGTTTGGGTTTAATGCATATGTTAAAAATTTTAGATTTTGATCCCTTTTACACTGCCCTAATTTTTGGCAGGCAGCACACGTAACTTTATGTGGAGTAGGCACTTAGGAAGGAGGACATACCATAGGCCAGACTACAAGGTGAATACTGGGTTGGGAAAAAGCCCTTTCTTCTTGTCTGGAGGTGGAGTTACGGGTGCCAAAATTATATCATTATATCTTTTGTTTGAGGAGCTCCTCACAGTCTTTTCATTAATGATAGACGCAGGGGCCAAATGACGGGAGTTAGTGTGGATCCTCGCCTGAATAGCACACCATACAGAGGTTGTAGAAACCGGCTCAACATGGCATGGTACAGGTATGAGGGCGCTCTCCACATGGCCTAAGACAGGGTGCCCTGTGATCTGTTTACTTTAATCCTGCTAGATGCCTTTTATTTGAGGAGCTCCAAGGATGGGCGACTTATGGCAGGATAATCCCCCTACCTAAGACAGGGCCCTGGGAACCCTTGAACGGGTAAGGGGGAAAGAAAAAAGGCCTGGTCCCCACTCGACCTAGGAGTCATCGGGCACCCCTCTGTTCCCAGGAGAGGTGGATTGCTTCACCACTCGAGAGGAGGGTCTCTCCTTGTCTCAGTCCCTTCTCCTTTGGTCTGACACCATGGTTGACTCTGACTGGTGCTCTCCACGTGATAGCTGCCTGCCTTTGTATGGGAGGGGGGAGGGGATCTGTTGGGAGCCATTTCCCCCTAGAGATCATTGCAGGAACCATAACCCTGGCGAGTCTGCAGGGAATCCCACACCCATAATTGTGCTAAGAATAGTTCTATTGCCCCACACCCAATTAAAGCTGTTATTGGAGAAAAAATAAATAAATTTAAAAAAAATAAAATAAAACCAACTGTTTCCTTTTAAAAAAAAATCTATGTCTTTTGTAAAGTGAAATGTCTCAATGTCATTTGAAAAATAAGAATACTATTATAAGGTCTAATTTCTTGTCCACTAGTGATTGTGAAAGGAAGAGGTGTTGCCAATGGCATGAAGACACAAGCTTTTCATAAATTTGTGTAAATGTCCTGTAACTTGGACACTATATAATCTCTTCCTGATACAACCATCTACCAAGAAAATAATGTAAACTAGATTTACAGAAATCAGAAGCATGGGTTTTGTACTTCATGAACCTCATTACTTTTTGTAAAGGCAATTGCTAGGGACCTCTCTGGGATAGTGTATATTAATATCTAAAGGTGAGTCTTCAGGGGAAGAATACTAAGATTATGGGAATTATTGTGTTTTTATATCTTAAGGTTTTCTTTATTTCAAACCATAACAGAGAATGAATTCTCATAATTGGAATCTCCTTCTAATTCAGAAGAAACATAAACAGATATCCCTGATGTTGCTGATATATTCTGAAACTACTGTCATCTTTGATCACTTGAAGAGTGTTTTTATATAACAAACACTGTATATGTAGTAGAAGTGGTTGGGGAAGTATACATAAATTAATTTAATGACCTAAGACTGTCTATAGAATAAGGAAATCTAAGTCAACTTATCTTATAGAGCTGTTCATTTGATAGAGAGCAAGGTGATTCAGAATTGATGCAAAAGATTTCTCGTTCCTGGAATTCCTTGGATTCTGATACTTTTCTGTGACAGATATGTGGGTTGTTACATTTTCTATTGTTTTTAATAATGATTTGATGCAAGTCTGTCTGAACCCATTACAAAGTGATGCATATACTTCCTTCTATTACATTCATTTGTAGAAAATTGTCATTGGTATTTAATAATTTGTATTTTTACAATTTTTTGAATTTAAATAAACATATTTCCATAAAAATAAAAAAAACAGAGACGGATATTGGGGTTCATCCTGAAGGTCAGAAAAGCAAAACAGCCACTGGCTCTTACCTCCACCTCAGTGGGAAATGGTGATCCTGCCTCCAGGCATCTGAGAATGAGACTGAGCCTGAGAGCTGTCTCCTCCCATCTTATATTCCTCTCTAGGGCTGGGATTAAAGGCGCTTACCATTACCACCCGGTTTCTTTGGCAAACTAGTGTGGCTACTGGTATTAAAGGTATGTGTCACCACTGCCTGATCTGTAAGGCTAATAAGTGGGGCTGTTTTACTCTCTGATCTTCAGGTAAGGTTTATTTATTAAAATACAAATAAAATATTACTACATGCCTCTGCCTCTCAAGTGCTGGGTCTAAACACAAGCACCACCTTGCCTGGGCTGCCGCTTAGTCTTAAAGATTGTTTTAAAACAGAAAAAGGAAAAGCTAGCTTCTTGAGGCACCTAGATGTCTGAAAAAGAAAAGAAAACGGGGTTAAAAAAAAACATGTAGAAAGGAATCTACAGATTGGACCTGAGGCTGCATAACAACACCAGTACCATTCAGGGAACCATGGGTGAGCTGAATTCTAGCCCTTCTCAAGCTTTCCTGAGATGGCTTGAGTCAGAAGAACTCAGATGAGCAGCATCCAAATTCCCCATGTTTAGAAATGGATAACGAAATAGACATTTGCCTTCCTTGAACACCAGCATTTCTAGAGGAGGGTGCTACACTGAATCATGATTTCACAGAGCTTCTGAGAAATACAGGAAGAGAACCCAGTCATGAGCTGTCACAGGTCTGTATGAATGCAAATTATCATGCAAAAACTACTAATTACAACACTGTTTGGCTAGTGGCTCGGGCATATTTCTAACTAGCTCTTACATCTTAAATTAATCTATTTCTATTAATCTGTGTAGTGTCATGAGGCTGGGTCTTACCAGTAACTTTCTGGTGTCTTTTTCCTTTGGCAGCCATTTGGCATCTCTGATTCTGCCTTCTTTCTCCTGACATTCAGTTTAGTTGTCCTGCCTACCTATATTCTGCCCTGCCATAGGTCAAAGCAGCTTCATTATTAACCAATGGTAATAAAATATATTCATAGCATACAGAGGGGATGCCACATCACAGAAGAGGACCGTGTCATCCAAGATCATACAGTTAGTAGCCAAGGGAAGCTGAAGCTAAAGAGACTAGCAGAAACAATCCTGTCCAACCTCCCACGCCACCACACCACCAAGATCCTTAGGAAGTGAAAAAAAATATCATTTAGACAGCAAGAATTGAAATAACCTTAAGTAAATATTAACTTATCTCTTATCTAGCATCATTTTAAAAAGAGAGAATATGGAGAAGACATTTGATTTTAAAAAGAAGAAGAAATAACACATCCCAATGCATGCCAACATTTGAGATATCATTCTATTTCAGATGTGCCAGAAAATACCATATTCCAGGTGACATGTGCCTACAGAGTGTTTGTCCTGATTTCTCACTTTTCTTTCCTGAAACAAGGACAAATGAGAACTGTGAATATAAAGCATCCATGGACAATGAGTCATACTTTTGGGTTTCTGTGTAGACAAACTGAACTAGGAAATTCTATTGAAATTATAAGAGACAAAATAATTGATAATAACTATAGAAGTTTCTGGTTTGTTTCAGATCTCCTTCCATTTGATGAAATCTTAGTAGAGGAGGGAGGAAGTATCTTGGAGTCTGGACCTGCAACTCAGTGACAGAGTGCCTACTTAGCATGCATAACATCCTGAGTTCAAAACACAGAAAGGGCCTAAGAGCTCAGTCTACACGATGCTATGCCTCTGGATAAAATCAGAGCAGCAGGAAACATCAAGGACTGTAACAGAGTTTAGAGGGGCATGGACTACACCAGGAAATGATTTCTGAATCTATTTTTCTTGTTAAAAGCTGAATAAATAGCTTCAGTTCCCCCTTGGATAAAACAGGGCATTAACAGAACACACTTTGTGAATCCTCTTCTTCTATGAGTATATATTCATGTACTGTTACCATGAAGGAAAACCAAGAATGTTTCTGCAATCTCAATATGTCTCCTTCAGGGAGTGGAGGTACCCACTCATGCGAGCTAGTACTGTACTTTTTATTATTTGTGGTCTTGTTGACTGAGACAAGAATTTTATGGACAAATTAGATTGAGTGGAAAGGATTAAAATGCAAAGGTTTAAATAGCCTCAGCCACCTTTCCAGACAGAATTCTCCTTCAGGGTCTTTTTACCATCTACATCTAGAATTCTAAAGGGCTGTGTGCAGGGAAATCTGCCTCTGACCTAAAGGATGGTGTTTCTGTGATTAAGTGCTGGGCACCTGCTTTCTGAATCCAATTACAGCAGAGAAAGTGTGGGTGAGCCACAAGCCTTTTGTGTCTGTGTACTGAAGCCATATGCTCCTTTTCTCCACATCTGAACTTAAGGAGAGAGTGAAATAATGGCCATACAAATGGCAGCAGCAAGTAGTCTGCTACCCAGAGAAATTAATAGATGACTTCAAGTCCATTCATCTTCCAGGCCCATTGCACATCCAATTCCTCTCATAGGAGTTAACATCACACAATGGGAACAGCACGACATTAGAATATATGAACAAAAGAGTGACCACAGTAAGGTAATAATAACATTATTAACCCCACATAAACCATATTTTGTGGTCTCTGGCCTTTTCTTTCTTCCCTCTACACTCTACCCTCTATGTGGCTAATTGCCCAGGAGAGAGGAAATGCTGAACAAATATTGTCTGAAAAGCCACAAATGTCCTTGGCTACTCCGCCGGGAAAATTGAAAAGAGGGAATACTTCACTGCATATGAGCACCTGTGTCTCGCATTAAGTTATCTCAGTCATCAGAATACATAAGGAAGAAAAGGAAGGAATGCTTCTCTTACTGTTCATCTTGCATCTCTGGGTGCTGTCTTGCTGCATCTCTCAATAGCTGTTAGTTCTGACAAACCTGACAAACTGACCAAATTCCTACCAAGTAGTAGATGTTAGCTCCACCTAGCTTAGAGAGCATTTCTGAGAGAGCTAATCAGTATCACCTTGTCTGTCATTTCCTATCAAGCTTGCCTAATGGCTTGGCTGTCCTCTGAGCAATTTGCTGCATTTCTGCCACCGGTGGGTGGGCAGATAAGCTGTTCTCTCAAGCATTATCTTCCACAATCTTAAATAGACACAGTCCAGGATTGCTTCTTTGTCAAGTCTGGGCAGAGTCAAGCTTCAGTGACATTGAAAAGTGTCAAACAAACAAAATACTGTAGCCTTAGACTTAATCATCAGGTTTTGTACACTTTTACTTCTCTGTGTTTTCCAGCTGAGATGAAGAGCGTTATTGCTTCACTGTGTTACCAAAGCAAAGACATGACAGGGAACCCAGCATGTCAATCATTTTTATT
Organism: Microtus agrestis; assembly: GCA_902806775.1. Classification (NCBI taxonomy): domain Eukaryota; kingdom Metazoa; phylum Chordata; class Mammalia; order Rodentia; family Cricetidae; genus Microtus; species Microtus agrestis. The sequence goes on from CADCXT010002257.1 coordinate 144,329, forward strand.
ATGACCAAACTCAAAGGAAAAATTAAATTTCATTTCTATTATAAAAGGACAATGAACACTGTCCTAAGAGTATGGAAGACACAGGTAAGCTGTGACAACTGACTGATGTTTACAGAAATATTGTGAACAACTGAGGGGGAATGGAGAGGAAAACCCCTGCTCTCAGATTCCCTTTGTTTGCTGGGATGGTAGGGTGATGGTGAAGCTGCAGCCTTTTGTAGGTCTGCTCTTTTGCCTTTCTATCCAAACGATGTTTGAACTTTAAAGCAAGGACAAATCCTGTATTGACTGCTACAAAAAATTCATTTGCAACTCAAACTGACACATAGCTTCAAGTTCCCGATGGGGTCTTTTGCTGCCTTTCAAAACCCAGTAGCCATTCGGTGCCATATCAAACACAAATTTTTTTTCACCCAACTTTCAGTATCACTAACAATTTTTCTCTTATAAATCCCTGAGTCCCAACTTCTGTAATTCTGTCCTTCATTATCCTCTTGGAATTGTTGCTTACTAACTAGATCATCATTATTTTAATTGCCTTCTAATTGGTGACTCTGTCTAGACTTTCTCCTTTATAATCCATTATAGACCACCCAGATGGTTTGTTCTTCAGAATAAAATCTTGATTGATAGTGATCAATCTAGAGTGCCAACTACTTGGGTAATGCTTTGTGCCAATTTGTACTAAGGGCATGATAGAAATTTACCTGATTCAATCCCAACCAAGAGAGGTAGGTGCTACCGTGATCCTGATTATCTTTTAGATGAGAAAGCTACATGTTTACTGAGGACAGTTAACTTGTTTGGGCAATAGCATGTAGTTTCGTTTGGTCTTTTGCAGTCTTTCAGTTCTTGCATTTGCCATTTGGCCTCTCCACCTTTCCAAGAGCCAGAATGCAACGTTTCCAAGTGTATAACTACACAGCTGCACACCTCCTATTCAAAACCCACACCCACCAGGGCCAAGGACACTTGCTCTTCTCTGTACCCCTATTAAGCCCTGACCATGTTTCTGACAGGTAACTGTTATAAAAAAAAAAAAACCCAAAACCAAACCAAAACAAAACAAAACAAACCTGGCCAATTCCCTTCCTACTTTTTGCTCAGCTTCCTTACCTATAGTAGCGTCTATATAATTTTCTCACTCAGAACAAGACTACAACTCTTCTGCACTGGTCTTCATTGTCTACCATTTCTAATAATGCCTTATAGATGAAGAAAGCAGTCTGTAGATGGCTGGGAGTATGTATTATAAATAATCACTTAAAAAGGAAGAGAGTATTCGGTGCCTCTTTTGTACCAGAAGATTTGACACTTTAACGGTACCAACAAATTGTGTTATTATTTACACTGTACTTTGGCTTTTGAGAGTTTTCTCTCTCTCTCTCTCTCTCTCTCTCTCTCTCTCTCTCTTTAACACACATACACACACACACACAAGGAGAAAGAGACAGAGACAGAGAGAGAAGCAGTTATAGGTAACAAGAAGCTTCACAGCATCAGCTCAGCTTGTTTCTCAATGGCCCTCTCACCATTTAGAAATCCAGTTAGTAATTCTCTGATTGAGAGAAAAAAAGCATCCCTTCTTTGTGGGTCTCTTAATGCTCTCTTTACGTTGTGCTTTTCTTGATACTCATTGATCCGTTTGTCATTGTTTTATCTTGTCTTATTCTAAGTATAAAGGTTCTCCTTGCCAATACTATTTTCATTAGCAAACTATGGCCCCATTAATCTAGCTATGTCTTTGGGTATTAAGTCAGTACATTTCTGATTCAATGCGATATTGGCAACTGTCATCGGTCTCTAATACAGGATCTAAGAACAGGGCTGGATCCATCCTCTACTGTAAATTAAAGAGTTGAGATGACAGAGAATCCTTTCAGCAACCTGTCCCCAAAAAGAACAAGCAGCTGCAGAAGTATGTTCCCTAGAGGTGCAGGCAGCCTAGGCCAGTGCTGACTGAGAAGAGGTGAGTGCACAGGTCAACTACAAGCAAAGTGCCCTCTCCACACCACAGATCATAAATGAGTTCCTCATATTGCTTCTTTCCTGAGCTATGGTCTATTTGATGATGCAAACAAATAAAATATCCATGCTTCTCAATCTAAAAATATCATCCTATCCTTGGTAAAAGGAACTGGCCTTGACGATTAGAAAATAATATTCAACCCTGGTGGTGTTGGTGCACGCCTTTAGTCCCAGCACTTGGGAGGCAGAGGCAGGTGAATATCTGTGAGTTTGAGGCCAGCCTGGCCTAGAGGAGCTAGTTCCAGGACAGGTAGGACTGTTTCAAGACAGAGAAACCCTGTCTAGAAAAACAAAAACAAACAAACAAAAAAACAAGAAAGAAAAAAAGAAAAGAATATTCACGTTCTAGCAGAACCTTTCGCAAATTACTACAACAATGTTATTAAATGGAGACATAGAGATAAGGAGACTCCTGCTAAGCCATCAGCATCACCACCTCCAGCATTATCATAACCATGCTATTTCCTTCAAAGGGTAGAAGACAGACAAAAGAAATGACTGCACACATGACAGCAGGTTGAAGAAACAAACGTTGTGCAATATAAGACATATCAACATAGTACCATGGACACGTGCCTCAAAGTGCAAAGATGGGAAAACTGCAAGTGTCTAGAGAACCAGTCAACCGTGGAATATTTGTTCTCCACCTAACTTCCGTTTTCAGATTTTCAGTGCGGAATCCTGTCCTGCGCAGTTTCCTTCAGCATGCAGTTGCTTCCATATTAGGCAGTTCTTATCAATGGCCAATATAACACTTTATTCCTCTCTTTTGTGATTCAAGAAACTCGTTCACTTGGCGAGGGAATCCGAAAAAAGTTTCACAGAATTTTCTCATTGGCAATAAATAAAGTCAATATAAAAAAATAAGACGGACCACACATATCTTAACTGAAAAAATATGTTTTCATCTTAGAGAATAAACCCAGACTACCTTTGAAGGGATTCTTTGCCTGTGCTAGAAAAACAAAATTCAATTAACAACAACACAATGCAATGTACCAAGCATGGTGGTCCACACCTTTAGTCACAGCACTAGGGGCCAGAGTCAGGCAGATCTCTCTGTGTTCCAGGACAGTCTCATGTTTACATTTGTGTCTAAACCAGCTGGGGCTACACAGTGAGACCTAATTTCAAAAAGAAAAAGAAAAAGAAATAAATAAAGGAAGGAAGGAAGACAAAAAGAACAAGAGAAAGAAAGGAAGGGAGAGAGAGAGGGAGGGAGAGAGAGACAGACAGAAGACATATATACAACTTGAAAGGTGACATTTGAGCTTCTGAATAGGGTGAAGCACATCTGCAATTGACAAATCATTCTTATCAGAGATGAGCCCATCTTCCTCAGTTTTATTCTCTACATACACTTAGTATAAAATATTCTATAGTGACAAATTATCATGGCGTGAAACTCCAGAAGGAAACACCTGCAATATATAGTCAGATGCTTTGCATGAAAACAAAGGCAAACCCACATTTCCCTAATTGGTTCTGTTGCTGTAGCTACCTTAGCCATGGTGAGCCTTGGGAGTTTTGCAATCAATATTCAGACTGGTCATAAGAGTGTGTGGTTCATTATTACAGTCAATGTAAAAATTCAACTTCATCCACACAAGTGAATCAGACAGCTTTAATCTCTCCTCTGCACAATAGAAGCAGTGTTCCATCACTGTGGAACCTCCCTCCCAGGACTCTGAATCTTTCTGAATGATGCTGCTAATGATTTGCTGGCTTCAGTGCTGAAGCTGCCAGCACAGAAGATGCTTAGCTGAGGGAGACGCACACAGGAGCTCAATAGACGACTTGTGATCAAGGAAAAACACAGAAAGAAGGGGAGGCAGGCAATTTCTGACCACGTGCACTGGTCCTCAGTGAAGAGCTCTCTCAGAACTCTGTGGGTGGTTTCTGAACTTGCCTTAACTCTCCTTAAGTTTCAAAGGGAAAACATTGGAGACACTTGAAGCTGCCTTCTTTGCGATCTTCCCCAAGAGATCTGCATTTTGATTTTGTACCCCAATTTTCTTTCTAAGTAAAAAAGGAATGTCTCATCTCGGAAAGCTCCAAATTCTCGAGAGTCCCATTTTGCCTGTCCCCTTGCTTAGCCAGAGTTTTATCTTCTACATGATTATATATACATTGGCTGGACTCTGCCAGTGACCAGGATGCATGTGCGACATCTCAGCACCTCAGGACAGTGCCCATGTGCCATGCTGGAGTATCAAGTACAGTGAAGCCTTTTTTCAGCCTGACCCCTAGGCCTTCTTTCTAATGAAGTGACCTTCCCTAGAAGCGTCCTTCATCTGTTCTGGGGAACTCAGAGCAAGAAGGCTCGCAGACATCATAGCATCAAACACTGAAATGTTTGTTTTCTGTAAAGTAGCAAGCCCCATTCTGGAGGCCAAAGCACCCAACCCCCAATCTCTCTCCTTCATTGCCAGGTTTTAAGAGTCACAGGGGCATTGCCATCCAAGCTCTGTAAGGACTGACTCACAGTCTTGAGGAACTTCTTTTCCTCAAGGTTGAAATGCAAGAGAGGGGAGAGCCAAGGAGCAAAGCCCACACAAAAGCAGCCAGCCTAGAAGATCTGTCTGCACAAAGGCCGATCCCAGGTACTGACCTGTAAGTCTGGGGTAGCCCAAGTAGTGCTGGAAGTCCTTCCAGGCCTGCAAGATTCTCCCAGTGTTCACAAAGCTGTCCCTGCTCAGTCAGCGCCTGGGTACTCCTTTCCGGCGAGGGTGCAGAGTGCTCCACCGCCAACCGCAGGGTTGCCCCAAACACAGAGCAACCACGTACCGCTCTGGAATCCCGCTCCACCCCTTCCTCTCGCCGAGTCTGCAGAAGCCTCGCTTGTCCTCACCTGTGAGCGTTCAGTACAGCTGAGCCCAGAGGACAGCAGCAGCACCGGTGCTAGGCATCCCTGCCTAAACCGACCCACGTAGAGGCCGCCCACACTCCCTTGGCTGTCTGGGATGCCAGAGGGAGGGCGCTTGGCTTTATTGTTTATTCATAAGGCTGAGACTGAGGCTAGGGATTGGGCAGCGAGTACGTATGCCCGCCCCGGGGCAACGACAGGCAAATCCTTAGCACCACGCCCCTACAGCTTCCACTTGGACAACTCCACTCCCACAAGCTGCTATATCAGGGTGGGACCCCGTGCCTGGGGCACTTCAGGAGACCCTACCCCCAGCTGCTTCTATTTACATCCTGGGCTTCGGAGTCAACTCTCTCTGTGCCTTCAGAGAGGACACAGGAGTACCGTTCCAATCCAAGCAGAAATTTCTCTGGTGCCTGGTAAACAAGGGGCATTCAGTCCCCTGTTGCAAAGTGGTACCTGCTTGGTGGATCCTCTAAGGTGAGTCTTAAAGGAACTCTGTAAGAAATGTTCCTTTCCTATTAAAGAGAAAATAAGAGTTAAAAATGAGGACGGATTACTGACTCTTTGCTCCATCTCATGCAAAACAAGGAGGTACCACATAAGCTACTGGGATACCTGCACTAGAGCTCTGAAAAGTGCTGTGGTCCCTTCAAAGTTGAAGGTTCCGAAGTGAAGCTGGTTCAATGACTTAAGGCAAGTATGCCCACGCCTGCCATCCTTGAGCCTCTCAGGTACACTGTTTCCCCTTTTCATTCTAATTATGAAAGCAGAGAAGTGTCTGGAACCTGAGCTTTAGAACGGATTACATAGCACTTCCCCACGGTACTGAGTCTTATGAACTTGCTTCTTCAGGATGACCGTTTTAGTTGCAGTGGTGTGTGTGTGCTTGCAAGTGTATGTGTGTGTGTGTGTGTGTAAAACGCATCGATTTGTGCATGTACACACACCGACCGCTTTACCAAATAAGGCAACAAATTCAGTAGAGAATATGAGGCATCAATAGATTCACCAATCCTGTATTTAGATAATTCTCAGATGTCAAATAATGTCAGATGAGATGAGAAGTCAGATATCAGATAATGTCAGATAAACTAAATCTAACTTTTGAATTCACAATGCGCAGGATATCTAATGGAAAATACCTAATTAAAAAATTAATATGAGGTCTGGAGATAAGGTTCAGAGGCTACGATCAGAGTCTGCTCTGCTAGAGGACCACGGTTCAATTCCCAGCAACCGCAAACACCTCGCATCCACTGTATTCCAGGTCCAGGAAATTCATCTCCTTCTGGTGGCCTAAGTGAGCACCAGGAATGCAGGTTGTGGTGCTCTGGTGTCCTCTCTGAAGGTACAGAGAGAGCTGCCTCAGAAGCCCAGGATGTGAGTAGGGGTGGCTGATGGCAGGGTCTCCAGAGGTGTCCCAGGATGCACAAACACTATTCAGACCAAAAGCCCATACAAATGAAATAAAAATGGTGTCAAAATAGCATTATTAAAAATGATATCTCCTATTCAATATTTAAGCTGTACTTATGCTGAACTTACAAGGAGTTTATCAGAAATGCAAATTTCACTAGGAATCTTGTATTTCATTAGATCTGTCAGTACTGGATTATTACTTCGTTCTGGCTAGTTAAAAAGTTTTGAGTCAGAAGGGAATTAGGTAGAAAACACAAATTCAAAAGCAAAACAAACGTTGATCATACAAATGCCAATCATGGAAGAACCTTTAAAAATAAAACCTTGGTATGTAGAGTGAGACTATTATTAAAATGAGCAGAAAGGTACTGGAGAGATGACTCAGCAGTTAGCAACAGAGGCTGCTCTTCCAGAGGACCTGGGCTTGATTCCCAACAACCAAAAAGGACAGATGACAGCCATCTGTTACTCCAGTAAGTCAGAGTCAGAACCCAGTGCCCCCTACTGACCGTGTCTGTCAATGCATGTACGTAGTGCACAATCTTTCTACCCATGCTAGCAAAACATCTTTAAACCTAAAAGTTAATTAACTAATTAAAATCTATTTGAAAGGCATAGAAATTATTCGAAATGTATCACCTCTTTAATATGACCCTCGGGTGTTGACACAAGGGTATAGATCCACTTTTAAGGGTTCTTGTTATAAAACAAGTTGTTGATAAAACAAGTTTAAAAGGAAAAGTTGGGCACATCAAGAAAGCCAAAAGCAAACAATATCCAGTGCTTTTGTTCCTCATCACTCTTATTGAAGGAGGCACACAACTGTCCTCCTCTATGGTGATTTTTGTCTTTGGTGCTAAGACAATGTTACAGCCTTTCAGTATCACCAAGGATGAAATACTTAGCCTTATAGTCACCAAAGAGATGCTCCATGAAGTCTGGAAGTTAGGATGTGTCTAAGACAGAAACTAGGACAGCTCACTGTGTTTGCTGTGGACAGTTCACCTCTCAGCTTTGTGTGCAACAAGGAGGAAATGACCACATTTCCACTGGTGAATTGACACCAGTTTGCTTCCGGCACATTCCGTGTTATACACCATTACAGAAGAACTATTTGTGCTTACTCTCAATGGTTTACTCTTGTCTCTGTAGCCAGTCTGAAATCACTACAAGGATCCTTTTTATCCTCACAATAAGTTACAAGCATCTTGTCAATCTTTTTCATTTGCCAAAGGCAAATTCTGGTTTATTATTAATCTAACCTGATCAGGCCAGCACTAGAAAATGAGGAACAAGAAGCTTGGGTATTTTATACTGCTTGAAATCGGTCCCTTCTTTGATGATTTAAAATACCAGATCATTGCTGGCCACACTGCTATTGTCACCCATCTCACAGGAAGCTCGAGTCAGTGTGCCCATTCACCTGACCTCTGTGTGGGGGAACTGTTATTCTGTACCATGGCAGCTGTTATGTAGAAGTGTGTTCCTAGCAGATATACTAATACACACACAGATTGCATCTCTGGGCTTGAAAATACATGATCAAGATGTTCTGATAAATACATGACAGAACTTATACAGGTTTAGTGCTACTGTTGGTGGAGGATGATTAATTGAAGTCTGATGGATTTTCATTTGAAATAAAACCCACAACAAAAATTTGAGGCACTGGGACAGAATGAGAAGTTAAAAGGCATATGTGGAAACATTCATCCAAGATGGTAATTTTGTGGTTGTCCTCGGAATCCTACAGATTTTATTCTACTTGTTGAAGGTGTAGTCATGAAAGGAGGGAGTAGAAGGTTCCGTTTGCAAAGGGGATATTTATGTCTTTGCTCTGATTGTCTTTCCTTCTTGGCATTCCTAAAAGTGGATCCACGTGAGCCTTGTGGTTTCTTCCAAAGCTGTCTTCCCTGACCTTCTGATTCATTTTACGGTGGGAATTTCCTGGATGCTTCTGATGTTTTAAGTTGAACTTCTGGGGACTTTGGTGTGGAGCAGTATTCCAAGGAATATGGGACTGAATCTGAGTATTTAATGAAATTTCCTGATTGTGGGTGTGATAATGGTATAAAAATGGTTAGAACACATTTTATGATTTCTGATTTTTTTTTTGCATTCAAAACTCTTCAGAATACTTGCCACATCCAATCTTAAACTACTTCACTACAGGAAAACTTACAAAATAGTTCTGGGTGCACAGTTTATCTGTAAAATAAACTGCTGGAGTAAAATCAGTAATAAAATGATTTTCCTTACTGTGCTTTTGGGATGAAAAATTTTATATAAAGCATTTGCTTTAAATGTCAAAATACAAAGGTTTTCTCTGTTTATGTATCTATCTGATTTAACACTTATTCTGGATTCACACAGATCAGTCTTCTGGCTTCTCCAGCCTAGCCTCAAAAACCTCTTTATAAGTGAAGAAGCAAAATTTTGTATGATTTACCACATCTGTTTTAAACATGTACTGTTTCACCTCTTGTTCACAGTTTTGTCTTCAGGGTCTGAACTCCCTGATTCAACTGTAATAAATGGAGCTTTGACCTTTGCCCTGACAAGACGAGAGTGTTGAAGACTGAGGCAGATACACAGTGAAACAAATGTCTAGACCAGTGCAGTCCTTTGAAGGGAATTCTGTGAAGATAACGTCTGAGGCTGACACATTTTCAGACAGAGACCTTCGTCTATTCGGCAGCCATGCCCTTGCGAGATGAGTTCTAACAATACCTTTCAGAAGCTGTGATCATCAAACTGTCATGTCTTTCAAGGAACAGATCCTTTCATATCAAACTGATTTTGGAAACTATGTTCAAAATGGTGTTTATGACATATCTTTCATCTTATACCCATTCTTGTCTTTTATTTTTTAATGAATGAATCTCAGAGCTAATTTTTTAAATAATGGGTATACAATGTTTATTAGGGAAATAAGGGCATACCTGTGTTTTGCTTTCAAGAAACTTAGATCATTCTGAAGAGTCAAAGTAAAGAAATTGTTTACCAAGACAAATAAAACTCAGGATCAATAATTTACTGTTTCTCGTGTTTTCTGAGACAGAGTCTTTCTTTGTAGCCCAGATTTGTTTGTCTGAAATTCACAATACTCTTGTTTCAGCCGCTCAAGTGTTGGCATTGCAGATGTAGGCTGCTCGGTCCTGCACGAAGGAAACTTTGTTCAAAGAATATCCTGGACAGTGAAGTAGAGCAACAGGAGGGGGAGGTATTGCCTATTACTGTAGATTTTGAAAACATTTGCAGATCCAATTTGTCCTTAGTTATAGAGTCATGATGAAACATTGTCAGTTACCTCAATAAGTGAGTTTTGAGAACATTTACAGGCATGGAAAGATGCCCAAATAGATTTATTAGATTTACTAAAAGTGTTCCTTTTTTATTGTCTGCCTTTAAACAAACATGGCTATTCTTTTGTCAATTGACTACATTGGAATTAAATAAATCCAAAACTGTCTGGCCACACCTGTAAGAGAATATACGCTCAATTAAATCACTTAAAGTAGAAAGATCCACTCCTACTCTGGGTCTTTGGAGGGGGGAAGACACAGCTTTAATTCAAGTCTTGTGAGGTGGAGAGACCAACCTGTAGTCTGAGTCATACATTCTTTCAGAAGCCTATATAAAGGTCATGGAAGAAGGGAACCTCTCGTTGTCTGCTTGCTCTTGCCCTTGCTAGAACTTCCATTCCATTACTATAATTAGAGACTACTTCTTCAGGATTCCAACATATACTGAACACTGGCTGAGACATTAAGTCTTGTGGACATAAAACTACTTGATTCATATACCTAGCATTCATAAGCAGCCATTATTGGAATAACTAGACTACAACCTAAAAGCATAATAAGAAATTCCTTCTCTATACATACAGAGAGATTCATTCTATAAATTCTGTTAATTAGAAAATCCTGACTAATACAATTGCTTCTGTTGCTTTTAAAGAATAAAAGTTAAATGTTAACACCAAGCTCAAGATATCCAGATGTCTAAGAGGACATTCCACCCACAGCAAGTTGACTGTAAAACCTCAGTCAGAGGAATCCAGGCACCTGTGGACATTCTCCTATTCCCATGCTGTTTTTAATCAGAATATTATCAAAATGTAAATATCTGTTTATCAAGATTCTAATGCAGAATGGAATTCTCACTTGAAGAAATGAGAAAGAGGGTCATGGAGGCCAGCATGAGCTACAAAGAGAGATACTTCCCTAATAAACAGGAGGAAGGAGTGAAAAGAGGGAGAGTGTTGGAGGGAAGGAGAGAGGACCGAAGAAGAAAGACAGGAAATGGAGGGAAGAGGAAGAAGGAGAAAATCAGTGCCACAGAAAAGGTTTATTTTTTTATGTAGCTCAAAATTCTTTCAATTCCTATCCCTATAAATTTTTGATAATTGAGAGCAAATACTATTATACTTTGTCTTCTTCCCTAAGCAATAGGTAATAAGCAGGAGATCATGCCACATGAGTTATGGTTCTTTTCAACAATCAGTCAGTAAGAAAGTGTTTGTTGTTGTTGTTGTTTCGAGACAGGGTTTCTCTGTGTAACAGTCCTAGCTGTCCTGAAACTACCTCTTGTTAGCCAGGCTGGCCTTGAACTCACAGAGATCCACCTGCCTCTGCCTACTGAGTACTGAGATTAAAGGTGTGCATCACCACCACCCAGCATAGCAAGCATTTTTGTTTGGTTGGTTGGTTTTTTGTTTTTGACCTGCAGAAGGTATGGAGTATAATGCAAGGGTATGCTCAGAGAGCTTGAATTGATTAGACAAGAAAAGATCATCTATTAATAAACCTTATTAATTCTACACAGCATCAAATTTCCCACCTTCTTCATCAGTGTTCTCAAAGTGGCATTTCATTTCATCTTCTCTCTTCATCCTAGCTCAGGGAAGAACCATCTGATGATGTCCAGGTGAAACGCTAATGTCTTATTACAGTTAAGTGTGTGGAGCTGCCTTCCCCCTAGAAAGGAGCTCCTTGAAGTAAGGCCCTGGGCTGTAAATAGTCTCCCATCTCTCACAACACCTACAACAGCACATGACAGCTGCTGTCCAAAAAGGACTCGATGACTAATTCCATCCAGGAGCTCACAGCAAAATAGGTGTGGACGGCTGTAGTGCATGGGCTTTACAACCGAAATCTGAACTGCAGGTAAAGACAACTGTGGCCAATCTCAGCATGAAGAATCTTAATGCCTGACAAAGGAGACCAGCTCAGGTGTAATTGCTCTGACACATGGGGTTTAATTGGTTTTTTTCTTTACATCCTATCAAAGGAGGTTGGCTCATGAACATGTGTGTGGTGTTTGAAACCAGAGAACAAAGCCATCTGCTGTCTTAATTCCCCTTCTGACCACCAGTCTGCGATCTTTTTTATAGGTGAAAATTGTGTTTGTTTAAAGAGTAGCTGTGCATGAACAAGAAGTACTCCATGTATAAGTCTCTAAAAGTGGCAGGGGGAAGGTGCGGGGGAGAAGAAAGCCTTGCTTCAGGCTGAATCCAGAATTCAAACATTATGCAGGCTCAAATCCCTTGACACAGCCAGAGCAATGCTTTGTTTTATTTGTTCTTTCTGAAGACCTGAAACATAAAGTAGACATAAAACGTTCACTTCACAGAATCAGATCAAAGCAATTCCTCTCTAATTTGTTTACAAAAATATAATGCCAAGGGGTGAAGGGGAGACTTCCTTGAAATCAGAATGATTGAAAGCCTGTCTCATACCAAGATAATTATTTACTTTGGGAAGTGTCTAACACATGAAGCATCCACACAAGGGGGCAGATAAACTTGTCCCCATTAGAGTCCCAGCAAAGGCAAATGGAGTGGTCATATGACAACCTTCCTCCCTCTCCCTCCTGCTTTTAGAAGTGTTCTGTGAGTGGGATTCAGGTAGTTTTCTTTCCTTCTCTTGTAATATGCACTTTTAAGGCACTCACGGTGGTAGCTTCTGCTCAGTTTATGACACTCTTCCCACGTTAGGTTCCTCTCAGTTCAGGAAACAAAACAACACACAAACAAAAATCTCAGCCAACTTCTCTCTTGTTCCTCTCCATTTTCCGTTTTGATTCTATTTCTCTGATTTATTTTCTTATGCTCCATTGACTTCCCAAATTCGGACACTGCTAACTTTAATTTTAATGTCTTCTCCAGTGTATACTAAAGGAATGACTGAGCTCATTGGTCCAATCTAAGTCTGAGTCTTTAATTCTAGACAACACAGAGCTCCTGTGTTGTAGGTAGCTTTTAGGAGCTTAGCAGAATCTTGTACAATATAATGTATTGTTTGTCTACACACCATTCATTCATTCATTCATTTATTTTCCATCCTGGGTGCAGTGTTCCTGCTCTCATCTCAGTCCCTTTCCCTCAGTAGTATCTGTTCCCACCACCTGCAATCCACTCCTCTATTTGTGTTCAGGAAAGTGCAGATCTCACACGGATATCAACAAAACATGGCTTATCAAGTTACTGTAAGACTAAATACTTCCCTGTTGACAGAGGTTTCTGTCCCACCCGATCCCACAGCATTCAGCCCCAAAGAAACACACAGAGGCATACATTAATTTTAAGCTAGTTGACCTATTAGCTCAGACTTTATTATTATCTACTTCTTACATCTTACATTAACTCATAATTCTTGCCTGTGTTAGCTATGTGGCTTGGTACCTTTTATCAGCTAGGCATTCTCATCTTGCTTCCTCTATGTCTGGGTGATGACTGCACACTGAGCCTTTCCTCTTCCCAGAGTTCTTCTGTTCTTGTTGCCCTGCCTATACTTCCTACCTGTCTACTGGCCAATCAGCATTTTATTAAAACAATATAAGTGAAAAATCTTTACAGGATATAAGGCAATTGTCCCACAGCATTCCCCCAATTTTTTCAAAACAAAAACTCAGAATCTGATCTCCTTTGTTTACCTGTTTTCCTGAACATTATCCATAACAACTTGTAGCCAATACTCTAAACAAAAAAAATCCAAAATCCATTTTTTGGGAATGTGGGCAGTTTTCTAGACTACTTCCTGCTGATTGGGGGTGCTGATAATCTTATGGGGACCTTAGAATTATGGTCAAATCCTGACTGGAATATTCTATGAGGCTTGATCATCTCATCCAGCAGTCTTGAGGCTGTTCTGGATGTAGAACTCAGACATCTGGGTCATGCATTCCTACCGGAGATTTCTCGGGGGGGTCTTCCTTGATCAAACCTGATTTTTCTTAAGCCAGAATGAATCCACAGCCTCTCATTTCCTATGGAAACAAAGCAAAACTTCTTATACAAAGTAACATATATTTTGACTTAAAGTTTAAAGTCAAGGCTTTTTTAAAATATCTATGTCGGATTACTCCAGCTGCATATATAATCGAATGTCTTTTAGCAGTTGTTGCTTCTTCCTCAGCCATCAAGAAATTCAAAGACAACACAATAACATACAGTATCCAGATTCTTTGCTTAGTTTCCATCTTTATGTAGCTCTGTTTTAAACTCTATTTCTTTTTTTTAATTTTTGTTTTTTTGAGACAGAGTTTTTCTGTGTATCTTGCCTGTCCTGGAACTTACTCTGTAGACCAGGCTGTTCGTGAACTCACAGAGATCCACCTGCTTCTGCCTCCCAGTGCTGGGATTAAAGGTGTGTGCCACCATGTCCATCTATGCTTTCTTTTTTTTTTAAAGGACTTTATCCTTTTTATTTTCTCTCCCAAGCCTACATATATTTTTTAACCCATTCTAAACCATTTAGAGGTTTTTTTCATCTGACTCTATCTTTACTGTATATCTTTCTTTTTCTGTCCACATTTGTCTTTAATATGCTAAGCGACATGGCTAGGATTAAAGCTGTGGTTTTGATGGCTGGATCCACCCCATTCCTTAGCTTTCTGAGAGTCTAGCCTCATGGCAGAGGTACTGGCTGGAGCCATGTTTATTGCCACATGTCTACAGAGTTTCAAGGTCCATGCCACTAGCCTGCTGTCAGCTATTCATAAACACCATTTAAGTGTTTTGTGATGGGGCCTCTTAAAAGAGCCGCAATGGTTTTACAGCTAAAGCTGAGTCAGGAAGCCTCTCTTAAATGAGATACACTTGCCTCTAGCAAACAGAGCCACCTGAGAAAATGCTGCTACCAAGAACTTGTGCTTAACTCTGTTCTTCTGTTTCTAGAATTACTTCCCAAGCTTTCTCAGGTTTTATGTAGATATAGTCACCTCATATTAGACACCCCCTTTTTTTTTTGGCTGAGGTTTCTGTCTCACCTGGTCCCATAGCCATTCAGTCCCACAGAAACACATAGAGACCTACATTAATTATAAACTAGTTGGCCTATTAGTTCAGATTTTCTTATTAACTAATTCTTACATCTTTACATTAACCCATAATTCTTGTCTGTGTTAGCAACATGGCTTGGTACCTTTTATCAGTGAGGCATTCTCATCTTGCTTCCTCTGTGCCTGGATGATGACTGCAGACTGAACCTTTCTTTTTCCCAGAGTTTTCCTGTTCTTGTTGCCCCACCTAGACTTTCTACTTGGTCACCCTGCCTATACTTCCTGTCTGTATACTGGCCAATCAGCATTTTATTTAAACCATACAAGTGAGAAAGCTTTACAGGGTACAAGACCATTGTCCCACAGCACCTCCCCATGTGTTAAAGCTGGGCAATGTGACCTAGTATGAAAAGTAGGATTAAAAAGTCAGTAAAAGAGTCAGAGACAACCCCTGCTCCCACCATTAGGGGTTCCATAAAAGGACCAAGCTACCAAGCTACACAATTGTCACATATATGCAGAGTGTCTTGGTCAATTCTGTGCAGGCTCCCTGGTTGTCAATTCAGTCTCTGTATCCCCTATGAGCCCAGATTGATTCTGTGAATTTTTTCATTGTGCCCTTTACCTCTCTGACTCCTACAATCCTTCCCCCTTTTCTTCTGAAGGAACCCCCATGTTCTGCCTAATGTTAAGCTATGGGTCCACATCTGTTTTGAACAGTTGCTGGATAAATCATCATTTTCTAAGGCACATTCTTTTTTCCAAGGCATAAACACAAGCAATTGGCCTCATCTATTCTACGGCTTCCTCCACCTGAGGAAACATGGTAGCACAAAAGAATATAAAGAATGCATAAAGCCATGAAAACAATGATATTTCTTGTTAGCAATCGTGAGAAACTTGAGAACCTAAGAGGAACACTTCCCTTTGAAAAGATAGAAGCAGAGCACAGCTTCAGCTATCAGACTGCATAGCCATACTAGCATAACCACACTAGTCAATGTAACAAAAATTTCACTTACATGACAAAGATCTCATCATCTTAAGCTATTTTTCCAAGTCTGCCTGTTGCTCTCCCCTTTCCAGAACCTCCCAATTCCTCCTTCACTGCCACCATGCAAAAACAAAAGAAAACAAAACAAAAAAGCAGTTAAATCTGGCTTGTGCTATTGGATGAGACACATCCTCTCAAAAGTCATATAATTAAATCCTGATGCCAACATAATGGAGACTGTATTCATAAGTGAGGTCTTTAGAGGTGGTTAAATTAAAATCCCATCCAAATAATTCTTGTTTTTATTATAAAATTATGAAGAGAATAAAGACTGTGGACACAATAGGTCATCTGTGCAAAGTCACAGAGAGCAGTTATCTACAAGTCAAGAAAGATGTGTTGGAAGATACTAGTCCTGATGATTCCTTGATCTTGAACTCTACTCCCAGGAAGGGTAAGGAAACAAGACGAGTAGACAATGCTTTGCGATACAGCCCTAATGTGGACGTGTCTTGGTATGTTTGGGTATCCTTTTTGATTTGGCTCTCAAACTCAGTATTTTATTTTTTTAAAATGGCACTAGTGTTTTGCCTGTTTGTATGTATGCACATGCCTGGTAACTTCAAAGATCAGAAGGCTACACTGGATCACCAGAAACTGGAGTTATGGATGATTATGAGTCACCATGTGGGTCCTGAGAAACCAACCTGGATCTTCTGAAAGACTAGCAAATTCTCTTAACTGCTGAGCCATCTCTCTAGCTCCACATACAAACATTTTAAACAGGCTCCATAATGAAGGAAGATAGTGATATTGTCTTTATTGAAATAAACCAATAAACATGCTATTGGAGCTAAACCAGAAGTTCTCAACCTGTGGATATGACCTCTTTGGTAAATCTCTATCTCCAAATTTATTTATATTATGATTCTTAACAGTAGTGAAATTAATCACCATTATGAAGTAGCAACAAAAATAATTTTATGGTTGAGATTCACCAAAGCATGAGAACCACTGCTCTCAGCAGAAGTACTAAATATTTAGTTTCTAAATAGGAAAACAATTGCAATGTTTTAGAATTTTTGGAGGGCTTCTTTTTGAAAGGGATTCTCATATAGATTTCACTGGCCTTGACCTTTGTGTGTAGCCAAGAATGACTAGATCTTCTGGCTCCACCTCTTTCTACCATGTAGACCAGTGCAGATGGTTTCTGCCATTGCTACTGGAGATGGAATGCAGAGCTTGTTGCATGCTGGGGCAAACACTCTAATTAGTTACATCTCCAGCTCTATTAAGAAGGCAAAATGAGATAAGTGTGACTACAAAGCACAGCATTTTTCACGCCCATTACACACACATTCAGTACATACTGTTGTTTGAAACAGGGCAGACCTAGGAGGTAAGGTATAGGTTTTCACCTGTAGGAGGGAATATGTCCTGCATTGGTGGTTAATGGATTGTTTTCTAAGAAACTTTCCAAATGAAATAAAGTGGCTCTATCAACATCTGTCTATTTAGATTTCAGGTTATTTTAGAAAGTGCTTTTTGGGGGAAAGATTTTAGAGTGGCAGTTTGGACATCATTCTATAGCATTTTTCTGGAATTTTTTCAAACAAATTTAATCAATAAAACTCTTGATTTAACTAAATACTTTGATCTGTTCCCAGTAGTTTCTCATTAGTAGCAAAATTTTCTGTGAGTGGAAATATTCTTAAGCAGGCCGAAAACATTGCTGATTGCTAAAATGATGCTGTTATTTAAATGATTGAGCATCCTATGAAATTTCATGCAACTAGAACCAATTATATTGCTGAACATAAGTTGCCATTGTCAGTATGGCTGCCAGACATATTCAATAAAATTACTGCATTTCAGGATTCTGAAAATATTATAAAGTGGTAGAACTGCTTCTCACATGCTCCAGTTTTCTATTTACCGAACAAGATGTTATAAGGATGAGACATTGCCCCATGCCAAAGTAAAGCACATGCGGCAACCCAGATCTCTGCATTTGTAATTCAAGATCCTTAGTTTCCTGTCCAGGACCAACCTCAATGGCAGCACTCCATTTTAGAGGGCAAGAAACACATTCACTGAGTTACCTGAAAATAAGCTTCACAACAAAGTCTTCTAATGTTCACCAATACCTCTGTGCCTATTGTACTGTTCCATTTTCTGACTTCAGTGCTTGCCTCTACTTGCCCTTTGTTTGCCTATGGCTGCTTACTCATCTTTCCATACTGACTTCGGGTCTGAATCTAGAATACAGAAGCAGGCAAGTGGGAGAAATCAGTCCCTGACAGGAAAAAGCAAGGATATAAAGACATTGGGTGCCTTGTTGGTCATTGGCCCTGACTAAGAGCTAGCCAGAAAAATAGGGACTGAATTCTAGAAATCCTGTGAGCTTGCAAGAGGATCCCAAGACCCAGAAAGGGTCACCCTCTAGCTTGACTGGATTTGAACTCTGTAGTTCAACCATAAATCATAAACTAACCCAGAAGAATTGCTTTTAAGCCACCAAATGAATGTATGGCCATTTATTATGTAACACTACAAAACTATGCATGATCAACAGCTCATGGCTCCATAGTCTGTATCTCTTTGGAGTCTCACAGCCTGAATTCCACCAGGATATGTTACCCCAGCTTGAATCCTTTCCCAGATATTGTCATACCTTCCATAAGAACAGAGTCCCTGTGCTGAATTATATCACCAGCCTGAATGCCCCCACATATACACAGCTTGTTCCATAATTCCAAGTCAGTCATACTCTTGACTCCTACACAGCTCTAGTGTCATTAAGTCTGTCCAATACCATATAGCACAGTTAAAGATGAATACTTTGCTTTGGTATGGATCTTGGTCAATTGATACAAATTTAAGGTCAATTTTCATATAAACATATATATAATTTCTACTCTTGTTTAAGGTATTATGATTATACAGTTCATTTAAAAATGTACTGTATCATTAAATATTATGGATTAATAGATAGTCATCTATAATAGTAAAACTATAGTCATGTTTGTTAGGTTTTCTAGATGTACAGAAATGTATTTCAAATTCATACATATTCTTCAAACCCTTCAAAGACCTACAGAATATGGCACTTAAAATGTTTTAAGAACTTATACTTTTCTCAAAAGTGAACATATCTACTTCCGCAGTACCACTTCCTTCAGAGAGGTTGATGGGCATTGAAGACACTTGCTATGGAATTTGCCTTCAGTGTTACTACTTCATAAAAGAGTCTGCCAGCCATTTTGCAGGACACAGAAAGAAGTGTCTGAAAAACTTCCAGTAGAGGCAGAAGGCGTCATCGTCTAGAAGTACTTTCCACTGTCATGAGGGCGATGCTCTTTTTATGGGATCCTGGAAAAGTAAAGTGATGGTTAAGTTTCAAGATTACTGTGTGGTATAGTTGCAAAGGATATCCAAGCAAGCACTTGATAAGGTTTCTTTCAAAGTTCTTATTTGGAGTTCTGGCCAGAACATCATGAGAAGGTACACCATTTTAGCAGCTGGTACCCAAAAACCAGTGTTATAGTAGTGCTATTAGCATCATGACATCATCTCAACCAGGTGGAGTTGTTGTTGTGGGGCCCCATATTTTCTCTGGAAACTTTAAAGATTACTGTAGGAAAAGGATCTGTAGGAAAATTGATTGTTAATTGTGGAAAACTTAAACATTCATAGAGACATACATTTAATAAAGAATATGATATAGACAAAATAGACATGGAGGAAGTAAGTTTGTTTAAGTCGTTTTTCTGCCCCATATCAGATAGTTCCCGATATGAGACAGAAACTCTGAATGTTTCTTTTGACAGTGAGCTTGGCTGTAGAGACGTACAGAGTCATTTTCCAACCCCAAAGTCAGCTCTATATATTGTGCACATGTTTTTCTCTAGGGGTCTCAGAAAACCATGCTTCACCCTTAAAGATGATTGGATAACAAAGCTTCCCCCATCATTTGCTTTTTGTTTTGTTGTAATTAATTCATATATTTTTAGTTTTTTAAAATGGTATCTCACTATCCAGGTTTTATGCTCCCTCTGTAGCTCAAGCTGACATCCAACTCATGATTTTCCTACCACAACCTCCCAGATTACAGGTTTATGCCATAATGTAAAAGTACATTTTTTTAAGAAAAAATTAAACTACTTCCAAAGATTTAAAAAAAAAAACAAAGAAGTTGCTTTGACCTATGGAAGGGCAGAATATAGCAAGGTGGGAAATCCAAGCAGAAATAAAGGAAAGAAGGTGGAATCAAGCAGATGCTATGTAGCTATCAGAGGAGAAAAACACCAGAACCTTGCTGGTAATCACAGACTTGTGGTGCTATACAGATTAATAGAAATGGGTTAATTTAAGACGTAAGAACTAGCTAGAAATATGTCTGACCCATAGGCCAAACAGAGTTGTAATTAATATAGTTTTTGTGTGATTATTTGTGTCTGAGTGGCTGGAAAATGAAAAAGCCCATAGCACCTTGAAGTGCCCAGCCAGGAGCACACTAGGCTGCCTTCTGAATGGCCAAATAAGAATATTGTCTCCTCTCCAGAACTGCTAAACTAGACTAACCAAATCTGCTACATTGGGCTTCATTCTATCACAAGCAACTTGTCCACCTTGCCACCTACACTCTCAGCTCTAAACTGGTTCCACAGATCCTTAGAATCCGAGACCACCTCATCTCAGGCAGCATGTCCAGAAGGCATTCTTTCCTAATAGACCTGAGATGGCCAATGCCATCCGTTCCATATGAAGGTCCTTATGTCCCTTTGCTCTCTCTACCCATTCTCCTCCAAGTCTAGGGCTCACCGTTGTTCTCCCTCCTGTGTTATTCTATACTTGAAAAATGGGGCTTCCACTACTGTAGATTTCTCTATAATTACCCTCATATCTGGAGCAACCAGAAATGTTACTGAGGTGGCTGGGATACGTGCCATAAATATCTAATACCTACCATCAACATGATAATATGAGACGAAGGTATAATAATACATGGGATGATAAATACCTTTATTTGTAAAGATAAATATTATGCACGATACATGCACAAATAATTGTAATAAAAATTTTAATTAAAAACAAAATTGATCACATTATTTTGAGACTGAAATTTGACTCCTTTAACAGCCATCAATATGATTGGGCACATAATTATCACCAGGGTTCCCAATATTCTATTTTCTCTATGGAAAATTTTAAAGGTTTACTTATGCTACAGGCATTTTGTCTTCAAGCTAGCTTCTCTCTGAGGTAGCAGCTCCCTACATAGGTTAGGGTGTGAATTTGAGATGATTCCAAACACTTACACAGAGCTATACTTTGGTATTTGGTGTTCTCCCAAGACCCCAAAGTGCTAAAGACTTGCTCCATAATGTGACGTGATTGGGAGGTGATAGCTTGTCCTTAAGTTCCTGGGGACACGTTCCTGAGAGGACTATGAAACCCCATTCTCTCCCTCTTTCCCTTTGCTCCTAGTGAACGATATAAGCTATTCCCGTTTCATGACTCCCACAGGCATAAGCTGCCTCACCACAGGCCAAAGCAGTGGGGCCAATCATGGGTTGAGCCTCCCAAACCTGTAAGCCAAAATAGGTCTGTTTCCTTTATAATCTAATTGTATCTGGTATTTTGTTACCTTTGTGGGAAGTAGGTTCATACACATAGTCTGCTGTATAAGTAGCAGGCGTTTTACTGTGACAAAAACATCCCTGACTGAGTGTTAGCTTGTCAGACTCCCAAGTGAGTGTTATTATCAAGAGAAGGTGATGGAGGGATGGGCATGAGCCAAGAATGTGTGACAGCAGAAAAGCTACTAAGAATTTTCTTCACTTACTCAAAATATTAATTGCAAACAAATTATTAAAGAGTAAAAATGAAAAAGCATACTAACCTCAAGTACTGATCCCAAAACAAAAACCCAAGATGATGACAGGCAGAGTAAGAGCTTTGATGGTGCCTTGAGCTCTTCTGTGAAGCCTTGTTTCCCATTACTGCCATTGCTTTTCAGTGCTGTGGAACTGTGGCTGTCTTAACAGATCTCTCCACTCTGTTGCCAAACTCTCTGTCTCATTTAAAATACCATCTCTAAAACTAACAACCCAAGTCAGTTAATTTTAAAAAAATATTTTTATTTTGGCTCACAGTTTTGGAGTTTCTAATTGAAAATGGACTGATTCCAATGTTTGGGGATTTTGATGACCACAAACACATCAAGAGGGAGTGTTGAGTAAACCACTCACCTCATGAACGAGAAAACAGCCCAAGAGAGGGACAGGACTATACCAGGGTCCCACAATAGCTTCAGGGGTACACCTCCACTGACCCAGGAGCACACTACTGAAGCTCTCTCTCTTGCGAACATGCTGCCAATTTCCCAAAGCTTTGTTGCCTTAGTTTGTCTTCTATTGCTGTGACTATAGCTACCTCAAAAACAACTTGGGAGGAAAAGATTTATTTCAGTTTGCATTGTGGTCCATCATGAAGAGAAGTCAGACACTTGGAAGCAGGGACTGAAGCAGTGGCCACGGAGGAGCGCTATGGAATTACTACCTTGGTTTGTTCAGCCTGCTTTTTTGATACAACCAGAACCCCCTTCCCAGGGGCGGCATCATGTACAGTAGGCTGGGTCCTCCTCCATCAAATGCTTCATTTCTCAGTTGGGGTTTCCTCTTTGTAGACGACCCTTGCTTGTGTCAAGTTGATAGAACAAACAAACAAACAAAAACAAAACAAAACAAAAAACCCACCTAACTAGCACAGAAAATATTCAATACCCAAGTTGTATAGCAGTGTCCTCTCCCGGAATGTATAGATTTTATATCCACAGGAGCTTGTTTCCATCATAATTGGGGAACTAGACACCAATGTTTTCTGTTTGTTTGTTTTATAAGGGATAGAGTCTATGTTTTCCAGGTGCTCCAAACTCCTAGGCTCAAGTGATCCTCTTGCTGCAGCCTCCCAAATATCTAGGACTATGGGATCAATAATTTTAGAGGAGTGGGGACCCTGCGGCTCAAGAGAGCCTTCCCGGGCTGGGCTGCAACTGGGATGTAGTTGGACCGCTACAGGCAGGACCAAGCGCTGGCCCAGTTCATGCTCGGCAGATGGTGGGGCCCATCTGTTGCGCCCCCACTCTGCCCAACTGGTCTCCCCAGAGGCGGTGCCGCGGCCTCGCTCAGGGCCATGACCAGATACAATTGGTGATTACAGCTGCCTTCTAAAAGTTAATTCTTGTCAACTCCCCTCACTTTTAAAAGAAAATGCCTGGTGTCATACTTCAGAAAAAAAGAAAACTAAAAGAGCTTTAGATTTCACTGATTCTCAAGAAAATGAAGAAAATCTTCTGAATATAGAGAATCTGAGATTGACCAGCTTGTTCCTGCTGCACAGTCCTCACCAATAAACTGTGAGAAGAGAGAGAGCTCGATACCATTTGTGGGACTGAATAATGTCCGCAGCACTTGCTATCTGAATAGCATTCTTCAGGTGTTATATTTTTGTCCTGGTTTTAAATCCGGAGTGAAATACTTATTTAATATTATTTCAAGGAAGAAAGAAGCTATGAAGGATGACTCTAACCAAAAAGATAAGGGAAGCTGCAAAGAAGATCCTTTGTCAAGCTTATACACAGTTTACAGTCCTTAGTAATTTCAGTTGAACAGCTTCAGGCTAGTTTTCTCTTCAATCCAGAGAAATATACAGATGAACTTGCTACACAGTCAAGGCGACTGCTTACTACACTCAGGGCGCTCAGCCCTATGTATGAAGGTCATCCACAGCATGATGCACAGGAAGGAGTGTTCCAGTGTATTCTAGGACACATTCAAGAAACATGCCAATTCCTGAAAAAGGGATGAAGAGAAAAGTTTGCCTGAATTATCTACAAAGACAGAAGAAAAACCTCATCAGAAAGAGGAAATGAGAGGAGTCAACAGCACGGATATTGACAGTATGAGGAATCTGGAGGACTTTAAAGAAAAACTTCCAAAAGGAAACTGGAAAAGGAAAAGTGACAGTGAGCCTGGTAACATGAAGAAGAAAGTTAAGTTGTCCAAGGAATCCCAGTCCCTGGAAGAGAACCAGAGACAAGCTAGATCAAAAAGAACAGCTGCTGGCAACACATTAGAGGCTTCTCCTAACATCGTCCCCAAGTGTGTTTCTGAATATGAGAGTGTAAGACCCTCCCAAAAGAAATCAAAAGTTAAAATAAATTGGCTAAAATCTACAACTAAGCAACCCAGAATTCTTTTTAAGTTCTGAAGTCTGGGGAAAATAATAACAAACCAGCGATCCAAAGGACAATCTAAAGAAAATGAGTCTGATCTTGTAGAGGACCCAGGGAAACACGAAGGTGATTCTATAGCTAATGGTGGTTCAGTCGACTCTCCAGGAAGCAGTGGTACACCTGTGGCTGCTAGTGAGGGAAACCCATAAACAAAGGTGCAGAACAAAATGGTTTTGAACTTGTAGAGAAATTATTTCAAGGTCAGCTAGTATTAAGGACTCACTGTTTGGAATATGAAAGCTTAACAGAAAGAGGAGACGATTTCCAGGATATTCGTGTCCCGGAACTATCAAAGGAGCTTTCTAAAGTTGAGGAGCGCTCTGAAATTTCTCCAGGGCGAAAAACAGAAATGAAGACCTTGAGATGAGCAATTTCACAATTTGCTTCAGTGGAAAGAATTGTAGGGGCAGACAAATATTTCCGTGAAAATTGCCATGACTATACGGAAGCAGAGCAAAGGCTCTTATTTGATAAAATGCCTGAAGTTATCATTATCCGTCTGAAATGCGTATCTGCCAGTGGCTTGGCGTTTGGTTGCGATGGTGGTGGACTTTGCAGGATCAACACTCCTTTGTTGACACCTCGTAAACTGTCCCTAGAAGAGTGGAACACAAAGCCAACTATTGACAGCTATGGATTATCTGCTGTTGTGATGCACAGTGGCATTACCACTGGCAGTGGGCACTATACTGCTTCTGTTAAAGTCACTATCACAGTCTAGAACTGGATAAAGGGAATTTTGTGGTTGACCAGATGTGTGAGATAGGTAAGCCAGAGCCACTGAATGAGGAAGCAGGGGGGATGGCTGAAAATTACCATGATGAAGTATCAATTAGAGTTGGTGGAAATGCCCAGCCAAGTAAAGTTTTGAACAAAAAAAAAATGTAGAAGCTGTTGGACTTCTTGGAGGACAAAAGAACAAAGCAGGTTATGAGCCACACAACAACGTGTCTGATCCTGGTGAGGCTTCAGGGACAGCATTTGCTGAAAACAGAAATTCTGAAACTAATGATACTAATGGGACCCACCAATCTGACAGGAACAAGGAATTCAGTGACCAAACAGGCATTAACATGAATGGATTTGAGAACAAAATTTCATATGTAGTGCGAAGCTTAAGTATGAGGGGAAGTAGTTGCATTTTGATGATTCTGAACTAAAAGTTACAGAAGAAAAAGATTTTTAAAATTGTCTTTTCCCTTCTATATCTCCTACAGCTACTCCTTACTTGTTATTTTATGACAAATTATAGTGAGTATATTTCCCTTGTGTATATATTAAACAGATCTGGACAAACATTGGTAAAGTTGATTACACTTAAACGTCTTTAATTTATCTTTTGAAGCTACTGGATATTTGTTTGTCTCTCTAGGCTTTTATATAAATAGTAAGATTTTAAATACTGAAAACCATGTTAATTTTTAGAATCATTTTCCTTAGTAGAGACTAGTGATGCATAAGCTTCTGGGAACAAACTTTTATAGGTACTAAATAATCCAAAATAGAAGCTTGAAAGCAGTTAACATTTTTGGATTTATACAACCTTATGTGTTTTCTTTTTAAAATAAAGTGCTTGTATTTTTCATATTTTGGGGTAATTATCTACTTGATGTTTATAGGTCTGGCTTTTTCATCTGAGAAACAGAATCTCATTCAGTATACTTAGTTTTATAGTAGTCATGGATCCAAATCTTTGGGCTGTACCAGAGGTACGTAGTCTACATATTCACAATGATGTATATTTTGTGCTTTCATTAACTTTGGAAAGTGTCTCAGAAAACTTGGCAGTCCCTCTATCTTCATAAGAATTTTATATGTATTTATGAAGATGACTCTAGTCAATCTTTTGGGCATAACTAATTTGTATCTCTTCATATTCATTCTGCACAATCTGTATATAGTACATTGACTTAGAGGTGTGACCTTTAACTTTTTTTAAAAAAAACTGGGAGGTCAATAAAATTAAAGGGAAATGCAAATCAAAACAACACTGAGATATCATCTTACACCTGTCAGAATGGCTAAAATAAAAAACACCTATGATAGCCTTTGCTGGAGAGGCTGTGGAGAAAGGGGTACCCTCATTCATTGCTGGTGGGAATGCAAACTTGTACAACCACTTTGGAAAGCAGTGTGGCAGTTTCTCAGTAAATTCGGAATCAACCTACCCCTGGACCCAGCAATGCCACTCTTGGGAATATACCCACGAGAGGCCCGATCATATGACAAGGACATTTGTTCAACTATGTTCATAGCAGCATTATTTGTAATAGCCAGAACCTGGAAACAACCTAGATGCCCTTCAGTGGAAGAATGGATGAAAAAAGTGTGGAATATATACACATTAGAATACTACTCAGCGGTAAAAAACAATGACTTCGCGAATTTTGCATACAAATGGATGGAAATAGAAAACACTATCCTGAGTGAGGTAACACAGACCCAAAAAGATGAACATGGCATGTACTCACTCATAATTGGTTTCTAGAGATAAATAAAGAACCTTCATCTGACGATGGATGGAGATAGAGACAGAGACCCACACTGGGGCACCGGACTGAGCTCCCAAGGTTCCAATGAGGAGCAGAAGGAGGGAGAATATGAGCAAAGAAGTCAGGAGCACAAGGGGTGCACTCACCCACGGAGACAGTGGGGCTGATCCATTGGGAGCCCACCAAGGCCAGCTGGACTGTGACTGAAAAAGCATGGGACAAAACTGGCCTCATTGAATTTGGCGGACAATGAGGGCTGCTGAGAAGGCAAGGTCAATGGTACCGGGTTCTGATCCTACTTCATGTTCTGGCTTTGTGGGAGCCTACCCAGCCTGGATGCTCACCTTCCTAGACCAGGTTTGAGGAGGGAGGACTTTGAACTTTCCACAGGGCAGGGAACCCTGACTGCTCTTCAGTCTGGAAATGGAGGGGGAAGAGGGGGGAAGGGGGGGAGGAGTGGGAGGAGGGGGAGGTAAATGGGAGGCAGGGAAGAGGCAAAGATTTTTTTTTCCAATAAAAAAAGAGGAGGATAGCTTACAAACTTTTGGTTGGATGTCCAATGCTTAAAGCTCTAGTTATAATATTCTTATGGGAGACCTTGAGCTGCTAGGTAAAATTCTTATAAAAACAGTTTCCAATAGAGAGCTTAAAACAGCTGCCTAACAGGTACTCAAGCAGGTAAAGTATAAATCAACAGATAAAGTATACAATAATCAACAAATACAGTATATTAATTATAATTCAGCTATGGCAAGCGTGTATATTAAATATAAAACTTATTCTACAACAGTTTTATAAAAAATGCTGCTATGGCTAAATCTTCTCAGTTTTGCTAGTTAAGATATTAAACTCTTAATTTAAACCAGTAGCCGGTCTGATATAAAAGGACAGGATAGATTCTGGAAAATGGTTTAACAAAATATTGACTATGATCAATGTTTCTTATACTAAACAGTAGATTCATTGATAATTTTAAAATTGATTCCTGGACAATTGCCTTTGCTAAATTCAAAGGCCAAAAACAATGGTCTTTTCCCAGATCATTGCTACAATTTATGCACCTGTATTTTGCTAATGTTATAGCAAAAAATCCCTTAAAAGATTTTATGCTAAATTTTACAAAAGGCTCTTCCAATGAGGAACTGCATATATGGCTAATAATAATAAAAATTATGGAGCATAACAAGGCTTTTTCAAAGCAACTCATAAAAGTTGCCAGCAGATCCTGATGCAAATGGATCTGGCTTGATGACACCAAGCTGACCTTTGCTAAGACAAGGTGAAAAAGACCTTGCAATGCATCATGAAAAAACCCGACCTGTATATATATATTCGGGGTCAAGGATGTGTTTGTGCTTTTTTTCACAGAAAGAAAATAAAATCTGGATGTGATGTCGAGGCTGCTGACACAGAGGAGTTCCAGACTTCCAGATGTGATTGAGGAGAGGTCCTTGGTCCAGTCTTCCCTGCCCCCAAGGAAAGGAGTGCCTGCTGACAAAACCAGCTACACCACTCTGCAGGGAGTCATCCTGCCTCCAGAGTCCAGGGAGACCCGACTGACATAAGTGCCTGGATGTGCTTCATGTAGCTGAATCCAGCTCGCCTCACCCAGGTTTCCCCACCTGTCCTGGAGCACAAATGCTAAAATGCTTCTGCAGCTTGAACTCTGGTCTGCTTTGGAGCTGAGATGTAGACTAAACATTAGACTGCTTTAAACTTTGGGACACAGAACTCATTTTAATTAAAATATTAACCTCTCTTCACTTAAGAAGGGGGAAAATTGGGGGTTCCTGTCACTGTTGCTCAGTGACTGGAACTGGTGGTATTTGATAACAACAATGTATGTCATTGTACTCCTACTGAAATTGATCTAATGATATCTGTAACTGCTTATAGATGTTGGAAAAAGTTTGTCACATGCTGTAAAGTGTTTGGGTTTAATGCATATGTTAAAAATTTTAGATTTTGATCCCTTTTACACTGCCCTAACTTTTGGCAGGCAGCACACGTAACTTTATGTGGAGTAGGCACTTAGGAAGGAGGACATACCATTGGCCAGACTAAAAGGTGAATACTGGGTTGGGGAAAAGCCCTTTCTTCTTGTCTGGAGATGGAGTTATTGGTGCCAAAATTATATCATTATATCTTTTGTTTGAGGACCTCTTCACAGTCTTTTCGTTAATGATAGACGCAGGGGCCCAATGACGGGAGTTAGTGTGGATCCTCGCCTGAATAGCACACCATACAGAGGTTGTAGAAACCGGCTCAACATGGCATGGTACAGTTATGAGGGCGCTCTCCACATGGCCTAAGACAGGGTGCCCTGTGATCTGTTTACTTTAATCCTGCTAGATGCCTTTTATTTGAGGAGCTCCAAGGACGGGCGACTTATGGCAGGATAATCCCCCTACCTAAGACAGGGCCCTGGGAACCCTAGGACGGGTAAGGGGGAAAGTAAAAAGGCCTGGTCCCCACTCAATCTATGAATCATCAGGCACCCCTCTGTTCCCAGGAGAGGTAAATTGCTTCACCACTCGAGAGGAGGGTCTCTCCTTATCTCAGTCCCTTCTCCTTTAGACCTGACACCATGGTTGACTCTGACTGGTGCTCTCCACGTAATAACTACCTGCCTTTATATAAGAGAAAGGGGAATCTGTTGGGAGCCGTTTCCCCCTAAAAATCATTACAGGAACCATCACTTTGGGGAGTCTGCAGGGAACCCCACACCCATAATTGTGCTAAGAATAGTTCTATCGCCCCACACCCAATTAAAGCTGTTAATGGAAAAATAAATAAATAAATAAATAAATTAAAAACAAAAACTGGGAGGTCAATAAAATTAAAGCTGTTTAATAAAAAAATAATAATAATTTTAGAACATACCCACTAAGTAGCTGAGGCACAATTATCAAGTTCATTCCATTTGAAGCTTTCTCTTATTATTCAGCACCTTTTAAAGCATTGTGGAGAAAACGGAAATGTCTCCACATGACAAAAAACAAGCATAATTTGTAAAATCATTCTTTGACCATTCCCTTATTTTAACCACATAAAGCAAGCAGTGAAGACATGGTTCAGTAGGTAAAGTGCTTGTTTTATAGACATAGGATCTGAGTTCAGATTTCTGACTTCCCATGGGGGTGAGGGAGCAGAGTATTGCAATGCCTGCCAGTAGATCCAGCATCAGAAGGCAGAGAAAACTGGATCTCGGTGCCTTACTGGCTGGCTTGTCTAGCCAGCTGATGAGTTTAATGTCCTGTGACAAACTTGATCAAAAAATAAAGAGTGATAGAGGAAGATACACAACATTGACCTTCAGTCAACACACATGTATACTCATAAAAACATGCATCCACATATACATGCAACACACACACACACACACACACACACACACGAGACTGCTCTGTCATTTCCTGGCCACACAGACCTGAAAAATCACACAGAAACTATATTAATTACAACACTATTTGGCCTATTATCTTAGGCTTCTTAATAACTAACACATCTTAAATTAACCCATTTCTATTAATCTGTGTATCACCACGAGGCTGTGGCTTATAGGGTTAGGGTCAATTTCTGTTCTGACATCTTTCTCCTTTGGTTGCTACATGGTGCCTCTGACTCTGCCTACTCTCTCTATATGTATCTTCCAGCGTGGTTATATTCTGCCCTGCCATAGGCCTAAGTAGCTTCTTTATTAACCAATGGTAATAAAACATATTCACAGCATACAGAGAGGAATCGCACATTATCTCCCCTTTTCTGTTTAAATAAAAAGGAAGGTTTTAATTTTAACATAGTAAAATTACATATAACAAAACAGTTTCAAACAAGAATTATAGTTACAATATTTTGTCTATTTGTATCTGGCAAAATTAAAGAAATATCATCTATTTTGTCTTTGTGAGTATAAAGTTTCATATCTAATTTATCTTTTATTATAACTAAGAAAAACAATAACTATCTGTTTTCAATTCTTTAAAGACCCCAGAAGGATATAATATTACCTAATTAAACATGAAGTGGATTGTAAGCAACTTCCA
The DNA here is from genome assembly GCA_902806775.1 of Microtus agrestis. Taxonomy (NCBI): domain Eukaryota; kingdom Metazoa; phylum Chordata; class Mammalia; order Rodentia; family Cricetidae; genus Microtus; species Microtus agrestis. The sequence goes on from CADCXT010002257.1 coordinate 174,759, forward strand.
AAACTTTAGAATTGACAGAGACATCTTGCTACCTGAACAGTCACACAAAGTTCTTCTGTAACATTGGGGCATCCATCTTCAGCCAGCAGGCTCATAGTATCTGACAGACTTTTCTATGAAGCAGGAAGTCGGAAAGGCTTTCTTGCCTATCTAGGCAGTTTGTCAGTCACGTTCTTTTATGTCCTGCAGAAAGTCTGGCAGTTTCTTCTGTGAAGCAGAAACTCTGAAGGGCCATCCCATCTTTTGGAATATTCAGCAGTCACTTTTCTGTGAGTCCTGCCTGTCCAGTTCATACAGTATATCATCAAGTAGTCCAGGCAAGAGCAGTTTCATGCCCAAATGGCTAACCTTGTAACACTGAAGGCAAATTTCATAAGGAGTTTCTTCAATGCCTGTTGCGGGAGGTCCTTCTGCCCCTCCAACCAATAGCTGCTGAGATACCAGCCCATTGGGGTGTGGTTTCTCTCCCTTTAAAAGAAGCGGCTATTTCCTTCTGCTCTCTCTTCACTTCCTACTCCGCTGGAGACTAGACTCCCTTCCTCGTTGCACAGATGGCTGTTGTCCAGGACGGTGATCTGTAAGTTTTTTCCTTTTTAAATAAATAACACCCTATTAATCATAACTCCAAACTGGTGTGGCATTGTTCGTGACTTACGCCTTCAAATGCCCATCAACCTCTCTGAAGTAATTGGTCCTTCCAGAAGCAGACATGTCTTACTGTTGAGAAAGGTCTAAGTTATTAAAATATTTTAAATGCCATATTCTGTAGGTCTTTGAAATGCTGAAGATACATTTAACTGAAATATATCTCTATATATCTAGAAAACTTAACTAACAATTAAAGTTTGGTTATTACATATGACTATTCCTCTGCATTTCTTAACTATACATTACATTTGTAAATGAGCTGCACAAACACAATACCTTAAACAAGAGCAGAAATACTTATATAGTGTAACAAAGTTGACTTAAATCTGAATCTTAGACTAAGATCCATACCAATGCAAATTATTCATTTCTATATTATATCTTTCTTTAAGTGAAAACAAACATTTATAAACAACCATTTTGGGAATTTGGGAATTGTTTTCTCCAAACTGCTTCCTGCTGTTTGCTGTGTGAAATATTTTTAGGGTTCATAGAGACCTTTTGCGGGGGTTGTTTCATCAAAACACATTAACCTGGAAGAAATCCCACAGGTTCTCATCTTCTATAGAAATAAAAGTAGAACCTCATTTCCAAAGTAACACATCCTTAGATTAAAATTTTGAAGTCATGATATCTTTATGTTGGTTTAACTTAGCAGCATCTAGAATCAAATGTCTAACTGCAGACAAAAAATTCACAGAAAACTCAATTATATACATAATCCAGACTCTCTGTGTATATTCCACATTTATGTGGCTTATTTTTCTTTACAAGATGAATATTTAGTTCAGCCTTCTTATTAACTAATTTTTATATCTTAAATTAATCCATTTCTATTAATCTGTGTATCACCACAAGGCTGTGGTCTACCAGGTAAGTTTTTGTTCTGGTGTCTTTTTCTCTCGGCCACTACATGGCATCTCTTTGACTCAGCCTACTCTTTTTATATATCTCTTCCAACCTGGTTATATTCTGTCCTGCCGTAGACTGAAGCAGTTTCCTTATTACCAATGGTAATAAAACATATACACAGCATACAGTGGGGAATTGTACACCCACACACACACACACACACACGCATATACACACAAACTAAATGAATGGACAAACGAATAAATAAGAAAAAAATAGGACAACTGACAGGTTCAACTATAAGATTTTTTTTTCTAACATTTGAGAAAGGTCCTTGTGGGAGGGGAGCACTTTGGCTTGGTTGGGTTTGGTTTGGTTTTTTGAATAGGATCTTATGTAGCCCAAACAGGACTCAGATTTGTCATGTTGAGGATAGCCCTGAATTCCTGACCCTCCTGCTTCCATCCTCCTGTGCTGTGTTTGCTGTAGTGTAACACTGTGCCCTGGCTTAAGTTTCTTCTGATGATGAGACAAAGCAGGTTTGATCTGTGGAAAGCACGGGAATCATTGTAGGCCAGTGGCTATGTATTGTAGCTCTTAACTCTCTTTAGTCTGTCAGACATTTCATTGTGTCTCATTTTCTTTGTTTATGCTTTCTTGTGTTCTGATACAATCTTTCACCATATAGACCTGGCTGGCCTGGAACTCACCAGGTAGACCAGGTGAGCCTTGAACTCACAGAGTTCCATGTGCCTCTCTCTCTCTCTCTCAAGTGCTGAGATTAAATGTACGCTGAAATCTTGTTTTTTAAAGTATTGATAGGAGTTTAGTTGCTATGAATATGCAACCTAAAATACCCACTTTTACCTCTCCCCTCCACAGAGGAAATTTGTAATAAATGAAAATATTAAATGAGTAGTGCTGGGCATAGTAGCCTGTGCCTGCAATCCTAACGCTTGGGAGGCTGAGTCAGGAACATCAAAAGATGATCAAGGACAGTGCTAACTAGAGAATGAGACCCTGAAGAAAGAAGGAAAGAAAGGAAGGAAGAAAGGAAGGAAGGGAGGGAGGGAGGAAGAGAGACAGAAAGAGGAAGAAAATGTACTGCTACGTACCAACACTGATACACAAGGGAAATGCTAGTCCATGCAACCCAGGAGAGGTACCTGCTCTCTAATTCCCACCTGGCACAGCAAACTGAATGGAGCGAGGACAGAGCGTGGAGAGAATATTGAAATCTGTTTATTGGAACAGTCTAGACCTGCATGACAAAAGCAAACAGCAGAAACTTTGGCGTCAATATGGTATAAACCAGTTCTTGCCATCGACTGGCTGCATTTATCTTGGGCAATTCACCTTGCCTCTCTGGGTCATAGCCATCCAAAAACAAATAATCAAAATAATCTCCTCCATCAAGTTCTTTCTGTAATGCACCAGATAATTCCAGATCACCAAGGAGAATTGAAACAGTTAATGTGTTTCCTGTGTTCCTTCTTGGGCTTAGCAAAAAGCAGGAGGTGTTCTATCATTCTTTCAGACATCTGGACAGAGCCTAGGACCAGGGAATAAAAAAAATCAACAAAAACAAAAGCAGTAGAGGGGTTCAAGTCTGAGCAAGGGTCCTACACTGCTGGCATGTGAGAAAGGTTCTAGGAAGAATCTGTGGAGTGAAAGCTCATGGGAAGGGGGAAAACCTCAGGAGTTGGGTCTGCAAGGAAGGCACCAAACACTGAGGTCCAGTAGAGAGAAAAGGTTGCTTGTCTATTATTGCTATGTTGTGGACAAGCACACTAAGCATGCACTTCTAAGCTATATCGTTATCCTAAGAAAGCATGTGTAACAGTAGAAGCTTAAATATTTGGAGGAGGCCTGTGAATGGGGAAGGTCTGGGGAGTAGAACGAGGCCCATAGATGCCCTGTGACTGAGTACTGTCAATCACAATCATTGAGTTGGAGGCAGAGAAACATTTATCCTAAGACTGAGATTTAAGGGAACACTCCCAAGTAAACTAACAAGGAGAAGATAGGAGTTTGGTGATAAAAAAAAAAGACCCAATTTGAAACAGGATAGATACAAGAGCAAGGTCAGCTCTGGAGGACCAGCTGGCGCATGGAGCTGAGTCACTGTGACCTAATGCCAAGTCAGCAGAAGACAGGCTCTCTGATTGTTCCCCAGGCCTGGGGCAGGGATAACTGCACAGATGGAATCCACGGGGACACTGTAGCACAGGTACCTGAGCTTGTGGGGAAAAGGACAATGATTCTATGTAATCTCAGCCAGGAGCTTTCCAGCCAGTGGCAGAAGCCAAATTCTTAACGCTGTTTTCAGAGTCTAATAACAGACACCAAATAGAGTACTTCTTTGTTGTTGTGTCTCATCCACCCAGGAACTTATTCCAGTTTTCTATTGCTCCTAGGATGTATGAGTTAGAATCTATGAGTTGAACAAATCAGCTGTATCAGGCGAGCATGAGGCAAACTCAAATTAGAAACCCAGAGTCCACAGTGTCAAGCTCTTCTCCACTGACTCAGAGTACTTGGGGCTGCTATGATTGGCAGTCAGTAGTTCCCCTCCCACTTGCCTTAAAAAATAACTAGCTGCTACTGACCATGACTTTGAGGCAGAATAAGATACTTGGAGAGGGAGGAGTGAGAAAGAGGGAGGGAAGGAGGAAGAGAAATAGAGAGAGAATGTATACATGTATACACAAAATATGCCATTTTAGCCATTATTAAGTGTGAAATTGTACAGCTAATATTAACTATGTTGTACAGCTAGGCACTCTATATACAGCTGTCCACAGGCAGTGTGTGTGTGAGTTCAAACGCAGCAGACAGAAGGTAGAAACTGTGATTGCAGTGAACCCGGATTTCCAGTCGCTATTATTCCTGAAAAGCTTTTTTTCTTTTTTCTCCCAGAAACTGAGAACTAAAACATCTTACTACATTGTTCTCTTAGCTCAGCTCTCCATTGAAAAAGAAAGTCAAACAAACTCCCTTGAAAATTCAAGCAAAAGTCCACATCCTCACCTTAATTATGGCATACTCTCTGCCAGAGCTGAAGCTGGTTTTGTTAGGAGTGACTTCTGTGGGCTGACACTAGAGAGAGAGAGAGAGAGAGAGAGAGAGAGAGAGAGAGAGAGAGAGAGAGAGAAGAAATATTGCCATTTCTGGTTTCCTGAGAACACCGGCCTGATAGATTGAAATTAGGCACTCATTAAATCCATGACCTTTTCAAAGTAAGAGAGGGAGAGAAGGGATGAAATGAGAAATGTGGCAATGACATCCATCATTCAGGACCGAACCCTGTTCTCTGATCCACAGCTCATCTGCTCATGCTTTCCGGAGAGTTCACCAGGCTAACACCAGAAATGACATCAGGGATCATCTATTCCATCACAGAATTAAAGACTCTAAAAGTCAGGATTGGACCGACACGCTCATCCCTTCCTCTGCATACACTGGAGAAGACATTAAAAGTAAGATAAGCAAAGTTTGAATCTGGGAAGTCAGTGGAGCACGAGAAAAGGAATCGGTGAAATAGGATCAAAACAGAAAATGGAGAGGAACAAGAGAAAAGTTGGCTGAGATTTTTGTTTGTGTGTTGTTCTGTTTCCTGAACTGAGAGGAACCTGACGTGGGAAGAGTGTCATAAACTGAGCAGAAGCTACAACCGTGAGTGCCTTAAAGTGCCTTTTACAAGAGAAGGAAAGAAATTATTTCACTGCCTGAATCCCACCCACAGAACACTTCTAAAAGCAGGAGGGAGAGGAAGGAAGGTTGTCATATGACCACTCCATTTGCCTTTGCTGGGACTCTTATGGGGACAAGTTTATCTGCCCCCTTGGTGGATGCCTCATGTGTTAGACACTTCCCAAAGTAAATAATTATCTTGGTATGAGACAGGCTTTCAATCATTCTGATTCCCCTTCACCCCTTGCCATTATTTTTTTGTAAACAAACTAGAGAAGAATTGCTTTGATCTGATTCGGTGAAGTGAATGTTTTATGTCTACTTTATGTTTCAGGTCTTCAGAAAGAACAAATAAAATAAAGCATTGCTCTGGCTGTGTCAAAGGATTTGAGCCTGCATAATGTATGAATTCTGGATTCAGCCTGAAGCAAGACTTTCTACTCTTTTCTCCCCTGCCCCTTTTAAAGTCTTATACATGGAGTACTTCTTGTTCATGCACAGCTACTCTTTAAATAAACACAATTTTCACCAATAAAAAAGATCGCAGACTTGTGTTCAGAAAGGGAATAATGACAGCAGATGGTTTTGTTCTCTGGTATCAGACACCACACACATGTGCATGAGCCAACCTCCTTTGATAGGATGTAAAGAAAAAAACCAATTAAACCCCATGTGCAATTACACCTGAGCTGGTCTCCTTTGTCAGGCGTTAAGATTCTTCATGCTGAGATTGGCCACAGTTGTCTTTACCTGCAGTTCAGATTTCGGTTGTAAAGCCTATGCACTACAGCCGTCCACACCTATTTTCTGTGAGCTCCTGGATGGAATTAGTCATCGAGCCCTTTTTGGACAGTAGCTGTCATGTGCTGTTGTAGGTGTTGTGAGAGATGGGAGACTATTTACAGCACAGGGCCTTTCTTCAAGGATCTCCTTTCTAGGGGGAAGGGAGCTCCACACACTTAACTGTAATAAGACATTAGCGTTTCACCCGGACTTCATCAGATGGTTCTTCCCTGAGCTAGGATGAAGAGAGAAGATGAAATGAAATGCCACTTTGAGAACACTGACGAAGAATGTGGGAAATTTGATGCTGTGTAGAATTAATAATGTTTATTAATAGATGACCTTTTCTTGTCTAATCAATTCAAGCTCTCTCAGCATACCCTTGCATTATACTCCATACCTTCTGCAGGACAAAAAAACCACTTGCTGATTGGCTGATCATGGAATTAAAATCAGTGATGAAAAGAAGCATAACTCATGTGGCATGATCCCTTGCATATTAGCTAATTCTTAGGTAAGACAGCAAATTTTAATATTATTTACCTATGCGATTTTCCAATATTTATTCAGATAATAATTGAAAGAATTTGAGCTGCATAGAAGAAAAAATTTCTTATAGCACCCATTTTCTCTTTTGCTCTCCTTCCCTCTTGTTCCCTTCTTTTTTCTTTCCTTCCCTCTTCCTCCCCCTCCACTCCTACCTTCTGTTTATCTGTAGCTCATGCTGGCCTCCATGCCCTCTTTCTCAGTTCTCCAAGTGAGAATTCCATTCTGTATTGAAATCTTGATAAAGACATATTTACATTTTGATATATTCTGATTAAAAGCGGCATGGAAATAGGGGAATGTTCACAGACACCTGGATTGCTCAGACTGAGCTTTCACAGTCTACCTGTTGTGAGTGGAATGTCCGCTTAGACATCTGGATATCTTGAGCTTGGTGTTAACATTTGACTTTTATTCTTTAAAAGCAACATGAGCAATTGTATTAGTCAGGATATTCTAGATTAATAGAATGAGTCTCTCTGTACCTATAGAGGAGAAATTTCTTAGAATACTTTTAGGCTGTAGTCTAGTTATTCAAGTGATGGCTGCCTATGAATGCTAGGTCCAAGAATCAGGTAGTTTTATGTCCACAAGACTGAATGATGTCTCAGCCGGTGTTCAGTATATGTTGGAATCCTAAAGAAGTAGTCTCTAATTATAGTAAAGGAATAGAAGTTCTAGCAAGGGTAAGAGCAGGCAGGCAAAGAGAGGTTCCCTTCTTCCATGACCTATATATAGGCTTTGAAAGAATGTATGGCCCAGACTACAGGTTGGTCCCCACCTCACAAGACCTGAATTAAAGCTGTGTCTTCCCACCTCCAAAGACCCAGAGTATGAGTGGATCTTTCTACTTCATGTGATTTAATTGAGCTAATATTCTCTTACAGGTGTGGCCAGATATTTTTGGATTTCACTTAATTCCAGATGTAGTTAATTTGACAACCAAAATAGCCATGTTTGTTTGAAGGCAGATAATAAAAAGGAACACTTTAGTAAATCTATTTGGGAGTCTCTGCATGTCTGTAACTCTCTTCAAAACTCTCTTATGGAGGAAGCTCAGGATGTGTCATCACCACTCTGCACTGCCTGGATCTCCAAATGGACCAACTTCCTCTGTGATGCTAGCTGAGAGGATGAAACAAGAGTACTTTCAATTTCAGACAAACAAATCTGGGCTACAAAGAAAGAGTTTATCTCAGAAAACATGAGAAACATAGTAATTTATTGGTCCTGAGTTTTGTTTGTCTTTGCAAACAAAAAAAAAACAAAGTTTTTTTTGGGGGGGAAGCATAGGTATGCCCTTATTTCACTAATAAACATTGCATACCCATTGTTTAAAAGATTAATTCTGAAATTCATTGATTTGTTTGAAAAATAAAAGACAAGAATGGGTATAAGATGAAAGATATGTCATAAACACCATTTTGAACATAGTTTCCAAAATCAGTTTGGTATGAAAGGATCTGTTCCTTGAAAGACATGACAGTTTGTTGATCACAGCTCCTAAAAGGTATCGTTAGAACTCATCTCGCAAGGGCATGGCTGCCGAATAGACGAAGGTCTCTGTCTGAAAATGTGTCAGCCTCAGACGTTATCTTCACAGAATTCCCTTCAAAGGACTGCACTGGTCTAGACATTTGTTTCACTGTGTACCTGCCTCAGTCTTCAACACTCTCGTCTTGTCAGGGCAAAGGTCAAAACTCCATTTATTACAGTTGAATCAGGGAGTTCAGACCCTGAAGACGAAACTGTGAACAAGAGGTGAAACAGTACATGTTTAAAACAGATGTTGTATGTCACACAAAATTTTGCTCCTTCACTTATAAAGAGATTTTTGGGTCAGCTAGAAAATCCAGAAGATTACCAAATAAGGCAAGAAGCTCAGGAAAAATTTTGGGGGTTTGATGGAGTCAGCAAATAACTATTTTGAGAATTCTTGGTTAAATTTGAAGTTTTGATAAACTACGTCTAATTTTTAACACTAGTGTGCAAGATAATCCCATGGTAAGCAATTAAAAACAGTTTTACTATATGATCTGGAGAAAAGATTAAGTAGCTAAGGTCCCTTGCTACACATCCAGAGGAATATGGTTCAATTCCATCAACCACAAATATCTCACAACCAGTTGTAACTCTTGGAAACCCAATGCCTCCTAGTTTCCTGGGTCTGCACCAGGCATATAAGTAATGCACACATAAATATGTGCAGGTAAAACACACAAACACATGAAATAAAAATGCTTTATAAATTAATATAAATAACATCAGCATATCCGATTCTATATTTAAGCCAAACTATGCTGAAATCATTTCACTAGGAATCTTTCATTTCATTAGATCTGTCAGTTCTGGGGTATTACTTAGTTCTGGCTAGTTAGTTCGAGGTCAGCCTGGTCTACAAGAGCTAGTTCCAGCACAGGCTCCAAAGTCACAGAGAAACCCTGTCTCGAAAGACAAAAAAAAAAAAAAAAAAAAAAAAAATCTTTTGAGTCAGAAGGGAATTAGTTAGAATACCCAAATTCAAAAGCAAAACAAACAGTGATTATACAAATGTCAATCATGGGAGAAGCTTTAAAAATAAAAGCTTGATATGTAGAGAGAGAGACTATTATTAAAATGAGCAGGAAGGACTGGTGAGATGACTCAGCAGTTAGCAACAGCAGCTGCTCTTCCAGAGGACCTGTGCTTGATTCCCAACCAAAAAGGACAGATGACAGCCATCTGTAACTCCAGTAAGTCAGAATCAGAACCCACTGCCCCCTACTGGCCGTGTTGGGCAATGCACGTACGTAGTACACAGCCATCTATGTATGTTGGTGTGGGAGAGAACAGATTTTTAACACTGCCATGAACCAGCAGCAGCTGATGAGATGAACCAAATCCACTAGACTATTTTAAAGCAGTGCCAACCACTTCGGACAGGAGAAAGGACTATTATAAGTGAGGTTCAGAAAGATTGTTTTAGTTTTAAAACACAGCTGATGTAATTTGCTGTAAATGGGAGAAGAAAATTCCTGTAAGAAAGAGCTATTATGGAGACAGACAGTGTTAAGCTGGTACATACAAGCGGCAGTGTGCTTTTCTGGCTTAGGGGGTACCATAGCAAGTGATACATACACAGGGAAAGATGCCAAAGATGTGTTGACCAGATAAAATGTGTGGGGGGGTCAGGCCCTGAATGTAAGGGGGTTGTGAATATCGCCTTGTCTTCTTATTCAACATCCACCATTCAGGTGGTTTCCACCAGTCCCATTAGTTACCAGAACTTAGGTTATTCTGACCCATCTTTTTGTGCGAGCTGAGACCTTCCCATACTATAAAGTGTTATTTAATGAGAAGCCATGACCTAATTTTCAAAACACTGACATTAAAAGAAAATGCTGAAACCTAACTTAGTTGGCTGTGGCTGACCTGGTAGGACACCTGGTTACCACACAGTGCATTATGGATTAAGTTGAACACACAAAGTATCCAGATTTCATGCATCCATCAAATTTAATCATATTCTACTCAAAAACCATTTTCGGCTATCTTTCAAAAAAAAATACAGATCTGTTCTCTTCTGAAGAGGGGTATGATTAATAAGATGGCAGTGTCTACTCTTGCACAGTAGGAATTGTGGGAGCAAGCGTTTTCAAATAGCCACACATGGGAGTGTACACACACATACACACACACACACACATACAAACACACTTGCATGTTTGCACACACCACTGAGACTAAAATGGCCTTCCTGAAGGAGCGAGCTCATGTAAGACTCAGAACTGAGGGAAAGTGCTCTGTGACCCATTCTGAAGCTCAGATTCCAGACACTTCTCTGTCTTCACAAATAGGGGAACGAAAAGGAGAAAATGAGTCCCTGAGAGTATCAAAGATGGTAGACATGGGCATCCCTGCCTTAAGTCATTGAACTAACTTTACTCTAGAATCTTTAGCTTCAAGGGATCACAGAACTTTTCAGAGATTTTGTTCAGGCTGCAAAGTGATTTATGTCATACCTTGCTTTGTGGGAGAAGGAGTCAAGAGTCAGGAACCAGTACTCATTATTAACTCTTGTTTTGTCCTTGAGTGATAGGAAAGGAACATTTCTTTCAGAGTTCCTTTAAAGCTCTCCTTAGGGGCTCCACCGAGCTGTCCTCTGTTCCAACTGGGACAACTCTGGAGCAGGGACCACTCTGCAGCAGGGTTCTGAATGGCCCTTGTTTAGCAGACCCCAGAGAAATTCCTGCTCTGATAGGAACAGTACTATGGTGTCATCTCTGAAGGTACAGAGAGAGCTGCCTCAGAAGCCCAGCATGTAAATAGGAGCAGCTGGGGGCAGAGTTTCCTGAGGTGTACCAGCCACAGGGTTCCTCCTTGATCCAGCTGCTTGTGGAAGTGGAGTTGCCCCAGTAGAAGCTGGAGGGGCATAGTGCTAAGGCTTCTCCTGTCATTGTCCTGGGGTGGGCATACTTCCTCTCTGCCCAATCCTTAGCCTTAGTTTCAGGCTTATGCAAATGAAAGGAAGAAAGAAAGAAAGAAAGAAAGAAAGAAAGAAAGAAAGAAAGAAAGAAAGAAAGAAAGAAAGAAAGAAAGAAAGAAAGAGACAGAGAGACAGAGAAAGAAAGAAAGCCAAGTGCCTCCTTTTGGAGTTTCAGACAGCCAAAGGAATTGAAGTCTGTATGGGTTGCTGCAGTGATGGCCCCTGTACGATGGAGCCTCCATTGACCTCTGAGCTCAGCTGTGCTGAAGGATCACAGGTGAGGTCCAGTTCTGCTCCTGCAGACCTGGCACAGGGGCAAGGGAGGAGCAGAAATCCTGGATACTTTGGAGTTGCCTGGGAGTGGGGCAGGAGGGGGCTCAGCAGGGGAGATCCCTGCATCATCTTTTGAATTCGGTACCCAGTTTGCTGCTCTGCTGCTCTTAATACTGAAGTATACCTGTTATAACACAAAGGCACCGTCCTGAGGTCCAGAGATGTTGCGTTGTGCATCCTGGTCACTGATAGAGTACAGCCAATGTATATAGAAGGCTGCTTCAAGTGTCTGCAATGTTTTCCCTTTGAAACTTAAGGAGAGTTAAGGCAAGTTCAGAAACCACCCACAGAGTTCTGAGAGAGCTCTTCACTGAGGACCAGTGCACGTGGTCAGAAATTGCCTGCCTCCCCTTCTTTCTGTGTTTTTCCTTGATCACAAGTGGTCTATTGAGCTCCTGTGTGCGTCTCCCTCAGCTAAGCATCTTCTGTGCTGGCAGCTTCAGCACTGAAGCCAGCAAATCATTAGCAGCATCATTCAGAAAGATTCAGAGTCCTGGGAGGGAGGTTCCACAGTGATGGAACACTGCTTCTATTGTGCAGAGGAGAGATTAAAGCTGTCTGATTCGCTTGTGTGGATGAAGCTGAATTTGTTACATCGACTGTAATAATGAACCACATGCATGACCAGTACTAATATTGATTGCGAAACTCCTAAGGCTCAGCAAGTCTAAGGTAGCTACAGCAGCAGTGGCAATTGAGTGGCAGAATTTTAGGTGTTTACTTCTGGACTGTCACACTGTGAAAATTTTCTACTATAGAAGCATTTCTGTGCTAAGAGTATATGTGTGTGTGTGTATTTTATATAATAAAAATGAGGAAGATGAATTCATCTTCTATGATAAAGTTCACCTGTTAATTGCTGATGTGCCACATCGTATTCAGGAGCTTAAATATTAGTTTTCAAGTTGTATACGGCTTTCCTTTTTTTTCCTCCTTCCTTCCTTTCTTTCTCTTTTCCTCTTCGACATAGGGTCCACTATGTAGCCCCAGCTGGTTTATACATAGATGTAAACATGAGGCTGTCCTGGAACTCAGAGAGATCTGCCTGCCTCTGGCCTCCTAGTGCTGTGACTAAAGGTGTGGGCCACCATGCTTGGTGCATTGCATTGTGTTGTTGTTGATTTGTTTATTCTAGCACAGGCAAAGAATCCCTTCAATGCTAGTCTGGATTTAGTCTCTAAGATAAAAACATATTTTTCAGTTAAGATGTGTGGTCAGTTTTATTTGTTTTTATATTGACATTATTTATTGCCAATGAGAAAACTCTGTGAAACTTCTTTTGGCTTTCCTGTAAAGGTCAACTAGAGCTTAGAGATCTCACCAAGTGAATGAGTTTCTCGAATCACAAAAGAGAGGAATAAAGTGTCCCATTGGCCATTGACAAGAACTGCCTGACATGGAAGCAGCTGCTTGCTGAAGGAAACTGCGCAGGACAGGATTTCTCACTGACAATCTGAAAACGGAAGTTAGGTGAAGAACAAATATTCCACAGTTGACCCATTCTGTAGATGCTCCAAATTGTCTCATCTTTGCACTTTTAGGGGCTTGTGTATTGGAACTATGTTGACGTGTTTTATATTTCATGATATTTATATTTCTTCAAACTACTATCATGTGTGTGGCCATTTGGTTTTGTCTATTTTCTGCCTTTGAAGAAAGAATGTGCTTATGATGACCTTACAGGTGGTGATGATGATGGAGCGGCAGGAGTCTCCTTACCTCTCTTTCTTCATTTAATAATGTTGTTGTAGTAATTCGCCCAAGCTTCACTACAACTGGAATGTAATTCTCTAACCATCAGGGCCAGTTTCTCCTGCCAAGGATAGAATGATATTCTGAGAGTGAGAATCATGGATATTTTGTCTCTTTGCATCATAAAATAGACCATAGCTCAGGAAAGAAGCAATATGAGGAACTCATTATGATCTGTGTGGTAGAGAGGGCGTTTGCTTGTAGGTGACCTGGGCATTCACCTCTTCTCAGTCAGCACTGGCCTGGGCTGCTGCACCTCTGGGGAACATACTTCTCCTGTAGCTGCTTTGTTCTTTCTCAGTCCACTGTGATAGGACAGGTTGCTGAAAGGATCCTCTGTCATCTCTACCCTTTAATTTACAGTAAAGGATGGATCCAGCCCTGTTCTTAGACCCTGTATTTTAGACCAATGACAGTTGCCAATACTACACTGAATCAGGCATGTGCTGACTTAACCCAAAGGACCATAGCTGGATTAATAGAGCCAGGATTCAGCATTGCAAGTTTTAAAAAGGAGGTTGGGTGAAAACCAAATATTGCATATTTAACTGTGCTGTATATACTTCAGATTGCCCCATCTTTGCACTTTGGGAACATGTACTTCAGAGTGCTACTGATAGGTCCTACTTTACATGATACTTCAGTTTTCCAAACAGCTCTCATGTCTCCAGACATTTTTTCCATTCTCTACCCCTGGGTTTGGTGGCAATGGCAGTGCTGGTGACAGTGGCTGAGTAAGGGTTTCCTTATGTCCACTTAGTCATGTGAAGCACTAACACTCTATCTCAGCTGAGAGCACAGTGACCAAGTAAGTGTTTGCAAAAGCTGATGGTTAAGTCTAAGGCTACAGTAGTACTTTTTTTTAATGGTCTTTGATGCTTGACTCTGCCCAGGCTTGACAAAGAAGCCTGTGTCTATTTAAGATTGTGAAAGATAATGCTTGGCAGAACAGCTTATCTGCCCACCCACTGGTGGCAGAAATGCAGCAAATTGCTCAGAGGAGAGCCAAGCCATTAGGCAAGCTTGATAGGGAGTGACAGACAAGGTGATACTGATTAGCTCTCTAAGAAATGCTCTCTAAGCTAGGTGGAGCTAACATCTACTACTTGGTAGGAATTTGGTCAATTTGTTGAGGTTTGTCAGAATTAACAGCTATTGGGAGACACAGCAAGACAGCACCTAGAGATGCAAGATGAACAGTACGAGAGGCATTCCTTCCTTTTCTTCCTTATGTATTCTGATGACTGAGATAACTTAATGCGAGACACAGATGCTCATAGGCAGTGAAATATTCCCTCTTTCCCCTTTCCCCAGTGGAGTAGCCTAAGGATATTCATGACTGTTCAGACAGTATTTGTTCAGCATTTCCTCTCTCTTGGGCACTTAGCCACATAGAGTGTAGAGGGAAGAATGAAAAGGCCAGGGACCACAAAATACAGCTACATTGTTTATGGGGGATTAAGAATATTGCCATCAACCTTACTGTGGTCACTCCATTCATATTTTCTAATGTCATGCCATTTCCATTGTCTGATGATAACTCCTAAAAGGGGTAATAAGACCTGCAGTGGGCCTGGAAGATAAAGGGATTTGAAGTCATCTATAAATTTCTCTGGGTAGCAAACTACTTGCTGCTGCCATTTGTACGGCCATTATTTCACTCTCTCCTAAAGTTCAAATGTTGCTTGCAAAAGTGGAGAAAAGGAGCATATGGCCTCAGTACACAGACACACAAAAGGCTTGTGGCTCACCCCCACTTTCTCTGCTGTAATTGGATTCAGAAAGCAGGTGCCCAACACTTACTCACAGAAGCACAGTCCTTTAGGGCAGAGGCAGATTTCCCTGCACGCAGACCTTTAGAATTCTAGATGTAGATGGAAAAAAAGACCCTGAAGGAGAACTCTGTTTGGAAAGCTGTTTGAGGTTAGTTAAACCTTTAATTTTTCTCCTTTCTGCTCAATCTAATTTGTCCATTAAACTCTTCTTTCAGCCAACTAGATCACAAATAATAAAATGTACAATACTTGCTCGTGTGTGTGGGTACCTCCACTCCCTGAAGGAGACATACTGAGATTTCAGAAACATTCTTAGTTTTTCTTCATGGTAACAGTACTCATAGAAGTAGAGGATTCTCAAAGTTATGCCCTGTTTTATCCAAGGGGGAACTGAAGCTATTTGTTCAGCTTTTAACAAAAAAAATAGATTCAGAAATCATTTCCTGGTGTAGTCCATGCCCCTCTAAACTCTGTTACAGTCCTTGATGTTTCCTGCTGCTCTGATTTTATACAGAGGCATAGCATCGTGTAGACTGAGCTCTTAGGCCCTTTCTGTGTTTTGAACTCAGGAAGTTATGCATGCTAAGTAGGCACTCTGTCACTGAGGTGCAGGTCCAGCCCCTAGAACACCCCTTTTATCCTTTTGTTTGTTTAGTAAGATTTCAACAAAGGAAAGAAGAATGGATAGATCCTGAACAGAACTGAAACAAACCAGCACTCCTGTAGCTATTATCAGTGTTTTAGTGTTTTTCAGCATCCTTCCAGTTTTCTAGTTCAGTTTGTCTACACAGAAATCTGAAGGTGGGGACTCATTGCCCTTGGACACTGTTGATCCACAGCTTTCATTTTCTTTCTTTTAATCGAGGAAAAGTGAGATATCAGCACCAACCGTGTGTAGGCACATATCACCTGGCTGTGAATGAGATGTTTTCTGGTAAGTCAAAACTAGAGTGACATCTCAAATGGTAACATGCATTGCCATGTGTTATTTTAGACATATTTTTGCTTATTATACTAGGAATCAAAATTTGGGAAATTTATAAGGATGTAAAACCAAACTGCCACTTACAACATAAAGTAGAAAGCATGCTACAAAACTTTAAAGTGGGAAGAAATGAGAGGTTTTAATAGATAGTTGTAGTTTTAACTGTAATGTGAATGAGTTGTTTGAAGAATATAACAAATCTAATTATTATAAATCATGCCTAACAAGCAAGATGTGCAAATTTAACATTTAAAAATAACATATATTCACATTGTGTAAGTATCTTTTCTGATTCTGAAATTTTGGAATATGAAGATTTTGTACATTATATTTTGACTGAAAAATCATTCACATGCAGTTTTAAACTCATGATAATTGCTGATTTTTAATACGCCTTGATGTTTATCAAGTTTTTTTTTTTTTTTGGTTTTTCGAGACAGGGTTTCTCTGTGGCTTTGGAGCCTGTCCTGGAACTAGCTCTGTAGACCAGGCTGGTCTCGAACTCACAAAGATCCACCTGCCTCTACCTCCCGAATGCTGGGATTAAAGGCGTGCGCCACCATCGTGCAGCATTTATCAAGTTTTAAAAAATACTTTCTGTCTTGACCACTGTAGCAAGATACCATAACTGGGGCAGGGGGAGAAGAAGGGAATTGTACACAACTATGGCTGCAATATAAGAACAACAAAACTCCTCAAATTCAACATATATTTCTGGGTGCTTTGAAGTCCAAGCTAAGGACAAGAGTAGCTGTGGTATCTGGTTAGGTCTGTTCATAGAAGCCAAGTATTTATATGCCCTCCTATGATAGGCAAAAAGGGAAGGGGGTATCTAAAGTCTCTTTAACAGGGAGCCTGGTCACATTAATCATTGCTCTGCCTTGATGACCAAATTTTCTAAAAGCCTCATCTCCCAACACTGTCCTTATTAGGCCTCACGTGAATTTTAGCGCCACAAACATACACACCACAGAAACACAGGAGTTCTTTAAGTGTATTTGTAACATTTACTTTCTATCTCCTAGACATGGTGCTATTTCTGCAGTCATTTTGTGTACCATTTTCTAGGGAGCATTAAGTTAAATTATCTACAGAATTCGCAAAGGAAAAGTGAACTGGGTTATCCATGACTCAAGGGGACAAATAAGTAGAACAACCACCTCCTGTCTCTTTTTTTTTCTGGGAGGTGGTCAAGGAGATATTGTACTTCTGACTTAAGTTAAAGGAAATTACGTACAAAATATATCCACATGACAGTGTGCTGTGCTTTACTTTTCTACAGGGTTTGATTGCTGGAACTGACAACTCCTGCAACCTGTATTTCTTTTCCACTATGAGCAGACCGACTCTGTTGCCCAGCTCTGTACCTTTCTGTAGCATTCTCTTCCTCACCTTAGCCACACAATGTCTAGCTTTCCCGAAAGTAGAAAAGAGGGAGATGGCACATGCTTATGGCCAGACAGAGCAGTCCTGGAAGATGGACACAGGTGACAGAGAAAACGACTCCTCTGTTATAGAGCACATGTCCCAGCAGACATCCTCTGAAGCTCCTATGGTACTGTCTGCGGGACCAGCTGTGATGCCATTAAATAAAGTCTTCTCGATCAACAAAGAACACCACCTCCTTGGAGCTGGACTTCTGAATCCTAACATCCCTGATCTTCAGTCTTCCACTGAGCCAGTGGTCTCAGCCAGTGAACAAGGGCATGGTCCCAGTCAGCTTGAAGGAATGTCTTCTGAACAGAGACTTCCCAAGGCCTTGTCAATCATTGCTGTCTCTTCACCTACTTCTCTTAATCCTCACCAGGAGGGGCCCCAGAGCAGCTCTAGCTCCCAGCCCATTGTAGAAGGGATCACAGTTGTAACACGTGACTTCCTGAAGTATGTGGATAATCAGTTGTTTGCAACTGAAAGTCAGGAAGCAGTTAGCTTGGGACATACACCTTCATCTTATATAAATACCAAAGAAATGCTAACTGTCAGTCCAAGAACAGAGAAAGCTGAAACAGATGCAGCCAAGAGGACGACTGTCTCTCCTGGGGTCGATTCCACAGCAGACACAGAGCATGATGGGGAGAGGCCCTCGGAGAATTCAGATGACAATGTGCAGACCACTGCCACCACATACTTGGAGACAACCCCTGAGGATGTTCTGAGTATTGATCCAACCACTGAGAGTCTTCTGGGGGACCTACAGGTCACAGTGAGTGTCAGCCCAGCTGTTCCAGTTTCTTCTGTCCCAAGTGATGAGTGGGATGACACCAAATTTGAGATTGCAAATCAGGCAAGGACCACAGATTCAGATCATGCAGAGACTCGGGTGAGAACAGAGCCACCACATGGAACACATGACAGCTTTGATGGGACTGAAGGGATCCCCACTTCCACAGAGATTAACAAGGTAGCACTTTGATATCAGTATTTGCTGATTTTTAATTTATAACATCCTAGAGGCGTTAATGTATAGTAATTTGGTTTGTTTAAACACATTTCCCTCCTTTGTAGACATTACACAAGAGATGACACTGGCCACACAAGAACCACACCCCACATTACCCTTGGTGACACAAGAACACATTGAGGTCCCCAGAGGCAGTGGTGAGCCTGAAGACAGTATGCCATCCCCCTCTCCTGTATCTGCTGATGTGGGTGCCACCGAGCTCTCCAGGAGATGGGAGTCTCTGGCCACTCCGGCCTCCACAGCTGTTGTCCTTTTGTCTCTCAAAGTTACCTCTTCCATGGAAGGTCAGTACATGAGTGTGGGTTCAGTGTTTGGAGCAGGAGTGTGGACCTTTACTGTGAATTACTAGGATGAGTGAGGCACCTGGCCCTTTCACCAGCATGCTTGTGTTCCTACTGGGAAGATGGTCAGCTCTCTTTGCTTGTAGAAATGTGACTGGTCCCCAATATCTTCAATTTTGTTCTCCTAATCTCCTTCACCCCATACCATCTCCAAGTTCCATGTATCTATAATTACTACAACAAGTACATATTATTGATTTTGGGGTATTGATTTTGAAATCAGATTTGTGATTTGAGGTTGTGTCTCTCCACAGGTGATGAAATGTTTTCTGTGTGTAGTTGGGCTGACATGACAAGAGGAGCTCAGTCAAGTGGTGAATTCATTGTGAAGACATCCTTGTCTCTGAGCATGTATTTCAGAAATGACAAAGAAGATGTGAGTTTAATTCACTTGGTAAACTGGCCTAGTAAAATGTGACCTGCCACCGTTTTCTCATGGCCTGTGGTCTAAGAATGGTTTCCACATTTTTAAATGGCTGGACAAAAATGTAAGAACAATATTTTTGACATGGATATGCTATGTAAACATTAAGCTTTAGTGTTCGTGATTGAAGCTTTATTGGAGTCTAGCTACAGGTCTTGTTTACATGTTGTGTGTGGCTACTTTGGGATCATAGCTCAAAACTGAGAAACTGTAATAAATACTAAATGACACCAAAAGCTCAATGCATTCATAGTGCTGTCCTTTAAAAGACAAGTTTACTGCCCCTGGCATGCAAACATATGTACACCTGTATATACATGTATACATACATACATATATGAGTGGATAGATATCACATACATAAATACACTCACATATACATATATGTATATATGTGTGTGACCCTTAACTATAGGTGAATATTAGATTCATTCTGGAAAGACTTTTCATGACTCCCTCTACCTGGTGTGTCTCCCAGTGATTCTAATTAAATTTACATGGACAGGATACAAGATTAACATTTAAATGGGTGTTTTAATTGGTTTTGTTTTGTAGGTTCAATGAGAATAGTAGGTTTAAATAGAGGAGCTGTATTTTTTCTTATGAATGATTAAAAGTGTACTGTGTTTTTATAGAGCTACTCTGTCTGTGCTGGGTTATTCTCTTAGGAAAAACTTTGAGTTACTGTCTAGATATAAACAGTCTCTTTGCTAATTAATGCAGAGACGTTCATGCCAGATTGTATCGGGAAATGGATAAGCAGGACTGTCGAATCTTGCCAAGACAGGGTATGACGGTTTTAAAAAACTTCTTGCCTTTGAAAATAGTCTGTCAGTTATTCTAGGCCTTAGCCAAAGTTGGTTGCCTCGATATTGCAAACAAGACTTTGGGTGATTGTCCAGGTAGCCAGTTGTCTCTGTCATTTGTTGCACGTTTTGGAAGTTGCTTGATTATACTTCCTACTCACTCAAGTAACATTATTTCTCTTCTCGGGTCTTCGCTGGGGTTGAAGACTAGATTAGTGTAGTTACTTTCCGCTCATGACTTGGCCAAGTTATTTATTATACAAGACTTAGGCTAGTTAGAATAGGATATTTGTTCTTATTGTATATACTCTTGTATTAGGTTTAGAACTCTCTTATTTAAACAAAAAGGGGAGATGCTGCAGCAAGGTTTACCCACCTACTGGGGCGTGTCCTCACAGACTATTTACCTGGATGCTGAAGTGTGTCCACTCTCTTCTCTCTGCCCCCCTTGTTCCCGTTTGCTCCTTCCGCTTGTTTTGGATCCCATCTCCATCCACTGTTCAAGCAGATAATCCTGATTTTTAAGTTTTCCCCCTAAATAAATATCTATCTCTCAGTTATGAGCCAGCATGAGATTTCTTTTAAGCGCCCAATATTTCTGCCTTCGACCTTAGCCATGAAAACTGTAATGGAGGCATAGCTGCACACCCACAAACAGCATTCAGAACTGAGACAGTGCCCACGGTCACATGCCTGCTTCAGTGAGCACCCTGAAGGGTAAGGAGTTGGAGGTGCAAATGTTTGGAGCTACAGGCATGCTAATTCAGAGCACAGGGAAGCTCGTGGGCAGTCAGCCATGTCCTAGGTGAACAAGGACAGAGACTGCCCTGAAATTATTCTTTCTCTGTGACAGGGAAGAAGGTACAGCTTTTTGTGTAGGAAGTTCTTTTTCTTTTTTCAAAAGATTTTTTTATACTCTGCCTGGCTAAGTTCATCACGATGTTACTAGTGGATATCATAACACCTCTGTTTATTTTACTTCATTTTATTTTTTAAGGCAAGATCTCTCTCAGTAGCTGAGACTACCCAGAAACATAATATACAACCTGGCAGGCATTAAACTTGTGGTAGTTTTTCTGTATAGGCCTTCCATGTTTTGAGATTACAGGCATGAGCAACCATATTTGCTTTATATTACCTATTGATGTTTGAATTTAGACATTACTCACATCCAGGAAAAGATCAGAAAAGATGTGATAGATCTATTTAAATGCCTATATAAGATTTTTTAAAACCATCATATTTTTTCTGATTTGGGTAGGTTCTGCCCATGTTTCCTAGTGTTTCTTCGTATAGCCAAGCTACTAAAATGAAGGGTCTCATTGGCTTCCCACATATATGAATATATTTCCTATCATTTTTGTAGAACAATGATGAAAAAGCAACAGTTCACCTTGGAACTATTAGAGACAATCCCATCCCCAATAGAATCCTGTTCTAGTGCCATCATGCCTGATGTGATGATACACTCTCTGACCTGAAGCAGTTTAGAGAAGGAAAGGATTTGTTTTTACTAGAGGTTACATTCTATTATTGAGGAAATCAGGACAGGAACTCAAGGCAGGAACTGGGAAGCAGGCATGTCTCTAATCAGGAAACTCACAGCTAAGAAACAACAGCAGAAACCAGGATGGAATGCTGCTTAATGGCTCCCTGGCAGGATTGTGCTAAATTAGCTTTTTCATATTGCCAAGGAAATGATGCTGCCTCACAGTGGTCGGGAACCTAGTAGATCAATTAGTAATCAAGATAGTTTCCCACAGACCATATTGTCTACGCTATTTCCCTCAGATGATTCTAGGCTGTGTGTCAAGACGACAGTCATCAGAGCTAATCAAGACAAAGCCCGATTCATTTCTACACATTTTAACACTATCTTCACCTACGGAATATTAATGTTGTTGTATTGTAGGGAAATAACCACTGGAACTGCATTATTCCAAAAATAGAGCAATGAAATTAAAATAAGAGTGGAGAAAGAGACAGAATTAGTTTTGTCCAAACCCCTCTCTGTGGAGCCTCTCAGACCAACCAACTCCAACACAAAGCGACAGAGTGTCCTGGGAAAACTCCCCTGCTTCTGGTTTCCAATGGACTCACTTGAGTGTAAGTCCTGGCTTCACCATGAAACTGCACTGAATTTTTACCAAAGTTTTTACCATCTTTAGACGTCAGTTTCCCACATGTAAAACAAAGACTTTGATATTTTCACCTGGGTTGTGAGGAGTTAATGTGATATTGTATGCAATATTACTTGTAGAGCAATATGTAATATGACTTAGTTTCATGATTGATGACCTCATGTCCCAAAATTTTATTTCATTTATCATGTGCTGCTGGGTCCTCATCCTTATAACAAAGCACATCTCGCTATGTAGTCACCCTGGGGGACAGGTAGATGACATGATAACAGCAATGCTCAAGACAGGAGGACAGGAGGAAGTGGCGTGTGCTGCAGGAGAGCACACCACCTCTGGTTCAGACAGACGGTTTGATTCGTCAGGAGGAAAATCTGAGCGTAGTGGTGTCAGACCTAAGAAAAGCCCAGTCTTTTTACTGTTATGGGGACATTCTCATTTGTGTGTTAGGGATCAATTCAGATGGTTATCTGTTGTAAGTAACTATCTAATTTTTGGAGGCAGAATCCTGCATTGTAGCTCAGATTGGACTCAGACTCATGATTCTTCTGCCTCCACTTCCTTAGAGCTGAGATTACATGTGACACCAGGTCTCGCCTTAATTTTGTACTTATACCCTGCACACTCCAAATGAATCTGCTCTCCTAGACAGTAACAGTCAGCATACAATGTCTCCATTGGCATCTTCACATCTGGCTTAGAATCAGGACCAGTTTACCAGTCTTGAGCAGCTGGATTTTGTGGTAGTTCAGAATGTGTGAGGTTCTTTGGCTTCCTCTGTTCTTAGAGAGCCATCTGCTGGAGAACTGTTTCCTATCCTTAGAGCAAATTTAAGTTTTCCTTGTCTGGATTTTAAGTTTCACACTCAATTTTATGCTCAACTTAAGAACAATCTAGATATAAAAGTACCTTTTAGAGGGGTTTAGCTATTCTCACATGCAAAAACATTTTTAACCAACATTACTTTTAATTTAAAAATTCAATTTATTAATATGGTTAGCTGTGTGTGCATGTTTACACATATGATATATGTGAGTGGAGGGTATGAATGCCATATCTCTCTCTCTCTCTCTCTCTCTCTCTCTCTCTCTCTCTCTCTCTCTCTCTCTCTCTCTCTCTCTCACTCTGTGTGTGTGTGTGTTGTGTTTGTGTGTATGGTCAAAAAACAATTTATGGGAGCTGGTTCTCTCTTTCCATCATGGGTTTTGGGGATTGAACATCAGGTTTGTATGGCAATGACTTTTATTTACTGAGATATTTTCATTTGTCCCTTAATTTTACATTTTAGAAAATCTATTGACATGGTCTTCCCAGATACTAAAAATCATTTCCTCATTTGAAAGCTGTCCCCATTCAGAGGGACCTGACAGAGACTAACACAGCTCAGCTCAGGAAGTTCCCTTCTTCATCTGCTTTCACGTGCATTTTACCTTAGATCCTGTTTGCAGCCTAGAGAGGGGAAGGGAAGTCGCTGAAAAGAGATCTCTGCCTCATAAACTAATGAAAAAAATGGCCAAAGGCGAGGATTCATGTGAAAAATACTGCTCTAAGAAGGGAGCAGGCGAGGAGCTGTCCAGAGTCACACAGACGAGACATGCTCCTGTCCTGGTGATGGAATGACACACATGCAAGCCGTCTTCACTCCCATGATGTGTTAATGATGGTCTGAAAGTGCTCGCTGTGTTTTGGTATTTCAGACATGACAAAAAAGTGTCAACATTAGAGAATCTGGGTCAGCCTTTACTGAGGTCTGCCTATAAGAAGGTCTGTAAAATTTGTACCTGTCTAGTTCTGAACAAAATTAAAGCTTGAGTTTTGGTGACCACAGACTGCGGATATATTTGTAATTAATAGTGAAAACAAGATCTAACCTAAAGGGCAACAATTTTTGGCTTTGAAGAAACTAATTTTAAGCTCTGCTCTCATATTATCTGAGCACCCACTGTGGTTGTTTGATTAGCAGCTTGTAGGTAAATCAGAGCGTATTATCCTCTCCTTGTTCAGCTAGGAACATGTGTTTATGGGATGATGTCAGCAAGACTTTCTAGTTCCTGGAAAGCTAACCCCTTAGAATAACAAAGCGTCAGTGTGGGTTATGAAGCTGCTGCTAAGATAGATGTTCTATCACAGAGAGGCCAGACGGATGAAATTGAGTTAGAGAGTGTACTGTTTAGACACATTTTTTATCTCTCCTAGCCATGTGTAACAAGATATTTATTTTATCTCTGAGTAAATGATATAGTACCACCAAGTATTGATCAATCTTCTTGAATAGTTATCTAATACAGTTGCTCAATATTATAGTTCACTTTCTTTCTGTCCTTTCTTCCTTAAGAAACAGGGTTCCATGTAGCCCATAGTAACTTCCAACTCCTTGAACTTCTGAAATTCCTTCCTTCATCTCCCAACTGCTGTATTACAATCATGTGCTGCCACACGAGGGCTATGTGGTGCTAGAGATCAAACCAGAACTTCATGCATGCTAGGTAACAACACTCTGTGGAGGGAGGTACATCCCGACTTGACAGTTTGCACTGTCAACTCTTATGGTTCCTTTCAGTCATAGCAAACTAAAAGGAGCAAGCACCGAGTCCCTGATGTTGTCTATTGAAAATTTCTGTATGCTGACCTTTTCTGGGCTTGTGGCCTTTGCATGTGGATGTCATTGCCATGGCCACCACAGCATGTGCCACAAATCACATTTGTAAGTCTGATTGCCCTATCTTTTCCAATATCTTTAGTGTCCCCTCACCGCATCCCCAGTCCTCAGTAACCTCTTTGCTAGTTTCTGAACACAGCCTGTGCATATGTGTAGTAATGATCTTGGTGTTTCTAGTCCCTCACTTGATGCTGCTCTTCCTGTCAATATTGATCTCAGTTACACAAGAGAGTTTCTTATCTTGGTACTCAGCCCTTAAATTGTGAAAAAACCTTTCCTCAGTTTGACCATCTGAAGTACCAGCATCTGGCATTTTCTAGCTTCTTGAGAATGTTCCTCAGAATGTAGTCTCAGTACCCACTGTTGTAACCATGTTTGCCCTATGCCTTTTTGAGGGGGAAGTTGGTTCCTAGGAACTAGAGCCTGTATCTCTGGTGCCAGAATTAGCATCCATCAGATGATCAATAAGAATTTGTTAAAATTTGAGAACTGTTACATGTATTGAACCCTACAAACGTAAGGCTCATGTAAGAACAGAGGAAAATTATTGTCTTTCGTGGTTCTAGGACATGAGTCCAGGACTCACTAGGCATGTGCTATTCCACTGAGCTGAATACCAATGAAAAAGGAATATGTTTTACAAATTCGAAAGGCTTTACATGATAAAATAGAAGGACACCTATATAGGGGTCCTTAGAGAGGAAAGAAGGCAATGAAGAATTGTGGATGCTTTCTGTTTTCTGTCCTCTTGTCTTTTCTGTCCTCTGAGGAGAATTCCTTGTCACAGTGGCTGCTTTGTTTACAAGTAGAATCATAAGAGAGAAAAAAAAACCTGTCATCAGTCAGAGGCTTTATTTAGTTCATCCACGGTGAGGAGGGAACTTGAATATTCCTGGTAAATTAAAGTCAGTGAAACCAATAATTTTGGGACCCTTAGCTCACTCAGCACACCCCACCTGAAGCACTGAGGAGGCTCAGTTGTAAATGTTAACTTCTATCAGTCCTGGTGCTGTATTCTCACAGGTGATGGCCACTCTTCCTGAGTATTCCATTTGGCTACTCCCTGTAGCACTGGATTGAGAATCTAGTACAACTATTTCTAGGTCTTCAGTTACTTTCCCACTGAAAGACTGAGATCCAAATTCATCTGCCTCTCAGTTGACAATGCTGTGTTTTACTCGGTGATATAGATGATAGAAAGTAAAGAATATCAAAATGATCAGTTTCATTTTTAATATTATGATGTAAAAATATGCAAGCAACTAATTTATGTTCTGTTTTTATATCAATGAAATTTCTAACAGATAAACATTTTATGACCTCTAGAAATAGAAGTAAGGAAGTTTCCTAACTTTGAAAATATAAATTAGTTTACAAAATTTATAGTATCTGTCCTGTTTGCTTTCTGCCAATTGGCCAAAAGACTTGGGGAGACTGAGTTTATTCATAGTTCATCATGAAGGAAATCAAAGCTGGAACTCAAGGATGCTGGAGATAGGAATAGAAGCAGAAGCCATGGTGAATTGATGTTTATTGTCTTTCCTCTTATAGCTTTTCAGGCTGCTTTTTATACAACTCAGAATTTCATGTTCATGGATGGCACAGAACTATGTGCTTACCATCTCACACCAATCATTAATCAAGAAAATCTCACAGACCTACCTACAGGCCAATCTGATTGAGGAATCAACTCAACTGAGGTTCCATCTCCCTGGATGATTTTAGCTTGTGTCACATTTACAAAAAAACTATTAACCACAATTCCTCAACTTTAATTCTAAATAAACATGGTGGCTATCTGATTATAACTGTGGTGTTACAAATTTAAAACACAGATTTTACAGAAAACACCAAATCTCACAAGGTTCATACTGCTCACTATTGAGTTTAACAATTGGTTTTCAAGACAAACATGATTATTTTGTAGTATTTGTATCACTTCAAAAGATTACTGTGTTTGGCTATATACTCATTGCATGCTTTCACATTTTCCCTTGAATTCTGTTTGTTCAGAGGTAAAAGAAGATGAGGATGAGAAGGATGAAGATGAAGAAGAGGAAGATGGAGAAAATCAAGTGACTCCTTGCATAAGAATTTTGATAGTGACACTGAACAATCAGGGTTTACTCTTCCTGGCATCATGGTATGTCTATCGTTATGGGTGTTTATTTGTGGAAAAATTATTAGTTATTTCTTCCATAATTTTGGATCTGTGCTTTTACATAACTGACCACTGCCCATCACCAGTCTGGTTACTTGATGTTTTGGAGAGATCATCATTTTTCCTTCCTAGCAGGAAGCCTTCCAAAAGGGAGGAGGGATACATATCCAGGATCCTAAACAAGTAGCTCACATGGACTGGAGTCAGGAAGTGAATGGATTTTGTCACCCTCTGTCCTGTTAGAATTTGTTTCCTAGAAATTTTTGCCCTGCAACTGTGTGAGTCATTTGGGAAATTTGGGATTTTTCTCTTCATTGTAAACACAATCTACTCAGCAGTCACATGTCCAGTCACATGTTTCTTTGTGAGTGGTCCAGGTTGCTATAATAGCCTCTGAGGATGTGCACTGGATCCCATGTCTACACCCTCTTTCATGCCCTAGAGAATCCTCCAAACCTTGTTTTCCTCTGATTGCATGAAGATGCTATCGAGCTCTGAGTAAGAGACTCATTCTCTTGATATGTGGTGAGTGACTTAATCTAAAATATACCATCTTTAACAGCAAATGCAGACATTGAGTATAATAGTCATGAAGCCACCTTTGGAAATATTTCTTTCAAAAACTTGATGGTTGGTTTGGGGCATTGCTCTGTATACAATTCTGAACTTCTCACCTGTTGGTTGGCATAACAATTGTAACTAAAATGTAGCTGAGCTCTCCCACTGATGATGTGAATAGTTAGTAGCAGTCATAATGGAGAATGGCTCATGACTTTGCCTACTGTGATTACTGAATTACTGCTGAACAAATGCATCAGGTATCAGACAATACTTACTGAAGCTATGTTATATAAGGACCAGGTATGGTGGCACATCCCTATAGTCGCAGCACTCAAGAGATAGAGGCAGATGAGTTCCAGGCCAACCCAGGCTACATAGTGAGTTCCAGAGTAGCCAGACTATATAGTAAGGATCTCTCTCTCTCTCTCTCTCTCTCTCTCTCTCTCTCTCTCTCTCTCTCTCTCTCTCTCTCTCTCTCTCTCCCCTCTCCCTCTCCCTCCCTCTCCCTCTCCCTCTCTCTCTCTCTCCCCCTACATATGTGTGTTTGTATGTGTTATATCTGTATGTGTTTTATAAATGTATAAATATAGAGTAAGCACAAAATAACACAAACATTGATTTTTGAACAAATATTTAGAAATGCTCATGACAAAAATATTTGAAATAAATAGAATATGAAAATATAAAGAGAATTTGTTACCAAATATACTAAAGACAAATACACTCTCTACATGAAGTGATTCCTCATATCAAAACATTATCATATAGCAGTGTCAGATACAGTTCAATAGCTGTAAATGACTTGCGCATGATATGTGCCCCACAGGTCAGTGCGTGAACCCTCGATGTCCAGGTAATGGTGTGCCTTGTGGGTTATATGTGGTCAGAAGTCCCTTCCTTTTTACTCTGTTTTGTGTCTGCCTTGATGTGAGCTGCTCTACCATGCTTTTCTAACACAATGACTACATCCCCTGCCTCCCTTAAATTGTTTCTTTCACATACCCTGTCATGGCAGTGAGAAAACTAACAAACACAAGTTTTAGGAGTGTGACCATACAGTGTGATGAGGATGGATACTTGACACTTAGATGTTTTGCTAGAGAGATGAGAGGAAGGTTCCCTTGTTATACAAGTAAGTAGTCTATTCAGGAATGGTTGTGTGTCCCTGTAATCCCAACACTCAGAAGGGAGAGGCAGGGAGGATGCAAATGTGAGGCAAAACTGGACTATATAGCCAGTTTGAGACCAGACTGGGCTCCACAGCTAGAACCCATACCTCAAATCATAACCCAACAAAAGAATTTAACAGACAAGAGGCACTAGGTAGGCATCTACTCCTGGGTTATGGTCAAGGAAATGAACTTCCTCATAGGAAGTAGGTTTGCCATGTACAAGTTAGTGTACACATCTGGAAGGACTGCGGAGCTCACGAGAGGCGGACAGGCTTCATCTCAATGCTGCAATGATTATTCAGGCTGCATTCTAACCATGTCCCTAAATACAAATTTATCATGAGAGTTAATTTTTTAAGAAACCAATTTTTTTGATTTACATGTTATAGATGCAAACGTTAATCCACTTCAATGTATAATTCAATGAAATGATTTATTTATTTATTTTATTGTATTGTATTTTAACAAGGTCTCTATAGGTATCCCAGGCTGGCCTCAGTTCTTCTGCTTCAAATGTTTCCAAGTGCTGGGATTACAGGTGTGTTCCACTGCACACACTCGGTTCAATGGGTTACAAATTGTCACCCATGCTCTTCCTCCACAGCCAACATGCAGAACATTTCCATCACCCGCCCAGTGCCCTTTGCCCCAAGGAACCACTGACCTCCTTTTAATCTTTTATTTACTTTCAGTATGTTATTTCATTAATGCCTATGTGTGTATGCCTGTGTGTGCATATGCCATGTATGTTTAGGTGCCCACCACAGAAGCTGGAAATCATTGGATGCCCCGGAACTGCAGCTACAGGCAATTATGAGCCATGTGATGTGGGTGCTGAAAACTGGAATCTGGTCTTCTGAAAGACCAGAAAGGGCTTTGAATATTGAGCTATATCTGTAGCCCCTTTAAACTTTTTTATTTTATTTATATTATATATATGCTTTGTGTGAGAGAGAACCTGTCATGATGTATGCATGATGCTCAGTGAACAATTTTGTGAATTTTGTTTTCTCCTTCCACCTTTATGTGTGTTCTGGGGATTGAACTCAGGTCACCAGGCTTACTTGGCAAGTAGGTTTACCTGATGAGCCATCTATCTGGCCCACACTGATCTATGTTTTTTGCATAGTGAAGTTTACAGTTATAAGAGATTTATGTGAATGGGTCCTGGTATTGCTTCATGAACTTTTCCTGCAGAGATGTGAACAAGCATATACTCACTCTATATGGACCGATGACAGGCTAATGGAGCAGTCCTGTTGAAGTTCTGCTTGGTGAATCAAGGAGTTCCACTGGCTTACTCACAGTGTAGGGGAGGAGCTACTTACAGAAGTACAAGTGATCTCCACAGTGGCATGACTGTTTCATAAATTAGTGATAATCATTTAGTGGTTTGTTGTCTTTTATGTGTGTGTGTGTGTGTGTGTGTATGTGTGTGTGTGAACTTTGACCCAAATGTTGTAGGTCAGCGGGAAAATGTGTATAAATTGCTTCTCTCCTTCAACCATGTATGCTCTAGGATTGAATTCATGTTATCATTTGTTGGGAGTGTGTGGCCTAGTTTTTAACCAGTATATGAATGCTTATCCAGTGCGTCTCCTGATGAGGCAAAGGCCACAAGGATAGTCTCACTCATCAAGGACTAGTGGACTTCCGGACATCACAGAATACTGCTGAGACAACACAGCCTTCACACTTCCTTCTCTCTCATAATATTGATAGTATTCTTGCTGGTTGTTAGTGTCACTTTCTCAGTCATGCATGGGACAGATATAATCATACCTGGAAATCTCTTTTTTTTCTGAAATATTTTCCCCTAAAATTCTTTGGACGTTGACACTTCTCATGTTTTTGTCTGGGGATACGAGCTGTCACTCCAGACCCGAGGAGCTGTCCTGATTCAGTGCTGACAAAATAGAAGGAAATTCACTCCTTTTTCTGTAAAATGCTTAGTTGAACTAAGACTGAATACTCAAATATTCTGTAACATTCACTATGGCAGCAAGAAAGAGTTCCTTTCTAAGAGACAGTGAGAAGTATGAGCATTACAGCAAGTGTTGGCGCATTTTGATGAAGGATACAGTAAGCTATAGCTTAAAACAGTGTTCAAGAGACTACTAGGATGAGTGCAATTAAATGTGTGTTTGGAATAAGAAGAAAGAAAGAAAACTTAGTCCTATGTGAGAATCACAAAGAGAGACAGTAGATTGCCGAGTCTCGCAGACCAGGGTCCTCAATCTTGGTTGCCTACTTAGGTTGTGCTCACTTAGAGAGCTATGAAAGATAGCTGGATGATACAACTACAGAATAGGTGTCCTAGATGGAAACTAATGATAACCCTGTCATAGGGATGTAACGGCTGTGTATGTAAAGGTGTGAAAGGAGAATTTGAAAGTGCTTATTCCTACTATGAATAAAATCTTCTAGAGAAAAGCTCTCTTTGCTTCCAGTGCTATTTTATGTATTAATACTTTTGGTTTGTGTTTTTTCCCTCCAAATGGAATCTTGTGAGCTCAGACTGGTCTCAAACTCTCAAACTTGTTGTAGAGCTAAGAACAATAGCCTTCAGATCCCCCTTGCTTCTACTTGCCAAGTGCTGGGATTATAAACTGCACCACCATGCCCAGATATGGGCAAAGTTAGGTATCAAATCTGGTGTTTCCTGTATAATAGGCAAACAGCCTACCAAGTAAGCTATATGCTCATCTTCCTCCCAAAGACTTCTGGTATTCCCTAAAAGAAATCCTACAGCATTTATAAGTCAAAGAGAGATCAGACTTAAATTCAACATTCAAATTTTGATTTCCTAAGAAACTTCATGGTCCCATTGCAAACTCCAAAATGTAGACTGGAGAGGTGTTTTTGTAGATACCCATATCTGGGGTTGGTGAGGCATCTACTACATGCTTGAGTTCTTTCTGTGCAGAAGATGGTAGGTTTCTGGACTATAGCTTAGAGTCATTCTCTTTTCTTTAGAGAATTGAACTATTTTTCTTAGACAGGCAAAACATACAACTTGGATGCCAGCCTCACTTTTTGTATTAGGTCAGACCCACTGGTGCCTGCATTTAAAGTAGAGATAATGATCCCCACATCAAGGAAAGAGATGTCTTGACAGAGGGAGCTATTAAGAGATTAGGGAGAAATCTGGTGCCAGGGAAACTCCCAGGAATCTACAAGGATGGCACCAGTTAAGAATCCCAGCAATAGTGGAGAGGGTGTCTGAAGTGGCCTTGCCATATAATCAGATTGATGACCACCCTAATTGTCATCATAAAACCTTCATCCAGCAACTGATGGAGGAAGATGCAGAGATCCACAGCTAAGTAATGGGTCAAGCTCCCAGAGTCCAGTAGAAGAGAGGGAGGAGGGATTATATAAGCAAAGGGGTCAAGAGCATGATGGTGAAACCCACAGAGACAGTTGACCTGAGTTTGTGGGAACTCACTGACTCTGGACTGATGACTAGGAAACTGCATTGGATCAACCAGGCCCTCTGGATGTGAGTACATTTCTGTGGCTTGGGCAATGGGACCAGGTTTTATCCCCAGTGCATGAGCTGCCTTTTTGGAACCCATTCCCTAAATAGGGATATCTGGTTTAACCTAGACTAGACACATGGGGGAGGGGCTTCCTCTTGCCTTAACATGATTACAAGACTTTGTTGACTGCCCATGGGAGGCCTTACTCTTTCTGAGGAGTGAATGGGGGATTGGATGGGGGTTGGAAGGAGGAAGTTGAGGAAATGGAGGAGGGGACGGTGGGGGAACTGTGGTTAGTATGTATAATGGGGGAAAAACCTATTTAAATAAAAATAAAAAAATCCCAGCATCTCCCTGCCTCCATAGCATGAACACATTCACAAGTAAGTCATATTGCCTTTGAAACCAAGGTACTATGTCTTCATACATCTTTCCATGTAACTGTGGGCTATTTCTAGTTAAGTAGTAGTTGGTGATTTTTGTCTGCCTGTATCCAAATATTCAGCAAGTACAGTTTTGAACACTCTGACTGTGTGAATTTTCTATGTATTTATTTTTATCTCATGGTATTGGTACTATATTTGTGAGGCATTCTCAATCCAATATTTAGCAGGAGGTAATCTATAAATAGGAGAAATATACCAACATGCCTGACTTTTCGCAGCTTGTCCCCACTGTTCCCCCAGATGTCCAAACAACTGCAAACCCGGAGAGTCATTAGCACCAGCAGTCAGGAGGAGTCATCGGGAGCTAGAGGCGAACAGGGTGCTGCCTGATGGGAATTGGATGTTCATGGATTTCTTTTTGCTTTATGCTTCACAAGCTTCTGATAAGCTGCTCTGGATGCTGCTATTCCTAAGTTACTGTTTTCCTTGCACAAGGATGTGGGAAGGTATCTGGAAAGAGGGAGGAATTGATAGCATGTGCTGGCCTTCGTGGTTCACTGTTGTAATCCCAGGACCAAGGAGGGGGATTTTGCAATAAATTAAAAGCAAATCTGGGTTATATATTGAGTTCTAGCTAATGGGGACTACAGAGTGAGACCCTGTCTCACCCTTTACCTCCCAGATGAATTGATATCAGATGTAGTTTTGTGGGTCCTGCTATGTTGTGTGTATGATTTCCTTAGGCTGGCAGGCAGTCTAAACATGTGAAGAACTCTCTCACTCAGGATTTCAGGCTGAGAGAATTGATAAAATTCATTCCTTCAAGAAGAATAGAGAGAACTGTGTCATTAGTAAGACACCATTCACCTTGCCTACCATAGCTATGGAGCACCATAAATACCGTTCTTTCTAAGTCTTAGTTGAGAAAAATCAGTACAATGTCAACTCCAAGGCATTTTTTTTAAAGACAAACTCACATATTGCAGGCTGGCCTCACATTGCCTATGTGACTGATGATGTACTTGAACATCTGATCCTACCTCAATATCTTGAGTGCTGACTTTACAGTCAGTCAACACCGTGCAATGCCGGGAATCAAAGCTATGCCTTCATGCATGCTGGGCAATGTACAGAGCATGTATATATCTTTGGGCTACACCTCCAGCCCTACATTTCAAATGTCAGTGAGTGGGAACCATACACTGCACTGAGTATTGCTTGAGGGGGCGTGGCAGCTAAGGCTACATGTGTTCACAATTAACCATGTACCTGAGTGCTTTGACAATTCTCCCAGCTATTCCCTTGACAGGAAATGAAACCTTTAGGTTCACAGGGTAGTCTTTAGAGCAATTGGGTCCCCACTTATAGAGCTCACAATGACATCTCTTTGCATTGAACGCTGTGTCATCCTCTAAAAGAAGAGTTAACCTGCATGGGGATGCCAAAGCTGTGTTTGGAATTCAAAAGACCAGTGATAAAAAGTCAAAATACAACATAGCCTAAGCCAAGGGGAAATTAGATGTTCAAACGGATCAAGCAACTTGTGGTTCAGCAGATCAAGGATAGGATAATCTCTTAAAATGTGGTTATGTCTTTTCTGCACTTGTGATGTGTGCAAGATTTCCATGTCATAACCCCCAGCTATGCTTCCTTCATTTGCTCCACAGAGGTCTCCACCATGGTCCAGTCCTAGTCCAAATCACTGAAACATGCATGGAACATTCCCGAGGAGGTGTTTATACTTCTACATTCTTCTGTCTGGGGATCATCTGCCTCACTTTCATTTGTCTGCACTCGGATCTGACTGAAGGCTTTCTTGGGAACTCAACTCATCTGAAATCCTTTATGAAATGTGTTAGGAAAAAATCCTATAATGGGCGGCTCTGATGGCAGAAAGAAATCCAATTAAGTCAGATTAAACCAAATTAAAATGCCCATTGTTTTTATTAAGTATGGCGCTCTCGGGTGGCTGAGTGCATGGTGGGGAGACAGGAAAGCGGGGAGCACATACAAACCCAGAACCGCATGTTCCTCCTCTGGGAGCCCACTTAGAGACCCGGTGGGAGTGGCATGCTGGGATTTGGAGTCTAGACCCAGGCAACTCCCAGGCCAGGGTGCTGGGATGGATGCCAGGGGCTGGGGTTACACTCTTGACTTAACCAAGTGCATAAACCCTTGCCTCCAGCATTGGCTATTATTGATCTTGAAGGTGGGGAACGGCTAATTTTGAGCTAGCTGCCACTCTGTGTTTGAACTTTTTCTTTTGTTTTTGATCTCCAAACTGAGCTCTAACTCAACCTTTAGTTTTTTTGTTTTGTTTTGTTTTGGGACTGAGCTTTGTGCTGTAGGAAGATTCTGACCTTGAAAAGGAGGAATCAGTTACCTTTACTATTGCAGAATATGGTTCATATGAAAATTAGATCTTTCCTTCTCACAGTGACGGTCAATTACAAGCTTCTGTGTGTACTAGAACATGCTTTCAATTCCATCACTAAGGGAGCTGAAGAAGGCATATCTCTGAGTTCAAGGCAAGCCTGGGCTATATACTGGGTTCTTGGCCAAGGCTACATAGTGAGATTCTGTTACAAAAAATGAAAGGGAAAAAGAAAAGAGAAAAAAATCAAGTATTATATTAAATTGTCTTATAAAAACAGGCTTTTGAAGACTCCCACCAAAGAATGAAACAGCTTAGCCTTGCCTTTGGTGATGGGCACCATATAGTCTGTTCTCCTGTCAGTGACTGAACCAGCAAATAGAGTTGCTTTCTCTGCTGTTCACTTCTAAGTAGTCTTTCAAGTGTTTATGCCTGCTGGCTTGAGAACTCTTTCCTTTTCTGTCTTTAGTGTCCTGTAGGAGGTCAGGACATTGGTTCTTGTTTCAAAGATTGTCTAACTTGGATTTAGAAGACTCATTTGATTTTGAAAAGTCTTTCAGGAAATCCAAACACAAATATCTTAGTGTCAAATCTCCATCTTGATTTAATTTCTTTCATTTATCAGGGTGATGTGATGGGACTCAATGCATCCCAGAATCAGAAATCCTCACCTGCATTTTCATAACAAATCATACTGAATTAGAGAACAGGAAACGTTTTATTTCCTTCATTAAAAATGCAGTAATGAGAAAATCTACTCATTGATTTTCTTTTGGAGGCAAAGGTAACCTTGTAATTCAGACAGAAACTAATGCCTTCATGAGCCACAGTTAATAAAAAACGTACATATGGCTCATTACTCCCCAGGAAAATACTGTGAACTACTCCTTGTAATCAGAATGCACTTGCAGGTATCAGTTGGGGACTTGTTAGCCTGTGAAAACATCTAAGTAGGCTCTTCTAGCAATTAAACAAGAAGAAATATTGAGAGAACTGGGGAAAATGTTTACAAAGGAAGAAGCAATATAAGTTGATCTCTTGAAAAAAAAACAGTAAACTGAGATGATGTGGAAAGACTTCCAGCTGTGTCCACACAAAACTGATCAGATGACTGTCCTTATCTCTTGATGCAATGTTATATGATTTTTATATGATGCTAATTAAGGTGATTAGCTTAGCAAATGCTGGGCCACTATAAAAAGAATGTAGAATAGAGTCCCCAAATATAACTCTCTCTCTCTCTCTCTCTCTCTCTCTCTCTCTCTCTCTCTCTCTCTCTCTCCTGTGTGTGTGTGTGTGTGTGTTCTTGTGGGTGTATATAGTAATCATGTGCAAGGAGGCCATGGTTTCTATATCATGTATCTTCCCCAATCACTTTTCACCTTAGGCTGTGAGACATGGTGTTTTAGAATTTCTATTTTCATGAAGAGACACCATGACCATGGCAACTTTTATAACAGGAAGCACATAACTGAGGCTGGCTTACAGGTTCAGAGGTTTAGTTCATTATCGTCATAGCATGAAGCACAACTGTGCACAGTCAGACATGCTACTGGAGACAGAGCAGAGGGTTCTACATCTGGAAAGGCAGGTAGCAGGATGAAAGAGACATTGGGCCTTGCTTGAGCTTTTCAAACCTCAAAGCCCACCCCCAGTGACATACTTCCTCCAGCAAGGCCACACCTACTTGAACAAGACCACACTTTCTAGTAGTGCCATTTCCTATGAGCCTGTGAAAGCCATTTTTATTCAAACCACCACACTGGACTTCTTGGTGAACCTAGAGCTAACCAATATGATTTTCATGTCCCAGAGATTTTCTCATCTCTCCCTCCCCAGTGCTGGGTTATTGGTGCAGACTGCCTCTGTGGATCAGGGACAACACTTCAAGCTTGACCAGAAGACCTTGCATTCACTAAGACTATTCCTCAGGCACTTCACTTTCACAATAGAAATCAGAGCAATTAAATAATTGGCCTTCCAATTCAGATAATATGAAGATTGTCTACAGTCAATTATGAACATACAGTTTATAAAGACCTAGGGAAGGAGATAAAAATGAAGCCACATTAATCACTGTAGAGACTTTGACTTAACACCTTCCACATCCAAGTTCCTCTTGACGACTGAAAATCATTTTGCATTTGGGTACTTGAATTTCCAAGTTGCCCGTGAGTGAAGGTAGCAACTTTTTGAAACAGGGTTTTTTTTTTTTTTAATGAATTCATAGCAGTAAGTACCCAAAGCAATTACAGGAGCTTTTTGGTATACGATGCTTGATGTGCAGATGCCGAAATGCACATAGGACATTATCACATGGATCCCTTTATCACAAGATG
>CADCXT010002258.1:0-22230 GCA_902806775.1 Microtus agrestis
CAAAGTAGAGCTTCTACAAAGAAAAGGAAGAGTGTTCTCACTTTTAACAATACTTTGACATAGTAAAAACAGACGTTTCTCATTTGAGAGTAACACATGTATTTTTCTCACAAAAGCATTTCATGAAATTCATACACTTTCAAAAGAACGTGATTATCTTTCAAAGAAAAGGGTCTACAAAGGAAAGGAAGAGTGTTTTCACTTCTAACTAACTTTGACATAACCCATACAACGGCTTATTTTTGCAGAGAAACACATATGCATTTCTCACTAGAGCATTTCATGAAATTCTTATCCTTTCAAAAGAACGCGATTATCTTTCAAAGTAAAGCTTCTACAGAAGAAAGGAACACTGTTCTTAGTTTTGACAAGTCTTTGACATATCACAAACAATGGCTTATCTATTCAGAGAAAGACAGGTGCGTTTCTCACAAAAGCATTTCATGAAATTCATATATTCAAAAGAACGTGATTATCTTTCAAAGTAAAGTTTCTACAAAGACAAGGAACACAGTTCACATTCTTACAATTCGGTGATATATCAAAAACAACGTCTTCTCATTTCAGAGTAACACATGTGCGTTTCTCACAAAAGCATTTCATGAAATTAATACTCTTTCAAAAGAACGTGATTATCTTTCAAAGTAAAGCTTCTACAGAGAAAAGGAACACTGTCCTTAGTTTTGTCAAGTCTTTGACATATCCCAAAAAATGGCTTATCTATTCAGAGAAAGACATGTGCATTTCTCATAAAAGCATTTCATGAAATTCACATATTCAAAAGAACGTGATTATCTTTCTTAGTAAAGTTTCTACAGAGACAAGGAACACAGTTCTCATTCTATCAATTCTGTGACACATCACAGACAACGTCTTCTCATTTCACAGAAACACATGTGCGTTTCTCACAAAAGCATTTCATGAAATTCTTAACCTTTGAAAAGAACGTGATTATCTCTCAAATTAAATCTTCTACAGAGAAAAGGAACACTGTTCTGAGATTTGTCAAGTCTTTGACATATCACAAACAACATCTCATTTCAGAGAAACACATGTGCGTTTCTCACAAAAGCATTTCAGGAAATTCTATTGCTTTCAAAAGAACGTGATTATCTTTCAAAGCAAAGTTTCTACAGAGACAAGGAACACTATTCTTACTTTAGGCAAGTCTTTGACATATCTCAAAAAACGGCTTATCTATTCAGAGAAAGACAGGTGCGTTTCTCACAAAAGCATTTCAGGAAATTCTATTGCTTTCAAAAGAACGTGATTATCTTTCAAAGCAAAGTTTCTACAGAGACAATGAACACAGTTCTCAATCTAACAATTCTGTGACATATCACAAACAACGTCTTCTCATTTCAGAGAAACACATGTGTGTTTCTTACAAAAGCATTTCATGAAATTCATTCACTTTCAAATGGACGTGATTATCTTTCAAAGTAAAGCTTCTACAGAGACAAGGAACACTGTTCTCACTTCTAACTAACTTTG
This sequence comes from Microtus agrestis, assembly GCA_902806775.1. Lineage (NCBI taxonomy): Eukaryota > Metazoa > Chordata > Mammalia > Rodentia > Cricetidae > Microtus > Microtus agrestis. The sequence continues at coordinate 1,495 of CADCXT010002258.1, forward strand.
ACATATCCCATAGAATGGCTTATTTTTGCAGAGAGACACGTGCATTTCTCACTAGTGCATTTCATCAAATTCTTATCCTTTCAAAAGAACGCAATTATCTTTCAAAGTAAAGCTTCTACAGAAAAAAGGAACAGTGTTCTTAGTTTTGTCAAGTCTTGGACATGTCACAAACAATGGCTTATAATTTCGGAGAAAGACATGTGCGTTTTTCACAAAAGCATTTCATGAAATTCATACACTTTCAATACAACGTGATTATCTTTCAAAGTAAAGCGTCTACAAAGAAAAGGAAGAGTGTTCTCACTTCTAACTAACTTTGACATATCCCATACAACGGCTTATTTTGCAGAGAAACACATGTGCTTTTCTCACTGGAGCATTTCATGAAATTCTTATCCTTTCAAAAAACGCGATTATCTTTCAAAGTAACGTTTCTACAGAGACAAGAAACACAGTCCTCATTCTAACAATTCTGTGACACATCACATACAACGTCTTCTCATTTCAGAGAAACACATGGGCGTTTCTCACAAAACCATTTTATGAAATTCATTCACTTTCAAATGAACGTGATTATCTTTATAAGTAAAGCTTCTACAGAGACAAGGAATACTCTTCTCACTTTTAACAATACTTTGAAATATCCCAAACAGACGTTTCTCATTTGAGAGTAACACATGTGCGTTTCTCACAAAAGCATTTCATGAAATTCTTAACCTTTGAAAAGAACGTGATTATCTCTCAAAGTAAATCTTCTACAGAGAAAAGGAACACTGTTCTTAGTTTTGTCTATTCTTTGACCTATCACAAACAACGTCTTCTCCTTTTAGAGAAACACATGTGCGTTTCTCACAAAAGCATTTCACGAAATTCTTAACCATTGAAAAGAACGTGGTTATCTCTCAAAGTAAATCTTCTACAAAGAAAAGGAACACTGTCCTTATTTTTGACAAGTGTTTGACATATCCTAAAAAACCGCTTATCTATTCAGAGAAAGACATGTGCATTACTCATAAAAGCATTTCAGTAAATTCACATATTCAAAAGAATGTGATTATCTTTCAAACAAATTTCTACAGAGACAAGGAACACAGTTCTCATTCTAACAATTCTGTGACACATCACATACAACATCTTCTCATTACAGAGAAACACATGTGCGTTTCTCACAAAAGCTTTTCATGAAATTCTTAACCTTTGAAAAGAACGTGACTATCTCTTAAAGTAAATCTTCTACAGAGAAAAGGGACACTGTTCTTACTTTTGTCAAGTCTTTGACATATCACAAACAACGTCTCCTTTCAGAGAAACACGTGAATTTCTCACAAAAGCATTTCATGAAATTCTATTGCTTTCAAAAGAACGTGATTATCTTTCAAAGTAAAGCTTCGACAGAGAAAGGGAACACTGTTATTACTTTAGTCAAGTCTTTGACATATCGCAAAAAACATCTTATCAATTCACAGAAATACAGGTGCGTTTCTCACAAAAGCATTTCATGAAATTCATATATTTAAAAAATCGTGATTATCTTTCAAAGTAAAGTTTCTACAGAGACAAGGAACACAGTTCTCATTCTTCCAATTCTGTGACATATCAAAAACAACTTCTTCTCATTTCAGAGAAACACATGTGCGTTTCCCACAAAAGCTTTTCATGAAATTCATACACTTTCAAAAGAACGTGATTATCTTTCAAAGTAAAGCGTCTAACTAACTTTGACATATCCCATACAACGGCTTATTTTTGAAGAGAAACTCATGTGCATTTCTCACTAGAGCATTTCATGAAATTCTTATCCTTTCAAAAGAACGCGATTATCGTTCAAAGTAAAGCTTCTACAGAAAAAAGGATACTGTTCTTTGTTTTGGCAAGTCTTTGACATATAACAAATAATGGCTTATCTTTTCAGTGAAAGACATGTGTGTTTCTTACAAAAGCATTTCATGAAATTCATACACTTTTAAAAGAAAGTGATTATCTTTCAAAGCAAAGTTTCTACAGAGACAAGGAACACAGTTCTCATTCTAACAATTCTGTGACATATCACAAACAACATCTTCTCATTTCAGAGAAACACATGTGTGTATCTCACAAAAGCATTTCAAGAAATTCATTCACTTTCAAGTGAACATGATTATCTTTCAAAGTAAGGCTTCTAGAGAGACAAGGAACACTGTTCTCACTTTTCACAATACTTTGACATATCCCAAACAGACGCTTCTCATTTGAGAGTAACAAATGTGCGTTTCTCACAAAAGTATTTCATGAAATTTTTAACCTTAGAAAAGAACATGATTATCTCTCAAAGTAAATCTTCTACAGAGAAAAGGAACACTGTTCTTAGATTTGTCAAGTCTTTGACATATCGCAAACCACGTCTTCTCATTTCATAATTACACATGTGCTTTTCTCACAAAAGCATTTCATGAAATTCTATTGCTTTCAAAAGAACATGATTATCTTTCAAATTCAAGCTTCTACAGAGACAAGGAACACAGTTCTCATTCTAACAATTCTGTGACATATCAAAAACTACGTCTTCTCATTTCAGAATAACACATGTGCGTTTCTCACAAAAGCATTTCATGAAATTAATACTCTTTCAAAAGAACGTGATTATTTCTCAAAGTAAATCTTCTACAGAGAAAAGGAACACTGTTCTTAGTTTAGGCAAGTCTTTGACATATCACAAACAATGGCTTATCTTTTCAGAGAAAGACATGTGCGTTTCTCACAAAAGCATTTCATGAAATTCACACACTTTCAAAAGAACGTGATTATCTATCAAAGTAAAGCGTGTATAAAGAAAAGGAAGAGTGTCTTACTTTGACATATCCCATACAACGGCTTATTTTGGCAGAGAAACACATGTGCGTTTCTCTCTAGAGCATTTCATGAAATTCTTATCCTTTCAAAAGAACGCGATTATCTTTCAAAGTAAAGCTTCTACAGAAAAAAGGAACACTGTTCTTAGTTTTGGCAAGTCTTTGACATATCACAAACAATGGCCTATCTTTTCAGAGAAAGACATGTGCGTTCCTCACAAAAGCCTTTCATGCAATTCAAACACTTTCAAAAGAACGTGATTATCTTTCAAAGCAAAGTTTCTACAGAGACAATGAACACAGTTCTCATTCAAACAATTCTGTGACATATCACAAATAACGTATTCTCATTTCAGAGAAACACATGTGCGTTTTTTAAAAGTATTTCATGAGATTCAATTGCTTTCAAAAGAACGTGATTATCTTTCAAATTAAAGCTTCGACAGAGAAAAGGAACAGTGTTCTTACTTTAGTCTTTTCTTTGACATATCGCAAAAAATGGCTTATCTATTCAGAGAAAGACAGGTGCGTTTCTCACAAAAGCATTTCATGAAATTCATGTATTCAAAAGAACGTGATTATCTTTCAAAGTAAAGTTTCTACAGAGACAAGGAACACAGTTCTCATTCTTACAATTCTGTGATATATCAAAAACAACGTCTTGTCATTTCAGAGTAACACATGTGCGTTTCTCACAAAAGCATTTCATGAAATTAATACTCTTTCATAAGAATGCAATCTTCGTTAAAAGTAAAGCTTCTACAGAGAAAAGGAACACTGTCCTTAGTTTTGTCAAGTCTTTGACATATCCCAAAAAATGACTTATCTATTCAGAGAAAGACATGTGCATTACTCATAAAAGCATTTCATGAAATTCACATATTCAAAAGAACGTGATTATCTTTCTAAGTAAAGTTTCTACAGAGACAAGGAACAAAGTTCTCATTCTAACAATTCTGTGACACATCACAAACAACGTCTTCTCATTTCAGAGAAACACATGTGCGTTTCTCACAAAAGCATTTCATGAAGTTCTTAACCTTTGAAAGAACGTGATTATCTCTCAAATTAAATCTTCTACAGAGAAAAGGAACACTGTTCTGAGTTTTGTCAAGTCTTTGACATATCACAAACAACATCTTCTCATTTCAGAGAAATACATGTGTCTTTCTCACAAAAGCATTTCAGGAAATTTTATTGCTTTCAAAAGAATGTGATTATCTTTCAAAGTAAAGCTTCTACAGAGACAAGGAACACTGTTCTTACTTTAGTCAAGTCTTTGACATATCTTAAAAAACGGCTTATATATTCAGAGAAAGACAGGTGCGTTTCTCAGAAAAACATTTCATGAAATTCATATATTCAAAAGAACAAGATTATCTTTCAAAGTAAAGTTTCTACAGAGACAAGGAACAAAGTTCTCATTCTAACAATTCTGTGACATATCAAAAACAACGTCTTCTCATTTCAGAGAATCACATGTGCGTTTGTCACAAAAGCATTTCATGAAATTCATACATTTTCAAAAGAACGTGATTATCTTTAAAAGTAAAGCGTCTACAAAGAAAAGGAAGAGTGTACTCACTTCTAACTAACTTTGACATATCCCATACAACGGCTTATTTTTTGCAGTGAAAAACATGTGCATTTCTCACTAGAGCATTTCATGAAATTCTTATCCTTTCAAAAGAACGCGATTATCTTTCAAAGTAAAGCTTCTGCAGAAAAAAGGAACACTGTTCTTTGTTTTGGCAAGTCTTTGACATATCACAAATAATGGCTTATCTTTTCAGAGGAAGACATTTGCGTTTCTCACAAAAGCATTTCATGAAATTCATACACTTTTAAAAGAACATGATTATCTTTCAAAGCAAAGTTTCTAAAGAGACAAGGAACACAGTTCTCATTCTAACAATTCTGTGACATATCACAAACAAGGTCTTCTCATTTCAGAGAAACAAATGTGCGTTTCTCACTAAAGCATTTCATGAAATTCATAACCATTGAAAAGAACAAGATTATCTCTCAAAGTAAATCTTATATAGAGAAAAAGAACACTGTTCTTAGTTTTGTCAAGACTTTGACCTATCACAAACAACGTCTTCTCCTTTCAGAGAAACACATATGCGTTTCTCACAAAAGCATTTCATGAAATTAATACTCTTTCAAAAGAACGTGATTATCTCTCAAAGTAAATCTTCTACAGAGAAAAGGAACACTGTTCTTAGTTTAGGTAAGTCTTTGACATATCACAAACAATGGCTTATCTTTTCAGAGGAAGACATGTGTGTTTCTCACAAAAGCATTTCATGAAATTCACACACTTTCAAAAGAACGTGATTATCTATCAAAGTAAAGCGTGTATAAAGAAAAAGAAGAGTGTCTTACTTTGACATATCCCATACAACGGCTTATTTTGGCAGAGAAACACATGTGCGTTTCTCTCTAGAGCATTTCATGAAATTCTTATCCTTTCAAAAGAACGCGATTATCTTTCAAAGTAAAGCTTCTACAGAAAAAAGGAACACTGTTCTTAGTTTTGGCAAGTCTTTGACATATCACAAACAATGGCTTATCTTTTCAGAGAAAGACATGTGCCTTCCTCACAAAAGCCTTTCATGAAATTCAAACACTTTCAAAAGAACGTGATTATCTTTCAAAGCAAAGTTTCTACAGAGACAGTGAACACAGTTCTCATTCCAACAATTCTGTGACATATCACAAATAACATATTCTCATTTCAGAGAAACACATGTGCGTTTCTCATAAAAGTATTTCATGAGATTCAATTGCTTTCAAAAGAACTAGATTATCTTTCAAATTAAAGCTTCTACAGAGAAAAGGAACAGTGTTCTTACTTTAGTCTTTTCTTTGACATATCGCAAAAAATGGCTTATCTATTCAGAGAAAGAAAGGTGCGTTTCTCACAAAAGGATTTCATGAAATTCTATTGCTTTCAAAAGAACGTGATGATCTTTCAAAGTAAAGCTTCCACAGAGAAAAGGAACACTGTTTTTACTTTAGTCAAGTCTTTGACATATCGCAAAAAAATCTTATCTATTCACAGAAAGACAGGTACGTTTCTCACAAAAGCATTTCATGAAATTAATGTATTCAAAAGAACGAGATTATCTTTCAAAGTAAAGTTTCTACAGAGACAAGGAACACAGTTCTCATTCTTACAATTCGGTGATATATCAAAAACAACGTCTTCTCATTTCAGAGTAACACATGTGCGTTTCTCACAAAAGCATTTCATGAAATTAATACTCTTTCATAAGAATGTGATTTTCTTTCAAAATAAAGCTTCTACAGAGAAAAGGAACACTGTCCTTAGTTTTGTCAAGTCTTTGACATATCCCAAAAAATGACTTATCTATTCAGAGACAGACATGTGCATTACTCATAAAAGCATTTCATGAAATTCACATATTCAAAAGAACGTGATTATCTTTCTAAGTAAAGTTTCTACAGAGACAAGGAACACAGTTCTCATTCTAGCAAATCTGTGACACATCACATACAACTTCTTCTAATTTCAGAGAAACACATGTGCGTTTCTCACAAAAGCATTTCATGAAATTCATACATTTTCAAAAGAACGTGATTATCTTTCAAAGTAAAGCGCCTACAAAGAAAAGGAAGAGTGTACTCACTTCTAACTAACTTTGACATATCCTATACAATGGCTTATTTTTGCAGAGAAAAACATGTGCATTTCTCACTAGAGCATTTCATGAAATTCTTATCCTTTCAAAAGAACGCGATTATCTTTCAAAGTAAAGCTTCTACAGAAAAAAGGAACAGTGTTCTTTGTTTTGGCAAGTCTTTGACTTATCACAAATAATGGCTTATCTTTTCAGAGGAAGACAAGTGCGTTTCTCACAAAAGCATTTCATGAAATTCATACACTTTTAAAAGAATGTGATTATCTTTCAAAGCAAAGTTTCTACAGAGACAAGGAACACAGTTCTCATTCTAACAATTCTGTGACATATCACAAACAACGTCTTCTCATTTAAGAGAAACTCATGTGTGTTTTCACAAAAGCATTTCATAACATTCATTCACTTTCAAATGAACGTGATTATCTTTCAAAGTAGAGCTTCTACAAAGAAAAGGAAGAGTGTTCTCAATTTTAACAATACATTGACATAGTAAAAACAGACGTTTCTCATTTGAGAGTAACACATGTATTTTTCTCACAAAAGCATTTCATGAAATTCATACACTTTCAAAGAACGTGATTATCTTTCAAAGAAAAGGGTCTACAAAGGAAAGGAAGAGTGTTTTCACTTCTAACTAACTTTGACATAACCCATACAACGGCTTATTTTTGCAGAGAAACACATATGCATTTCTCACTAGAGCATTTCATGAAATTCTTATCCTTTCAAAAGAACGCGATTATCTTTCAAAGTAAAGCTTCTACAGAAGAAAGGAACACTGTTCTTAGTTTTGACAAGTCTTTGACATATCACAAACAATGGCTTATCTATTCAGAGAAAGACAGGTGCGTTTCTCACAAAAGCATTTCATGAAATTCATATATTCAAAAGAACGTGATTATCTTTCAAAGTAAAGTTTCTACAAAGACAAGGAACACAGTTCACATTCTTACAATTCGGTGATATATCAAAAACAACGTCTTCTCATTTCAGAGTAACACATGTGCGTTTCTCACAAAAGCATTTCATGAAATTAATACTCTTTCAAAAGAACGTGATTATCTTTCAAAGTAAAGCTTCTACAGAGAAAAGGAACACTGTCCTTAGTTTTGTCAAGTCTTTGACATATCCCAAAAAATGGCTTATCTATTCAGAGAAAGACACGTGCAATTCTCATAAAAGCATTTCATGAAATTCACATATTCAAAAGAACGTGATTATCTTTCTTAGTAAAGTTTCTACAGAGACAAGGAACACAGTTCTCATTCTATCAATTCTGTGACACATCACAGACAACGTCTTCTCATTTCACAGAAACACATGTGCGTTTCTCACAAAAGCATTTCATGAAATTCTTAACCTTTGAAAAGAACGTGATTATCTCTCAAATTAAATCTTCTACAGAGAAAAGGAACACTGTTCTGAGATTTGTCAAGTCTTTGACATATCACAAACAACATCTTCATTTCAGAGAAACACATGTGCGTTTCTCACAAAAGCATTTCAGGAAATTCTATTGCTTTCAAAAGAACGTGATTATCTTTCAAAGCAAAGTTTCTACAGAGACAAGGAACACTATTCTTACTTTAGGCAAGTCTTTGACATATCTCAAAAAACGGCTTATCTATTCAGAGAAAGACAGGTGCGTTTCTCACAAAAGCATTTCAGGAAATTCTATTGCTTTCAAAAGAACGTGATTATCTTTCAAAGCAAAGTTTCTACAGAGACAATGAACACAGTTCTCAATCTAACAATTCTGTGACATATCACAAACAACGTCTTCTCATTTCAGAGAAACACATGTGTGTTTCTTACAAAAGCATTTCATGAAATTCATTCACTTTCAAATGGACGTGATTATCTTTCAAAGTAAAGCTTCTACAGAGACAAGGAACACTGTTCTCACTTCTAACTAACTTTGACATATCCCATAGAATGGCTTATTTTTGCAGAGAGACACGTGCATTTCTCACTAGTGCATTTCATCAAATTCTTATCCTTTCAAAAGAACGCAATTATCTTTCAAAGTAAAGCTTCTACAGAAAAAAGGAACAGTGTTCTTAGTTTTGTCAAGTCTTGGACATGTCACAAACAATGGCTTATAATTTCGGAGAAAGACATGTGCGTTTTTCACAAAAGCATTTCATGAAATTCATACACTTTCAATACAACGTGATTATCTTTCAAAGTAAAGCGTCTACAAAGAAAAGGAAGAGTGTTCTCACTTCTAACTAACTTTGACATATCCCATACAACGGCTTATTTTGCAGAGAAACACATGTGCATTTCTCACTGGAGCATTTCATGAAATTCTTATCCTTTCAAAAAAACGTGATTATCTTTCAAAGTAACGTTTCTACAGAGACAAGAAACACAGTCCTCATTCTAACAATTCTGTGACACATCACATACAACGTCTTCTCATTTCAGAGAAACACATGGGCGTTTCTCACAAAACCATTTTATGAAATTCATTCACTTTCAAATGAACGTGATTATCTTTATAAGTAAAGCTTCTACAGAGACAAGGAATACTCTTCTCACTTTTAACAATACTTTGAAATATCCCAAACAGACGTTTCTCATTTGAGAGTAACACATGTGCGTTTCTCACAAAAGCATTTCATGAAATTCTTAACCTTTGAAAAGAACGTGACTATCTCTCAAAGTAAATCTTCTACAGAGAAAAGGAACACTGTTCTTAGTTTTGTCTATTCTTTGACCTATCACAAACAACGTCTTCTCCTTTTAGAGAAACACATGTGCGTTTCTCACAAAAGCATTTCACGAAATTCTTAACCATTGAAAAGAACGTGGTTATCTCTCAAAGTAAATCTTCTACAAAGAAAAGGAACACTGTCCTTATTTTTGACAAGTGTTTGACATATCCCAAAAAACCGCTTATCTATTCAGAGAAAGACATGTGCATTACTCATAAAAGCATTTCAGTAAATTCACATATTCAAAAGAATGTGATTATCTTTCAAACAAATTTCTACAGAGACAAGGAACACAGTTCTCATTCTAACAATTCTCTGACACATCACATACAACATCTTCTCATTACAGAGAAACACATGTGCGTTTCTCACAAAAGCTTTTCATGAAATTCTTAACCTTTGAAAAGAACGTGACTATCTCTTAAAGTAAATCTTCTACAGAGAAAAGGGACACTGTTCTTACTTTTGTCAAGTCTTTGACATATCACAAACAACGTCTCCTTTCAGAGAAACACGTGAATTTCTCACAAAAGCATTTCATGAAATTCTATTGCTTTCAAAAGAACGTGATTATCTTTCAAAGTAAAGCTTCGACAGAGAAAGGGAACACTGTTATTACTTTAGTCAAGTCTTTGACATATCGCAAAAAACATCTTATCTATTCACAGAAATACAGGTGCGTTTCTCACAAAAGCATTTCATGAAATTCATATATTTAAAAAATCGTGATTATCTTTCAAAGTAAAGTTTCTACAGAGACAAGGAACACAGTTCTCATTCTTCCAATTCTGTGACATATCAAAAACAACTTCTTCTCATTTCAGAGAAACACATGTGCGTTTCCCACAAAAGCTTTTCATGAAATTCATACACTTTCAAAAGAACGTGATTATCTTTCAAAGTAAAGCGTCTAACTAACTTTGACATATCCTATACAACGGCTTATTTTTGAAGAGAAACTCATGTGCATTTCTCACTAGAGCATTTCATGAAATTCTTATCCTTTCAAAAGAACGCGACTATCGTTCAAAGTAAAGCTTCTACAGAAAAAAGGATACTGTTCTTTATTTTGGCAAGTCTTTGACATATAACAAATAATGGCTTATCTTTTCAGTGAAAGACATGTGTGTTTCTTACAAAAGCATTTCATGAAATTCATACACTTTTAAAAGAAAGTGATTATCTTTCAAAGCAAAGTTTCTACAGAGACAAGGAACACAGTTCTCATTCTAACAATTCTGTGACATATCACAAACAACATCTTCTCATTTCAGAGAAACACATGTGTGTATCTCACAAAAGCATTTCAAGAAATTCATTCACTTTCAAGTGAACATGATTATCTTTCAAAGTAAGGCTTCTAGAGAGACAAGGAACACTGTTCTCACTTTTCACAATACTTTGACATATCCCAAACAGACGCTTCTCATTTGAGAGTAACAAATGTGCGTTTCTCACAAAAGTATTTCATGAAATTTTTAACCTTAGAAAAGAACATGATTATCTCTCAAAGTAAATCTTCTACAGAGAAAAGGAACACTGTTCTTAGATTTGTCAAGTCTTTGACATATCGCAAACCACGTCTTCTCATTTCAGAATAACACATGTGCTTTTCTCACAAAAGCATTTCATGAAATTCTATTGCTTTCAAAAGAACATGATTATCTTTCAAATTCAAGCTTCTACAGAGACAAGGAACACAGTTCTCATTCTAACAATTCTGTGACATATCAAAAACTACGTCTTCTCATTTCAGAATAACACATGTGCGTTTCTCACAAAAGCATTTCATGAAATTAATACTCTTTCAAAAGAACGTGATTATTTCTCAAAGTAAATCTTCTACAGAGAAAAGGAACACTGTTCTTAGTTTAGGCAAGTCTTTGACATATCACAAACAATGGCTTATCTTTTCAGAGAAAGACATGTGCGTTTCTCACAAAAGCATTTCATGAAATTCACACACTTTCAAAAGAACGTGATTATCTATCAAAGTAAAGCGTGTATAAAGAAAAGGAAGAGTGTCTTACTTTGACATATCCCATACAACGGCTTATTTTGGCAGAGAAACACATGTGCGTTTCTCTCTAGAGCATTTCATGAAATTCTTATCCTTTCAAAAGAACGCGATTATCTTTCAAAGTAAAGCTTCTACAGAAAAAAGGAACACTGTTCTTAGTTTTGGCAAGTCTTTGACATATCACAAACAATGGCCTATCTTTTTCAGAGAAAGACATGTGCGTTCCTCACAAAAGCCTTTCATGCAATTCAAACACTTTCAAAAGAACGTGATTATCTTTCAAAGCAAAGTTTCTACAGAGACAATGAACACAGTTCTCATTCAAACAATTCTGTGACATATCACAAATAACGTATTCTCATTTCAGAGAAACACATGTGCGTTTTTAAAAGTATTTCATGAGATTCAATTGCTTTCAAAAGAACGTGATTATCTTTCAAATTAAAGCTTCGACAGAGAAAAGGAACAGTGTTCTTACTTTAGTCTTTTCTTTGACATATCGCAAAAAATGGCTTATCTATTCAGAGAAAGACAGGTGCGTTTCTCACAAAAGCATTTCATGAAATTCATGTATTCAAAAGAACGTGATTATCTTTCAAAGTAAAGTTTCTACAGAGACAAGGAACACAGTTCTCATTCTTACAATTCTGTGATATATCAAAAACAACGTCTTGTCATTTCAGAGTAACACATGTGCGTTTCTCACAAAAGCATTTCATGAAATTAATACTCTTTCATAAGAATGCTAATCTTCGTTAAAAGTAAAGCTTCTACAGAGAAAAGGAACACTGTCCTTAGTTTTGTCAAGTCTTTGACATATCCCAAAAAATGACTTATCTATTCAGAGAAAGACATGTGCATTACTCATAAAAGCATTTCATGAAATTCACATATTCAAAAGAACGTGATTATCTTTCTAAGTAAAGTTTCTACAGAGACAAGGAACAAAGTTCTCATTCTAACAATTCTGTGACACATCACAAACAACGTCTTCTCATTTCAGAGAAACACATGTGCGTTTCTCACAAAAGCATTTCATGAAGTTCTTAACCTTTGAAAGAACGTGATTATCTCTCAAATTAAATCTTCTACAGAGAAAAGGAACACTGTTCTGAGTTTTGTCAAGTCTTTGACATATCACAAACAACATCTTCTCATTTCAGAGAAATACATGTGTCTTTCTCACAAAAGCATTTCAGGAAATTTTATTGCTTTCAAAAGAATGTGATTATCTTTCAAAGTAAAGCTTCTACAGAGACAAGGAACACTGTTCTTACTTTAGTCAAGTCTTTGACATATCTAAAAAACGGCTTATCTATTCAGAGAAAGACAGGTGCGTTTCTCAAAAAAGCATTTCATGAAATTCATATATTCAAAAGAACAAGATTATCTTTCAAAGTAAAGTTTCTACAGAGACAAGGAACAAAGTTCTCATTCTAACAATTCTGTGACATATCAAAAACAACGTCTTCTCATTTCAGAGAATCACATGTGCGTTTCTCACAAAAGCATTTCATGAAATTCATACATTTTCAAAAGAACGTGATTATCTTTCAAAGTAAAGCGTCTACAAAGAAAAGGAAGAGTGTACTCACTTCTAACTAACTTTGACATATCCCATACAATGGGTTATTTTTTTGCAGAGAGACACATGTGCATTTCTCACTAGAGCATTTCATGAAATTCTTATCCTTTCAAAAGAACGCGATTATCTTTCAAAGTAAAGCTTCTGCAGAAAAAAGGAACACTGTTCTTTTGTTTTGGCAAGTCTTTGACATATCACAAATAATGGCTTATCTTTTCAGAGGAAGACATTTGCGTTTCTCACAAAAGCATTTCATGAAATTCATACACTTTTAAAAGAACATGATTATCTTTCAAAGCAAAGTTTCTAAAGAGACAAGGAACACAGTTCTCATTCTAACAATTCTGTGACATATCACAAACAAGGTCTTCTCATTTCAGAGAAACAAATGTGCGTTTCTCACTAAAGCATTTCATGAAATTCATAACCATTGAAAAGAACAAGATTATCTCTCAAAGTAAATCTTATATAGAGAAAAAGAACACTGTTCTTAGTTTTGTCAAGACTTTGACCTATCACAAACAACGTCTTCTCCTTTCAGAGAAACACATATGCGTTTCTCACAAAAGCATTTCATGAAATTAATACTCTTTCAAAAGAACGTGATTATCTCTCAAAGTAAATCTTCTACAGAGAAAAGGAACACTGTTCTTAGTTTAGGTAAGTCTTTGACATATCACAAACAATGGCTTATCTTTTCAGAGGAAGACATGTGTGTTTCTCACAAAAGCATTTCATGAAATTCACACACTTTCAAAAGAACGTGATTATCTATCAAAGTAAAGCGTGTATAAAGAAAAAGAAGAGTGTCTTACTTTGACATATCCCATACAACGGCTTATTTTGGCAGAGAAACACATGTGCGTTTCTCTCTAGAGCATTTCATGAAATTCTTATCCTTTCAAAAGAACGCGATTATCTTTCAAAGTAAAGCTTCTACAGAAAAAAGGAACACTGTTCTTAGTTTTGGCAAGTCTTTGACATATCACAAACAATGGCTTATCTTTTCAGAGAAAGACATGTGCCTTCCTCACAAAAGCCTTTCATGAAATTCAAACACTTTCAAAAGAACGTGATTATCTTTCAAAGCAAAGTTTCTACAGAGACAGTGAACACAGTTCTCATTCCAACAATTCTGTGACATATCACAAATAACATATTCTCATTTCAGAGAAACACATGTGCGTTTCTCATAAAAGTATTTCATGAGATTCAATTGCTTTCAAAAGAACTAGATTATCTTTCAAATTAAAGCTTCTACAGAGAAAAGGAACAGTGTTCTTACTTTAGTCTTTTCTTTGACATATCGCAAAAAATGGCTTATCTATTCAGAGAAAGAAAGGTGCGTTTCTCACAAAAGGATTTCATGAAATTCTATTGCTTTCAAAAGAACGTGATGATCTTTCAAAGTAAAGCTTCCACAGAGAAAAGGAACACTGTTTTTACTTTAGTCAAGTCTTTGACATATCGCAAAAAAAATCTTATCTATTCACAGAAAGACAGGTACGTTTCTCACAAAAGCATTTCATGAAATTAATGTATTCAAAAGAACGAGATTATCTTTCAAAGTAAAGTTTCTACAGAGACAAGGAACACAGTTCTCATTCTTACAATTCGGTGATATATCAAAAACAACGTCTTCTCATTTCAGAGTAACACATGTGCGTTTCTCACAAAAGCATTTCATGAAATTAATACTCTTTCATAAGAATGTGATTTTCTTTCAAAATAAAGCTTCTACAGAGAAAAGGAACACTGTCCTTAGTTTTGTCAAGTCTTTGACATATCCCAAAAAATGACTTATCTATTCAGAGACAGACATGTGCATTACTCATAAAAGCATTTCATGAAATTCACATATTCAAAAGAACGTGATTATCTTTCTAAGTAAAGTTTCTACAGAGACAAGGAACACAGTTCTCATTCTAGCAAATCTGTGACACATCACATACAACTTCTTCTAATTTCAGAGAAACACATGTGCGTTTCTCACAAAAGCATTTCATGAAATTCATACATTTTCAAAAGAACATGATTATCTTTCAAAGTAAAGCGCCTACAAAGAAAAGGAAGAGTGTACTCACTTCTAACTAACTTTGACATATCCTATACAATGGCTTATTTTTGCAGAGAAAAACATGTGCATTTCTCACTAGAGCATTTCATGAAATTCTTATCCTTTCAAAAGAACGCGATTATCTTTCAAAGTAAAGCTTCTACAGAAAAAAGGAACAGTGTTCTTTGTTTTGGCAAGTCTTTGACTTATCACAAATAATGGCTTATCTTTTCAGAGGAAGACAAGTGCGTTTCTCACAAAAGCATTTCATGAAATTCATACACTTTTAAAAGAACATGATTATCTTTCAAAGCAAAGTTTCTAAAGAGACAAGGAACACAGTTCTCATTCTAACAATTCTGTGACATATCACAAACAACGTCTTCTCATTTCAGAGAAACACATGTGCGTTTCTCACAAAAGCATTTCATGAAATTCATTCACCTTTCAAAAGAACGTGATTATCTTTCAAAGTAAAGCTTCTACAGAGAAAAGGAACACTGTTCTTAGTTTTATCAAGACTTTGACATATCACAAACAGACGTGTTCTCCTTTCAGAGAGTAACACATGTATTTTTCTCACAAAAGCATTTCATGAAATTCTATACACTTTCAAAAGAACGTGATTATCTTTCAAAGTAAAGGGTCTACAAAGGAAAGGAACACTGTTCTCACTTTAACTAAGTCTTTGACATATCCCATACAACGGCTTATTTTTTCAGAGAAACACATGTGCATTTCTCACTAGAGCATTTCATGAAATTCTTATCCTTTCAAAAGAACGTGATTATCTTTCAAAGTAAAGCTTCTACAGAGACAAGGAACACTGTTCTTAGTTTTGTCAAGTCTTTGACATAACACAAACAATGGCTTATCTTTTCAGAGAAAGACATGTGCGTTTCTCACAAAAGCATTTCATGAAATTCATACTATTCAAAAGAACGTGATTATCTTTCAAAGTAAAGTTTCTACAGAGACAAGGAACACAGTCCTCAGTTCTTACAATTCTGTGACATATCACAAAACAACGTCTTCTCATTTCAGAGAAACACATGTGCGTTTCTCACAAAAGCATTTCATGAAATTAATACTCTTTCAAAAGAACGTGATTATCTTTCAAAGTAAAGCTTCTACAGAGAAAAGGAACACTGTTCTTAGTTTTGTCAAGTCTTTGACATATCACAAAAAATGGCTTATCTATTCAGAGAAAGACAGGTGCGTTTCTCACAAAAGCATTTCATGAAATTCATATATTCAAAAGAACGTGATTATCTTTCAAAGTAAAGTTTCTACAGAGACAAGGAACACAGTTCTCATTCTAACAATTCTGTGACATATCACAAACAACGTCTTCTCATTTCAGAGAAACACATGTGCGTTTCTCACAAAAGCATTTCATGAAATTCATAACCTTTCAAAAGAACGTGATTATCTTTCAAAGTAAATCTTCTACAGAGAAAAGGAACACTGTTCTGAGATTTGTCAAGTCTTTGACATATCACAAACAATGGCTTCTCATTTGCAGAGAAACACATGTGCATTTCTCACAAAAGCATTTCATGAAATTCTATTCCTTTCAAAAGAACGTGATTATCTTTCAAAGTAAAGCTTCTACAGAGAAAAGGAACACTGTTCTTAGTTTTGGCAAGTCTTTGACATATCACAAAAAATGGCTTATCTATTCAGAGAAAGACAGGTGCGTTTCTCACAAAAGCATTTCATGAAATTCATATATTTTCAAAAGAACGTGATTATCTTTCAAAGTAAAGTTTCTACAGAGACAAGGAACACAGTTCTCATTCTAACAATTCTGTGACATATCACAAACAACGTCTTCTCATTTCAGAGAAACACATGTGTGTTTCTCACAAAAGCATTTCATGAAATTCATACACTTTCAAAAGAACGTGATTATCTTTCAAAGTAAAGCGTCTACAAAGAAAAGGAAGAGTGTTCTCACTTCTAACTAACTTTGACATATCCCATACAATGGCTTATTTTTGCAGAGAGACACGTGCATTTCTCACTAGAGCATTTCATGAAATTCTTATCCTTTCAAAAGAACGCGATTATCTTTCAAAGTAAAGCTTCTACAGAAAAAAGGAACACTGTTCTTTGTTTTGGCAAGTCTTTGACATATCACAAATAATGGCTTATCTTTTCAGAGAAAGACATGTGCGTTTCTCACAAAAGCATTTCATGAAATTCATACACTTTCAAAAGAACGTGATTATCTTTCAAAGCAAAGTTTCTACAGAGACAAGGAACACAGTTCTCATTCTAACAATTCTGTGACATATCACAAACAACGTCTTCTCATTTCAGAGAAACACATGTGTGTTTCTCACAAAAGCATTTCATGAAATTCTTAACCTTTCAAAAGAACGTGATTATCTTTCAAAGTAAAGCTTCTACAGAGAAAAGGAACACTGTTCTTAGTTTTAACAAGTCTTTGACATATCACAAACAACGTCTTCTCATTTCAGAGAAACACATGTGCATTTCTCACAAAAGCATTTTATGAAATTCTATTCACTTTCAAAAGAACGTGATTATCTTTCAAAGTAAAGCTTCTACAGAGACAAGGAACACAGTTCTCACTTTTAACAATTCTGTGACATATCAAAAACAGACGTCTTCTCATTTGAGAGTAACACATGTGCGTTTCTCACAAAAGCATTTCATGAAATTCTTACACTTTCAAAAGAACGTGATTATCTCTCAAAGTAAAGCTTCTACAAAGAAAAGGAAATGTTCTTAGTTTTGTCTATTCTTTGACATATCCCATACAATGGCTTCTCTTTTGTAGAGAAACACATGTGCGTTTCTCACTAAAGCATTTCCAAATTTTAACCTTTCAAAAGAACGTGATTATCTTTCAAAGTAAAGCTTCTACAGAGAAAAGGAACACTGTTCTTAGTTTTGACAAGTCTTTGACATATCACAAACAATGGCTTATCTTTTCAGAGAAAGACATGTGCGTTTCTCACAAAAGCATTTCATGAAATTCATACACTTTTAAAAGAACGTGATTATCTTTCAAAGCAAAGTTTCTAAAGAGACAAGGAACACAGTTCTCATTCTAACAATTCTGTGACATATCACAAACAACGTCTTCTCATTTCAGAGAAACACATGTGCGTTTCTCACAAAAGCATTTCATGAAATTCTTAAACTTTGAAAAGAACGTGATTATCTCTCAAAGTAAATCATCTACAGAGAAAAGGAACACTGTTCTTACTTTTGTCAAGTCTTTGACATATCACAAACAATGTCTTCTCATTTCAGAGAAACACATGTGCATTTCTCACAAAAGCATTTCATGAAATTCTATTGCTTTCAAAAGAACGTGATTATCTTTCAAAGTAAAGCTTCTACAGAGAAAAGGAACACTGTCCTTAGTTTTGTCAAGTCTTTGACATATCACAAAAAAATGGCTTATCTATTCAGAGAAAGACAGGTGCATTTCTCACAAAAGCATTTCATGAAATTCATATATTTAAAAGAACGTGATTATCTTTCAAAGTAAAGTTTCTACAGAGACAAGGAACACAGTTCTCATTCTAACAATTCTGTGACATATCAAAAACAACGTCTTCTCATTTCAGAGAAACACATGTGTGTTTCTCACAAAAGCATTTCATGAAATTCATACACTTTCAAAAGAACGTGATTATCTTTCAAAGTAAAGTTTCTACAGAGACTAGGAACAAAGTTCTCATTTACCAACAATTCTGTGACATATCCCAAACAACGTCTTCTCATTTCAGAGAGAAACACATGTGCGTTTCTCACAAAAGCATTTCATGAAATTCATACCCTTTCAAAAGAACGTGATTATCTTTCAAAGTAAAGCTTCTACAGAGAAAAGGAACACTGTTCTTTCACTTTTATCAAGTCTTTGACATATCCCAAATAACTGTCTTATCTTTTCAAAAAAAGAGAACATGTGTGTTTCTCACAAAAGCATTTCATGAAATTCATACACTTTTAAAAGAAAGTGATTATCTTTCAAATAAAGTTTCTACAGAGACAAGGAACACAGTTCTCAATTTTAACAATTCTGTGACATATCACAAACAACGTCTTCTCATTTCAGAGAAACACATGTGCGTTTCTCACAAAAGCATTTCATGAAATTCATTCACTTTCAAAAGAACGTGATTATCTTTCAAAGTAAAGCTTCTACAGAGAAAAGGAACACTGTTCTTACTTTTGTCAAGTCTTTGACATATCCCAAAAAACGGCTTATCTATTCAGAGAAAGACATGTGCGTTTCTCACAAAAGCATTTCATGAAATTCATATATTCAAAAGAACGTGATTATCTTTCAAAGTAAAGTTTCTACAGAGACAAGGAACACAGTTCTCATTTTAACAATTCTGTGACATATCACAAACAACGTCTTCTCATTTCAGAGAAACACATGTGCGTTTCTCACAAAAGCATTTCATGAAATTCTATACACTTTCAAAAGAACGTGATTATCTTTCAAAGTAAAGTTTCTACAGAGACAAGGAACACTGTTCTTAGTTTAGGCAAGTCTTTGACATATCAAAAACAACGGCTTATCTTTTCAGAGAAAGACAGGTGCGTTTCTCACAAAAGCATTTCATGAAATTCATACACTTTCAAAAGAACGTGATTATCTTTCAAAGTAAAGCATCTACAGAGAAAAGGAACACTGTTCTTACTTTAAGTAAGTCTTTGACATATCACAAACAACGGCTTATTTTTTCAGAGAAACACATGTGCGTTTCTCACAAAAGCATTTCATGAAATTCTTATCCTTTCAAAAGAACGTGATTATCTTTCAAAGTAAAGCTTCTACAGAAAAAAGGAACACTGTTCTTAGTTTTGGCAAGTCTTTGACATATCACAAACAATGGCTTATCTTTTCAGAGAAAGACATGTGCGTTTCTCACAAAAGCATTTCATGAAATTCTTATCCTTTCAAAAGAACGTGATTATCTTTCAAAGTAAAGCTTCTACAGAGAAAAGGAACACTGTTCTCATTCTTGCAAGTCTTTGACATATCACAAACAATGGCTTCTCTTTTCAGAGAAAAACATGTGCGTTTTCTCACAAAAGCTTTCATGAAATTCACACACTTTCAAAAGAACGTGATTATCTTTCAAAGAAAAGCGTCTAAAAAGGAAAGGAAGAGTGTTTTCACTTCTAACTAACTTTGACATATCCCATACAACGGCTTATTTTTGCAGAGAAACACATGTGCATTTCTCACTAGAGTATTTCATGAAATTCTTATCCTTTCAAAAGAACGCGATTATCTTTCAAAGTAAAGCTTCTACAGAAAAAAGGAACACTGTTCTTAGTTTTGACAAGTCTTTGACATATCACAAACAATGGCTTATCTATTCAGAGAAAGACAGGTGCGTTTCTCACAAAAGCATTTCATGAAATTCATATATTCAAAAGAACGTGATTATCTTTCAAAGTAAAGTTTCTACAAAGACAAGGAACACAGCTCTCATTCTTACAATTCTGTGATATATCAAAAACAACGTCTTCTCATTTCAGAGTAACACATGTGCGTTTCTCACAAAAGCATTTCATGAAATTAATACTCTTTCAAAAGAACGTGATTATCTTTCAAAGTAAAGCTTCTACAGAGAAAAGGAACACTGTCCTTACTTTTGTCAACTACTTTGACATATCCCAAAAAACGGCTTATCTATTCAGAGAAAGACATGTGCATTACTCACAAAAGCATTTCAGGAAATTCACATATTTAAAAAGAACGTGATTATCTTTCAAAGTAAAGTTTCTACAGAGAAAAGGAACACAGTTCTTTGTTTTGGCAAGTCTTTGACATATCACAAATAATGGCTTATCTTT
>CADCXT010002259.1:0-27893 GCA_902806775.1 Microtus agrestis
ACTGTGTTCATTGTCTCTTTAGAAACTTTGCTTTGAAACATAATCACCTTCTTTAAAAATGTATGAATTTCATAAAATGCTTTTGTGAGAAACGCACATGTCTTTCTCTGAAAAGATAAGCCATTGTTTGTGATATGTCAAAGACTTGACAAAACAAAGAACAGTGTTCCTTTTTTCTGCAGAAGCTTTACTTGGGAAGATAATCACGTTTGATTGAAAGGATAAGAATTTCATGAAATGCTCTAGTGAGAAATGCACATGTGTTCCTCTGCAAAAATTAGCCATTGTATGGGATATGTCAAAGTTAGACACTCTTCCTTTTCTTTGTAGATGCTTTACTTTGATAGATAATCACTTTCTTTTGAAAGTGTGTGAATTTCATGAAATGCTTTTGTGAGAAACGGACACGTATTTCTCTGAAAAGATAAGCCATTATTTGGGATATGTCAAAGACTTGCCAAAACTAAGAACAGTGTTCCTTTTCTCTGTAGAAGATTTACTTTGGGAGATAATCACGTTCTTTTGAAAGAGTATTAATTTCATGAAATGCTTTTGTGAGAAACGCACATGTGTTATTCTGAAATGAGAAGACGTTGTTTTTGATATGTCACAGAATTTTTAGAATGAGAACTGTGTTCCTTGTCTCTGTAGAACTTTACTCTTAAAGATAATCACGTTCTTTTGAAAGCAATAGAATTTCATAAATGCGTTTGTGAGAAATGCACATGTGTTATTCTGAAATGAGAAGACGTTGTTTGTGATATGTCAAAGACTTGATAAATCTAAGAACAGTGTTCCTTTTCTCTGTACAAGATTTACTTTGAGAGATAATCACTTTCTTTTCAATGGTTAAGAATTTCATGAAATGCTTTTGTGAGAAACGCACATGTGTTACTCTCAAATGAGAAACGTCTGTTTGGGATATGTCAAAATATTGTTAAAAGTGAGAACAGTGTTCCTTTTCTCTGTAGAAGCTTTACTTTGAAAAATAATCACGTTCATTTGATAGTCAATGAATTTCATGAAATGCTTTTGTGAGAAAGACACATGTGTTTCTCTGAAATGAGAAGACATTGTTTGTTATATGTCACAAATTGTTAGAATGAGAACTGTGTTCCTTGTCTTTGTAGAAACTTTACTTTGAAAGATTATCATGTTCTTTTGAATAGATGAATTTCATGAAATGCTTTTGTGAGAAACACACCTGTCTTTCTCTGAATAGAGAAGCTGTATTTTGGGATATGTCAAAGTCTTGACAAAAGTAAGCACAGTGTTACTTGTCTCTGTAAAAGCTTTACTTTAAAAGATAATAACGTTCTCTTGAAAGCAATAGAATTTCATGAAATGCTTTTGGGAGAAACACACATGTGTTTCTCTGAAATGAGAAGACGTTGTTTGTGATATGTCAAAGACTTGACAAAACTAAGAACAGTGTTCCTTTTTTCTGCAGAAGCTTTACTTTGAAAGATAATCGCGTTCTTTTGAAAGGATAAGAATTTCATGAAATGCTCTAGTGAGAAAAGCACATGCGTTTCTCTGCAAAATAAGCCGTTGTATGGGATATGTCAAAGTTAGTTAGAAATGAGAACATTCTTCCTTTTATTTGTAGACGCTTTACTTTGAAAGATAATCACGTTCTTTTGAAAGTGTATGAATTTCATGAAATGCTTTTGTGAAAAACGCACATGTCTTTCTCTGAAAAGATAAGCCATTGTTTGCGATATGTCAAAAACTTGACAAAACTCAGAACAGTGTTCCTTATCTCTATAGAAGATTTACTTTGAGAGATAATTACGATCTTTTCAAAGGTTAAGAATTTCATGAAATGCTTTTGTGAGAAACGCACATGTGTTACTCTCAAATGAGAAACGTCTGTTTGGGTTAAGTCAAAGTATTGTTAAAAGTGAGATGTTCCTTGTCTCTGTAGAAGCTTTACTTTGAAAGATAATCATGTTCTTTTGAAAGTGTATGAATTTCATGAAATGTTTTTGTGAGAAATGCACATGTGTTTCTCTGAAATGAGAAGACTTTGTTTGTGATATGTCAAAGACTTGACAAAACTAAGAACAGAGTTCCTTTTCTCTCTAGAAGATTTACTTTGAGAGATAATCACGTTCTTTTCAAAGGTTAAGAATTTCATGAAATGCTTTTGTGAGAAACGCAAATGTGTTACTCTCAAATGAGAAACGTCTGTTTGGGATATGTCAAAGTATTGTTAAAAGTGAGAACCGTGTTCCTTGTCTCCGTAGAAGCTTTACTTTGAAAGATAATTACGTTCATTTGAAAGTGAATGAATTTCATGCAATGCTTTTGTGAGAAACACACATGTTTTCTCTGAAATGAGAAGACGTTGTTTGTGATATGTCACAGAATTGTTAGAATGAGAACTGTGTTCATTGTCTCTTTAGAAACTTTGCTTTGAAACATAATCACCTTCTTTAAAAATGTATGAATTTCATGAAATGCTTTTGTGAGAAACGCACATGTCTTTCTCTGAAAAGATAAGCCATTGTTTGTGATATGTCAAATACTTGACAAAACTAAGAACAGTGTTCGTTTTTTCTGCAGAAGCTTTACTTTGAAAGATAATCACGTTCTTTAAAAGGTTAAGAATTTCATGAAATGCTCTAGTTGGAAATGCACATGCGTTTCTCTGAAAAATAAGCCGTTGTATGGGATATGTCAATGTTAGACACTCTTCCTTTTCTTTGTAGATGCTTTACTTTGATAGATAATCACGTTCTTTTGAAAGTGTATGAATTTCATGAAATGCTTTTGTGAGAAACACACCTGTCTTTCTCTGAAATGAGAAGACGTTGTTTTTGATATGTCACAGGATTGTTAGAATGAGAACTGTGTTCCTTTTCTCTGTAGAAACTTTACTTTGAAAGATAATCACTTTCTTTTTAATATGTAAATATCAAGAAATGCTTTTATGAGTAATGCACATGTCTTTCTCAGAATAGATAAGCCGTTTTCCGTGATATGTGAAAGACTTGACAAAACTAAGGACAGTGTTCCATTTCTCTGCAGAAGCTTTACTTTGAAAGATAATCACGTTCCTTTGAAAGCAATAGAATTTCATGAAATGCTTTTGTAAGAAACGCACAAGTGTTTCTCTGAAATGAGAAGACATTGTTTGTGATATGTCAAAGACTTGACAAAAGTAAGAACAATGTTGCTTTTCTCTGTAGATGATTTGATTTGAGAGATAATCACGTACTTTTCAAAGTTGAAGAATTTCATGAAATGCTTTTGTGAGAAACGGACATGTGTTTCTCTGAAATGAGAAGACATTGTTTGTGATATGTCACAGAATTGTTAGAATGAGAACTGTGTTCATTGTCTCTTTAGAAACTATGCTTTGAAAGATAATCACGTTCTTTTAAAAGTGTATGAATTCCATGAAATGCTTTTGTGAGAAACGCACATGTCTTTCTCTGAAAAGATAAGCCATTGTTTGTGATATGTCAAAGACTTGACAAAACTAAGAACAGTGTTCCTTTTCTCTGCAGAAGCTTTACTTTGATAGATAATCACGTTCATTTGAAAGTGAATGAATTTCATCCAATGCTTTTGTGAGAAACACACCTGTCTTTCTCTGAAATAGAAGACGTTGTTTTTGATATGTCACAGGATTGTTAGAATGAGAACTGTGTTCCTTTTCTCTGTAGAAACTTTACTTTGAAAGATAATCACGTTCTTTTTAATATGTAAATATCAAGAAATGCTTTTATGAGTAATGCACATGTCTTTCTCAGTATAGGTAAGCCGTTTTTTGTGATATGTCAAAGACTTGACAAAACTAAGGACAGTGTTCCTTTTCTCTGCAGAAGCTTTACTTTGAAAGATAATCACGTTCTTTTGAAAGCCATAGAATTTCATGAAATGCTTTTGTAAGAAACGCACATGTGTTTCTCTGAAATGAGAAGACATTGTTTGTGATATGTCAAAGACTTGACAAAAGTAAGAACAGTGTTGCTTTTCTCTGTAGATGATTTACTTTGAGAGATAATCATGTTCTTTTCAAAGTTTAAGAATTTCATGAAATGCTTTTGTGAAAAATGGACATGTGTTTCTCTGAAATGAGAAGACGTTGTTTGTGATATGTCACAGAATTGTTAGAATGAGAACTGTGTTCCTTGTCTCTTTAGAAACTTTGCTTTGAAAGATAATCACGTTCTTTTAAAAGTGTATGAATTTCATGAAATGCTTTTGTGAGTAACGCACATGTCTTTCTCTGAAAAGATAAGCCATTGCTTGTGATATGTCAAAGACTTGACAAAACTAAGAACAGTGTTCCTTTTTTCTGCAGAAGCTTTACTTTGAAAGATAATCACGTTCTTTGAAAGGATAAGAATTTCATGAAATGCTCTAGTTGGAAATGCACATGCGTTTCTCTGCAAAAATAAGCCGTTGTATGGGATAGGTCAATGTTAAACACTCTTCCTTTTCTTTGGAGATGCTTTACTTTGAAAGATAATCACGATCTTTTGAAAGTGTGTGAGTTTCATGAATTGCTTTTGTGAGAAACGCACATGTGTTTCTCTAAAAGGAGAAGACGTTGTTTGTGATAGGTCAAAGAATAGACAAAACTAAGAACACTGTTCCTTTCCTCTGTAGAAGATTTACTTTGAGAGATAATCACGTTCTTTTCAAAGGTTAAGAATTTCATGAAATGCTTCTGTGAGACACGCACATGTGTTTCTCTGAAATGAGAAGATGTTGTTTTTGATATGTCACAGAATTGTTAGAATGAGAACTGTGTTCCTTTTCTCTGTAGAAACTTTACCTTGAAAGATAATCACGTTCTTTTGAATATGTAAATATCATGAAATGCTTTTATGAGTAATGCAAATGTATTTCTCTGAATATATAAGCCGTTTTTTGTGATATATCAAAGTCTTGACAAAACTAAGGACAGTGTTCCTTTTCTCTGTAAAAGCTTTACTTTGAAAGATAATCACGTTCTTTTGAAAGAAATAGAATTTCATGAAATGCTTTTGTAAGAAACGCACATGTGTTTCTCTGAAATGAGAAGACATTGTTTGTGATATGTCACAGAATTGTTAGAATGAGAACTGTGTTCATTGTCTCTTTAGAAACTTTGCTTTGAAACATAATCACCTTCTTTAAAAATGTATGAATTTCATAAAATGCTTTTGTGAGAAACGCACATGTCTTTCTCTGAAAAGATAAGCCATTGTTTGTGATATGTCAAAGACTTGACAAAACAAAGAACAGTGTTCCTTTTTTCTGCAGAAGCTTTACTTGGGAAGATAATCACGTTCGATTGAAAGGATAAGAATTTCATGAAATGCTCTAGTGAGAAATGCACATGTGTTTCTCTGCAAAAATAAGCCATTGTATGGGATATGTCAAAGTTAGACACTCTTCCTTTTCTTTGTAGACGCTTTACTTTGATAGATAATCACTTTCTTTTGAAAGTGTGTGAATTTCATGAAATGCTTTTGTGAGAAATGGACATGTATTTCTCTGAAAAGATAAGCCATTGTTTGTGATATGTCAAAGACTTGCCAAAACTAAGAACAGTGTTCCTTTTCTCTGTAGAAGATTTACTTTGAGAGATAATCACGTTCTTTTGAAAGAGTATTAATTTCATGAAATGCTTTTGTGAGAAATGCACATGTGTTATTCTGAAATGAGAAGACGTTGTTTTCATATGTCAAAGACTTGACAAATCTAAGAACAGTATTCCTTTTCTCTGTAGAAGATTTACTTTGAGAGATAATTACGTTCTTTTCAATGGTTAAGAATTTCATGAAATGCTTTTGTGAGAAACGCACATGTGTTACTCGCAAATGAGAAACGTCGGTTTGGGATATGTCACAGTATTGTTAAAAGTGAGAACCGTGTACCTTGTCTCTGTAGAAGCTTTACTTTGAAAGATAATCACGTTCATTTGAAAGTGAATGAATTTCATGCAATGCTTTTGTGAGAAACACACATGTTTTTCTCTGAAATGAGAAGACGTTGTTTGTGATATGTCACAAAATTGTTAGAATGAGAACTGTCTTCCTTGTCTCTTTAGAAACCTTTACTTTGAAAGATAATCACGTTCTTTTAAAAGTGTATGAATTTCATAAAATGCTTTTGTGAGAGACGCACATGTCTTTCTCTGAAAAGATAAGCCATTGTTTGTGATATGTCAAAGACTTGACAAAACTAAGAACAGTGTTCCTTTTCTCTGTAGAAGCTTTACTTTGATAGATAATCACGTTCATTTGAAAGTGAATGAATTTCATGCAATGCTTTTGTGAGAAACACACCTGTCTTTCTCTGAAATAGAAGACGTTGTTTTTGATATGTCACAGGATTGTTAGAATGAGAACTGTGTTCCTTTTCTCTGTAGAAACTTTACTTTGAAAGATAATCACGTTCTTTTTAATATGTAGAATATCAAGAAATGCTTTTATGAGTAATGCACATGTCTTTCTCTTAATATATAAGCCGTTTTTTGCGATATGTCAAAGACTTGACTAAAGTAAGAACAGTGCTCCTTGTCTCTGTAGAAGCTTTACTTTGAAAGATAATCACATTCTTTTGAAAGCCATAGAATTTCCTGAAATGCTTTTGTGGGAAACACACATGTATTTATCTCAAATGAGAAGATGTCGTTTGTGATATGTCAAAGACTTGACAAAACTCAGAACAGTGTTCCTTTTCTCTGTAGAAGATATAATTTGAGAGATAATCACGTTCTTTCAAAGGTTAAGAATTTCATGAAATGCTTTTGTGAGAAACGCACATGTGTTTCTCTGAAATGAGAAGACGTTGTATGTGATGTGTCACAGAATTGTTAGAATGAGAACTTTGTTCCTTGTCTCTGTAGAAACTTTACTTAGAAAGATAATCACGTTCTTTTCAACATGTGAATTTCATGAAATGCTTTTATGAGTAATGCACATGTCTTTCTCTGAAAAGATAAGTCATTTTTGGGATATGACAAAGACTTGACAAAACTAAGGACAGTGTTCCTTTTCTCTGTAGAAGCTTTACTTTGGAAGAAAATCACGTTCTTATGAAAGATTATTATTTTCATGAAATGCTTTTGTGACAAACGCACATGTCTTCCTCTGAAAAGAAAAGCCATTATTTGTGATATGTCAAAGACTTGCCAAAACAAAGAACAGTGTTCCTTTTTTCTGTAGAAGCTTTACTTTGAAAGATAATCGCGTTCTTTTTAAAGGATAAGAATTTCCTAAAATGCTCTAGTGAGAAATGCACATGTGTTTCTCTGCAAATATAAGCCGTTGTATGGGATATGTCAAAGTTAGTTAGAAGTGAGAACACTCTTCCTTTTCTTTGTAGACGCTTTACTTTGAAAGATAATCATGTTCTTTTGAAAATGTATGAATTTCATGAAATGCTTTTGTGAGAAACGCACATGTGTTACTCTCAAATGAGAAGACATTGTTTTTGATATGTCACAGAATTGGTGGAATGAGAACTTTGTTCCTTGTCTCTGTAGAAACTTTAATTTGAAAGATAATCTTGTTCTTTTGAATATATGAATTTCATGAAATGCTTTTGTGAGAAACGCACCTGTCTTTCTCTTAATATATAAGCCGTATTTTGCGATATGTCAAAGACTTGACTAAAGTAAGAACAGTGTTCCTTGTCTCTGTAGAAGCTTTACTTTGAAAGATAATCACATTCATTTGAAAGCCATAGAATTTCCTGAAATGCTTTTGTGAGAAACACACATGTATTTATCTCAAATGAGAAGATGTCGTTTGTGATATGTCAAAGACTTGACAAAACTAAGAACAGTGTTCCTTTTCTCTGTAGAAGATTTAATTTGAGAGATAATCACGTTCTTTCAAAGGTTAAGAATTTCATGAAATGCTTTTGTGAGAAACGCACATGTGTTTCTCTGAAATGAGAAGACGTTGTTTGTGATATGTCACAGAATTGTTAGAATGAGAACTTTGTTCCTTGTCTCTGTAGAAACTTTACTTTGAAAGATAATCACGTTCTTTTCAACATGTGAATTTCATGAAATGCTTTTATGAGTAATGCACATGTCTTTCTCTGAAAAGATAAGTCATTTTTGGGATATGACAAAGACTTGACAAAACTAAGGACAGTGTTCCTTTTCTCTGTAGAAGCTTTACTTTGAAAGAAAATCACGTTCTTTATGAAAGATTATGAATTTCATGAAATGCTTTTGTGACAAACGCACATGTCTTCCTCTGAAATAGAAAAGCCATTATTTGTGATATGTCAAAGACTTGCCAAAACAAAGAACAGTGTTCCTTTTCTCTGTAGAAGCTTTACTTTGAAAGATAATCACGTTCTTTTTAAAGGATAAGAATTTCCTAAAATGCTTTTGTGAGAAATGCACATGTGTTTCTCTGCAAATGATAAGCCGTTGTATGGGATATGTCAAAGTTAGTTAGAAGTGAGAACACTCTTCCTTTTCTTTGTAGATGCTTTACTTTGAAAGATAATCACGTTCTTTTGAAAGTGTATGAATTTCATGAAATGCTTTTGTGAGAAACGCACATGTCTTTCTCTGAAATGAGAAGACGTTGTTTTTGATATGTCACAGAATTGTTAGAATGAGAACTGTGTTCCTTTTCTCTGTAGAAACTTTACTTTGAAAGATAATCACGTTCTTTTTAATATGTAAATATCAAGAAATGCTTTTATGAGTAATGCACATGTCTTTCTCTGAATAGATAAGCCGTTTTTTTGTGATATGTCAAAGACTTGACAAAACTAAGGACAGTGTTCCTTTTCTCTGCAGAAGCTTTACTTTGAAAGATAATCACGTTCTTTTGAAAGCAATAGAATTTCATGAAATGCTTTTGTAAGAAACGCACATGTGTTTCTCTGAAATGAGAAGACATTGTTTGTGATATGTCAAAGACTTGACAAAAGTAAGAACAGTGTTCCTTTTCTCTGTAGAAGATTTACTTTGAGAGATAATCACGTTCTTTTCAAAGGTTAAGAATTTCATGAAATGCTTTTGTGAGAAACGCACATGTGTTTCTCTGAAATGAGAAGTCGTTGTTTGTGATATGTCACAGAATTGTTAGAATGAGAACTGTGTTCCTTGTCTCTGTAGAAACTTTATTTGAAAGATAATCACGTTCTTTTGAAAGTGTATGAATTTCATGAAATGGTTTTATGAGAAATGCACATGTCTTTCTCTGAAAAGATAAGCCATTGTTTGGGATATGTCAAAGACTTGTCAAAACTAAGAACAGTGTTTCCTTTTCTCTGTAGAAGCTTTACTTTGAAAGATAATCACGTTCTTTTGAAAGTGAATGAATTTCATGAAATGCTTTTGTGAGAAACGCACATGTCTTTCTCTGAAAAGATAAGCCATTGTTTGTGATATGTCAAAGACTTGCCAAAACAAAGAACAGTGTTCCTTTTCTCTGTAGAAGCTTTACTTTGAAAGATAATCACGTTCTTTTGAAAGTATGAATTTCATGAAATGCTTTTGTGAGAAATGCACATGTGTTTTTCTGCAAATGATAAGCCATTGTTTGTGATATGTCAAAGACTTAGTTAGAAGTGAGAACACTCTTCCTTTTCTTTGTAGAAGCTTTACTTTGAAAGATAATCACGTTCTTTTGAAAGTGTAAGAATTTCATGAAATGCTTTTGTGAGAAATGCACATGTGTTTCTCTGAAATGAGAAGACGTTGTTTTTGATATGTCAAAGAATTGTTAAGAATGAGAACTGTGTTCCTTTTCTCTGTAGAAGCTTTACTTTGAAAGATAATCACGTTCTTTTGAAAGATATGAATTTCATGAAATGCTTTTGTGAGAAACGCACATGTCTTTCTCTGAATAGATAAGACGTTTTTTGGGATATGTCAAAGACTTGACAAAAGTAAGAACAGTGTTCCTTGTCTCTGTAGAAGCTTTACTTTGAAAGATAATCACGTTCTTTTGAAAGCAATAGAATTTCATGAAATGCTTTTGTGAGAAACGCACATGTGTTTCTCTGAAATGTGAAGACATTGTTTGTGATATGTCAAAGACTTGACAAAAGTAAGAACAGTGTTCCTTTTCTCTGTAGAAGACTTTACTTTGAGAGATAATCACGTTCTTTTCAAAGTTTAAGAATTTCATGAAATGCTTTTGTGAGAAACGCACATGTGTTTCTCTGAAATGAAAAACGTTGTTTGTGATATGTCAAAGAATTGTTAAAAGTGAGAACAGTGTTCCTTGTCTTTGTAGAAGCTTTACTTTGAAAGATAATCACGTTCTTTTGAAAGTGAATGAATTTCATGAAATGCTTTTGTGAGAAACGCACATGTCTTTCTCTGAAAAGATAAGCCATTGTTTGTGATATGTCAAAGACTTGCCAAAACTAAGAACAGTGTTCCTTTTCTCTGTAGAAGCTTTACTTTGAAAGATAATCACGTTCTTTTGAAAGAGTATGAATTTCATGAAATGCTTTTGTGAGAAACGCACATGTCTTTCTCTGAAAAGATAAGACATTGTTTTTGATATGTCAAAGAATTGCCTAAGAATGAGAACAGTGTTCCTTGTCTCTGTAGAAACTTTACTTTGAAAGATAATCACGTTCTTTTGAAAGTATATGAATTTCATGAAATGCTTTTGTGAGAAACGCACATGTCTTTCTCTGAAAAGATAAGCCGTTGTTTTTGATATGTCAAAGAATTGCTAAAGTAAGAACAGTGTTCCTTGTCTCTGTAGAAACTTTACTTTGAAAGGTAATCACGTTCTTTTGAAAGCAATAGAATTTCATGAAATGCTTTTGTGAGAAACGCACATGTCTTTCTCTGAAAAGATAAGCCGTTTTTTGTGATATGTCAAAGACTTGCCAAAAGTAAGAACAGTGTTCCTTTTCTCTGTAGAAGCTTTACTTTGAAAGATAATCACGTTCTTTTGAAAGGTTAAGAATTTCATGAAATGCTTTTGTGAGAAACGCACATGTGTTTCTCTGCAAATGATAAGCGAAACGATTGTTTGGGATATGTCAATGAATTAGTTAGAAGTGAGAACAGTGTTCCTTTTCTCTGTAGATGCTTTACTTTGAAAGATAATCACGTTCTTTTGAAAGTGTATGAATTTCATGAAATGCTTTTGTGAGAAACGCACATGTGTTTCTCTGAAATGAGAAGACGTTGTTTTTGATATATCACAGAATTGTTGGAATGAGAACTTTGTTCCTTGTCTCTGTAGAAACTTTACTTTGAAAGATAATTCTTGTTCTTTTGAATATATGAATTTCATGAAATGCTTTTGTGAGAAACACACCTGTCTTTCTCTGAAATGAGAATACGTTGTTTTTGATATGTCACATGACTTGATTAAAGTGAGAACTGTGTTCCTTTTCTCTGTAGAAACTTTACTTTGAAAGATAATCACGTTCTTTTTAATATGTAGAATATCATGAAATGCTTTTATGAGTAATGCACATGTCTTTCTCTGAAATAGATAAGCCGTTTTTTTGTGATATGTCAAAGACTTGACAAAACTAAGGACAGTGTTCCTTTTCTCTGTAGAAACTTTACTTTGAAAGATAATCACGTTCTTTTGAAAGCAATATGAATTTCATGAAATGCTTTTGTAAGAAACGCACATGTGTTTCTCTGAAATGAGAAGACATTGTTTGTGATATGTCAAAGACTTGACAAAAGTAAGAACAGTGTTCCTTTTCTCTGTAGAAAATTTACTTTGAGAGATAATCACGTTCTTTTCAAAGTTTAAGAATTTCATGAAATGCTTTTGTGAGAAACGCACATGTGTTTCTCTGAAATGAGAAGACGTTGTTTGTGATATGTCACAGAATTGTTAGAATGAGAACTGTGTTCCTTGTCTCTGTAGAAACTATGCTTTGAAAGATAATCACGTTCTTTTAAAAGTGTATGAATTTCATGAAATGCTTTTGTGAGAAACGCACATGTCTTTCTCTGAAAAGATAAGCCATTGTTTGTGATATGTCAAAGACTTGACAAAACTAAGGACAGTGTTCCTTTTCTCTGTAGAAGCTTTACTTTGAAAGATAATCACGTTCTTTTGAAAGGAATAGAATTTCATGAAATGCTTTTGTGAGAAACGCACATGTGTTTCTCTGAAATGAGAAGACATTGTTTGTGATATGTCACAGAATTGTTAGAATGAGAACTGTGTTCATTGTCTCTTTAGAAACTTTGCTTTGAATGATAATCACGTTCTTTTAAAAATGTATGAATTTCATGAAATGCTTTTGTGAGAAACGCACATGTCTTTCTCTGAAAAGATAAGCCATTGTTTGTGATATGTCAAAGACTTGACAAAACAAAGAACAGTGTTCCTTTTTTCTGCAGAAGCTTTACTTTGAAAGATAATCACGTTCTTTTGAAAGGATAAGAATTTCATGAAATGCTCTAGTGAGAAATGCACATGTGTTTCTCTGCAAAAATAAGCCATTGTATGGGATATGTCAAAGTTAGACACTCTTCCTTTTCTTTGTAGACGCTTTACTTTGATAGATAATCACGTTCTTTTGAAAGTGTGTGAATTTCATTAAATGCTTTTGTGAGAAACGCACATGTGTTACTCTGAAGTGAGAAGACGTTGTTTTTGATATGTCACAGAATTTTTAGAATGAGAACTGTGTTCCTTGTCTCTGTAGAAGCTTTATTCTGAAAGATAATCACGTTCTTTTGAAAGCAATAGAATTTCATAAATGCTTTTGTGAGAAATGCACATGTGTTATTCTGAAATGAGAAGACGTTGTTTGTGATATGTCAAAGACTTGACAAATCTAAGAACAGTGTTCCTTTTCTCTGTAGAAGATTTACTTTGAGAGATAATCACATTCTTTTCAAAGGTTAAGAATTTCATGAAATGCTTTTGTGAGAATCGCGCATGTGTTACTCTCAAATGAGAAACGTCTGTTTGGGATATGTCAAAGTATTGTTAAAAGTGAGAACAGTGTTCCTTGTCTCTGTAGAAGCTTTACTTTGAAAGATAATCACGTTCTTTTAAAAGTGAATGAATTTCATGAAATGCTTTTGTGAGAAACGCACATGCCTTTCTCTGAAAAGATAAGCCATTGTTTGTGATATGTCAAAGACTTGCCAAAACAAAGAAAAGTGTTCTTTTTTCTGTAGAAGCTTTACTTTGAAAGAAAATCACGTTCTTTTAATTTCATGAAATGCTCTAGTGAGAAATGCACATATGTTTCTGTGAAAAAATAAGCCATTGTATGGGATATGTCAAAGTTAGTTAGAAGTGAGAACACTCTTCCTTTTCTTTGTAGATGCATTACTTTGAAAGATGATCACGTTCTTTTGAAAGTTTATGAATTTCATGAAATGCTTTTGTGAGAAACGCACATGTCTTTTTCTGAAAAGATAAGCCATTATTTGCGATATGTCAAAGACTTGCCTAATGTAAGAACAGTGTTCTTTGTCTCTGTAGAAACTTTGCTTTGAAAGATAATCACGTTCTTTTGAAAGCAATAGAATTTCCTGAAATGCTTTTGTGAGAAACGCACATGTCTTTCTCTGAAAAGATAAGCCGTTGTTTGTGATATGTCAAAGACTTGACTAAACTAAGAACAGTGTTCCTTTTCTCTGTAGAAACTTTACTTTGAAAGATAATCACGTTCTTTTGAAAGTGTATGAATTTCATGAAATGCTTTTGTGAGAAAAGCACATGTGTTTCTCTGAAATAAAAAGACGTTGTTTTTGGTATGTCACAGAATTGTTAGAATAAGAACTTTGTTCCTTATCTCTGTAGAAACTTTACTTTGTAAGGTAATCTTGTTCTTTTGAATATATGAATTTCCTGAAATGCTTTTGTGAGAAACGTACCTCTCTTTCTCTGAATAGATAAACCGTTTTTTTGGGAAATGTCAAAGACTTGACAAAAGTAAGAACAGTGTTCCTTTTCTCTGTAGAAGATTTAATTTGAGAGATAATGACTTTCTTTTCAAAGGTTAAGAATTTCATGAAATGCTTTTGTGAGAAACGAACATGTGTTACTCTCAAATGAGAAACGAAACGACAGTTTGGGATATGTCAATGTATTGAGAAAAGTGAGAACAGTGTTCCTTTTCTCTGTAGATGCTTTACTTTGAAAGATAATCACGTCCTTTTGAAAGTGTATGAATTTCATGAAATGCTTTTGTGAGAAACGCACATGTGTTTCTCTGAAATGAGAAGACGTTGTTTTTGATATATCACAGAATTGTTGGAATGAGAACTTTGTTCCTAGTCTCTGTAGAAACTTTACTTTGAAAGATAATTTTGTTCTTTGAATATATGAATTTCATGAAATGCTTTTGTGAGAAACACACCTGTCTTTCTCTGAAATGAGAATATGTTGTTTTTGATATGTCACATGATTGTTAGAATGAGAACTGTGTTCCTTTTCTCTGTAGAAACTTTACTTTGAAAGATAATCACGTTCTTTTAATAATATGTAAATATCAAGAAATGCTTTTATGAGTAATGCACGTGTCTTTCTCAGAATAGATAAGCCGCTTTTTTGTGATATGTCAAAGACTTGACAAAACTAAGGACAGTGTTCCTTTTCTCTGCAGAAGCTTTACTTTGAAAGATAATCACGTTCTTTTGAAAGCAATAGAATTTCATGAAATGCTTTTGTGAGAAACGCACATGTGTTTCTCTGAAATGAGAAGACGTTGTTTGTGATATGTCACAGAATTGTTAGAATGAGAACTGTGTTCTTTTCTCTTTAGAAACTTTGCTTTGAAAGATAATCACGTTCTTTTAAAAGTGTATGAATTTCATGAAATGCTTTTGTGAGAAACGCACATGTCTTTCTCTGAAAAGATAAGCCATTGTTTGTGATATGTCAAAGACTTGACAAAAATAAGAACAGTGTTCCTTTTCTCTGTAGAAGCTTTACTTTGAAAGATAATCACGTTCTTTTAAAAGGGTAAGAATTTCATGAAATGCTTTTGTGAGAAACGCACATGTGTTTCTCTGAAAAGATAAGCCATTGTTTGTGATATGTCAAAGACTTGTTAGAACTAAGAACAGTGTTCCTTTTCTCTGTAGAAGCTTTACTTTGAAAGATAATCACGTTCTTTTGAAAGTGTATGAATTTCATGAAATGCTTTTGTGAGAAACGCACATGTCTTTCTCTGAAAAGATAAGCCATTGTTTGTGATATGTCAAAGACTTGACAAAACAAAGAACAGTGTTCCTTTTCTCTGTAGAAGCTTTACTTTGAAAGATAATCACGTTCTTTTGAAAGGATAAGAATTTCATGAAATGCTCTAGTGAGAAATGCACATGTGTTTCTCTGAAAAAATAAGCCGTTGTTTGTGATATGTCACAGAATGTTTAGAATGAGAACTGTGTTCCTTGTCTCTGTAGAAGCTTTATTCTGAAAGATAATCACGTTCTTTTGAAAGCAATAGAATTTCATAAATGCTTTTGTGAGAAATGCACATGTGTTATTCTGAAATGAGAAGACGTTGTTTGTGATATGTCAAAGACTTGACAAATCTAAGAACAGTGTTCCTTTTCTCTGTAGAAGATTTACTTTGAGAGATAATCACATTCTTTTCAAAGGTTAAGAATTTCATGAAATGCTTTTGTGAGAAACGCACATGTGTTACTCTGAAATGAGAAGACGTCTGTTTGGGATATGTCAAAGTACTTGTTACAAAAGTGAGAACAGTGTTCCTTGTCTCTGTAGAAGCTTTACTTTGAAAGATAATCACGTTCTTTTAAAAGTGAATGAATTTCATGAAATGCTTTTGTGAGAAACGCACATGCCTTTCTCTGAAAAGATAAGCCATTGTTTGTGATATGTCAAAGACTTGCCAAAACAAAGAAAAGTGTTCCTTTTTCTGTAGAAGCTTTACTTTGAAAGATAATCACGTTCTAAGAATTTCATGAAATGCTCTAGTGAGAAATGCACATATGTTTCTGTGAAAAAATAAGCCATTGTATGGGATATGTCAAAGTTAGTTAGAAGTGAGAACACTCTTCCTTTTCTTTGTAGATGCATTACTTTGAAAGATGATCACGTTCTTTTGAAAGTTTATGAATTTCATGAAATGCTTTTGTGAGAAACGCACATGTCTTTTTCTGAAAAGATAAGCCATTATTTGCGATATGTCAAAGACTTGCCTAATGTAAGAACAGTGTTCTTTGTCTCTGTAGAAACTTTGCTTTGAAAGATAATCACGTTCTTTTGAAAGCAATAGAATTTCCTGAAATGCTTTTGTGAGAAACGCACCTGTCTTTCTCTGAAAAGATAAGCTGTTTTTTGCGATATGTCAAAGACTTGCCTAAACTAAGAACAGTGTTCCTTGTCTCTGTAGAAACTTTGCTTTGAAAGATAATCACGTCATTTTGAAAGTGTATGAATTTCATGAAATGCTTTTGTGAGAAAAGCACATGTGTTTCTCTGAAATGAAAAGACGTTGTTTTTGGTATGTCACAGAATTGTTAGAATAAGAACTTTGTTCCTTATCTCTGTAGAAACTTTACTTTGTAAGGTAATCTTGTTCTTTTGAAAGTATATGAATTTCCTGAAATGCTTTTGTGAGAAACGCACCTCTCTTTCTCTGAATAGATAAACCGTTTTTTTGGGAAATGTCAAAGACTTGACAAAAGTAAGAACAGTGTTCCTTTTCTCTGTAGAAGATTTAATTTGAGAGATAATCACTTTCTTTTCAAAGGTTAAGAATTTCATGAAATGCTTTTGTGAGAAACGAACATGTGTTACTCTCAAATGAGAAACGAAACGACAGTTTGGGATATGTCAATGTATTGATAAAAGTGAGAACAGTGTTCCTTTTCTCTGTAGATGCTTTACTTTGAAAGATAATCACGGCCTTTTGAAAGTGTATGAATTTCATGAAATGCTTTTGTGAGAAACGCACCTGTCTTTCTCTGAAATGAGAATACGTTGTTTTTGATATGTCACATGATTGTTAGAATGAGAACTGTGTTCCTTTTCTCTGTAGAAACTTTACTTTGAAAGATAATCACGTTCTTTTTAATATGTAAATATCAAGAAATGCTTTTATGAGTAATGCACGTGTCTTTCTCAGAATAGATAAGCCGTTTTTTTGTGATATGTCAAAGACTTGACAAAACTAAGGACAGTGTTCCTTTTCTCTGCAGAAGCTTTACTTTGAAAGATAATCACGTTCTTTTGAAAGCAATAGAATTTCATGAAATGCTTTTGTAAGAAACGCACATGTGTTTCTCTGAAATGAGAAGACATTGTTTGTGATATGTCAAAGACTTGACAAAAGTAAGAACAGTGTTGCTTTTCTCTGTAGATAATTTACTTTGAGAGATAATCACGTTCTTTTCAAAGTTTAAGAATTTCATGAAATGCTTTTGTGAGAAACGGACATGTGTTTCTCTGAAATGAGAAGACGTTGTTTGTGATATGTCACAGAATTGTTAGAATGAGAAGTGTGTTCATTGTCTCTTTAGAAACTATGCTTTGAAAGATAATCACGTTCTTTTAAAAGTGTATGAATTCCATGAAATGCTTTTGTGAGAAACGCACATGTCTTTCTCTGAAAAGATAAGCCATTGTTTGTGATATGTCAAAGACTTGACAAAACTAAGGGCAGTGTTCCTTTTCTCTGTAGAAGCTTTACTTTGAAAGATAATCACGTTCTTTTGAAAGAAATAGAATTTCATGAAATGCTTTTGTAAGAAACGCACATGTGTTTCTCTGAAATGAGAAGACATTGTTTGTGATATGTCACAGAATTGTTAGAATGAGAACTGTGTTCATTGTCTCTTTAGAAACTTTGCTTTGAATGATAATCACCTTCTTTAAAAATGTATGAATTTCATGAAATGCTTTTGTGAGAAACGCACGTGTCTTTCTCTGAAAAGATAAGCCATTGTTTGTGATATGTCAAAGACTTGACAAAACAAAGAACAGTGTTCCTTTTTTCTGCAGAAGCTTTACTTTGAAAGATAATCACGTTCTTTTGAAAGGATAAGAATTTCATGAAATGCTCTAGTGAGAAATGCACATGTGTTTCTCTGCAAAAATAAGCCATTGTATGGGATATGTCAAAGTTAGACACTCTTCCTTTTCTTTGTAGACGCTTTACTTTGATAGATAATCACGTTCTTTTGAAAGTGTGTGAATTTCATTAAATGCTTTTGTGAGAAACGCACATGTGTTATTCGGAAGTGAGAAGACGTTGTTTTTGATATGTCACAGAATTTTTAGAATGAGAACTGTGTTCCTTGTCTCTGTAGAAGCTTTATTCTGAAAGATAATCACGTTCTTTTGAAAGCAATAGAATTTCATAAATGCTTTTGTGAGAAATGCACATGTGTTATTCTGAAATGAGAAGACGTTGTTTGTGATATGTCAAAGACTTGACAAATCTAAGAACAGTGTTCCTTTTCTCTGTAGAAGATTTACTTTGAGAGATAATCACATTCTTTTCAAAGGTTAAGAATTTCATGAAATGCTTTTGTGAGAATCGCGCATGTGTTACTCTCAAATGAGAAACGTCTGTTTGGGATATGTCAAAGTATTGTTAAAAGTGAGAACAGTGTTCCTTGTCTCTGTAGAAGCTTTACTTTGAAAGATAATCACGTTCTTTTAAAAGTGAATGAATTTCATGAAATGCTTTTGTGAGAAACGCACATGCCTTTCTCTGAAAAGATAAGCCATTGTTTGTGATATGTCAAAGACTTGCCAAAACAAAGAAAAGTGTTCTTTTTTCTGTAGAAGCTTTACTTTGAAAGAAAATCGCGTTCAATTTCATGAAATGCTCTAGTGAGAAATGCACATATGTTTCTGTGAAAAAATAAGCCATTGTATGGGATATGTCAAAGTTAGTTAGAAGTGAGAACACTCTTCCTTTTCTTTGTAGATGCATTACTTTGAAAGATGATCACGTTCTTTTGAAAGTTTATGAATTTCATGAAATGCTTTTGTGAGAAACGCACATGTCTTTTTCTGAAAAGATAAGCCATTATTTGCGATATGTCAAAGACTTGCCTAATGTAAGAACAGTGTTCTTTGTCTCTGTAGAAACTTTGCTTTGAAAGATAATCACGTTCTTTTGAAAGCAATAGAATTTCCTGAAATGCTTTTGTGAGAAACGCACCTGTCTTTCTCTGAAAAGATAAGCTGTTTTTTGCGATATGTCAAAGACTTGCCTAAACTAAGAACAGTGTTCCTTGTCTCTGTAGAAACTTTGCTTTGAAAGATAATCACGTCATTTTGAAAGTGTATGAATTTCATGAAATGCTTTTGTGAGAAAAGCACATGTGTTTCTCTGAAATGAAAAGACGTTGTTTTTGGTATGTCACAGAATTGTTAGAATAAGAACTTTGTTCCTTATCTCTGTAGAAACTTTACTTTGTAAGGTAATCTTGTTCTTTTGAATATATGAATTTCCTGAAATGCTTTTGTGAGAAACGTACCTCTCTTTCTCTGAATAGATAAACCGTTTTTTGGGAAATGTCAAAGACTTGACAAAAGTAAGAACAGTGTTCCTTTTCTCTGTAGAAGATTTAATTTGAGAGATAATGACTTTCTTTTCAAAGGTTAAGAATTTCATGAAATGCTTTTGTGAGAAACGAACATGTGTTACTCTCAAATGAGAAACGAAACGACAGTTTGGGATATGTCAATGTATTGATAAAAGTGAGAACAGTGTTCCTTTTCTCTGTAGATGCTTTACTTTGAAAGATAATCACGGCCTTTTGAAAGTGTATGAATTTCATGAAATGCTTTTGTGAGAAACGCACATGTGTTTCTCTGAAATGAGAAGACGTTGTTTTTGATATATCACAGAATTGTTGGAATGAGAACTTTGTTCCTAGTCTCTGTAGAAACTTTACTTTGAAAGATAATTTTGTTCTTTGAATATATGAATTTCATGAAATGCTTTTGTGAGAAACACACCTGTCTTTCTCTGAAATGAGAATATGTTGTTTTTGATATGTCACATGATTGTTAGAATGAGAACTGTGTTCCTTTTCTCTGTAGAAACTTTACTTTGAAAGATAATCACGTTCTTTTTAATATGTAAATATCAAGAAATGCTTTTATGAGTAATGCACGTGTCTTTCTCAGAATAGATAAGCCGTTTTTTTGTGATATGTCAAAGACTTGACAAAACTAAGGACAGTGTTCCTTTTCTCTGCAGAAGCTTTACTTTGAAAGATAATCACGTTCTTTTGAAAGCAATAGAATTTCATGAAATGCTTTTGTAAGAAACGCACATGTGTTTCTCTGAAATGAGAAGACATTGTTTGTGATATGTCAAAGACTTGACAAAAGTAAGAACAGTGTTGCTTTTCTCTGTAGATAATTTACTTTGAGAGATAATCACGTTCTTTTCAAAGTTTAAGAATTTCATGAAATGCTTTTGTGAGAAACGGACATGTGTTTCTCTGAAATGAGAAGACGTTGTTTGTGATATGTCACAGAATTGTTAGAATGAGAAGTGTGTTCATTGTCTCTTTAGAAACTATGCTTTGAAAGATAATCACGTTCTTTTAAAAGTGTATGAATTCCATGAAATGCTTTTGTGAGAAACGCACATGTCTTTTCTGAAAAGATAAGCCATTGTTTGTGATATGTCAAAGACTTGACAAAACTAAGGGCAGTGTTCCTTTTCTCTGTAGAAGCTTTACTTTGAAAGATAATCACGTTCTTTTGAAAGAAATAGAATTTCATGAAATGCTTTTGTAAGAAACGCACATGTGTTTCTCTGAAATGAGAAGACATTGTTTGTGATATGTCACAGAATTGTTAGAATGAGAACTGTGTTCATTGTCTCTTTAGAAACTTTGCTTTGAATGATAATCACCTTCTTTAAAAATGTATGAATTTCATGAAATGCTTTTGTGAGAAACGCACGTGTCTTTCTCTGAAAAGATAAGCCATTGTTTGTGATATGTCAAAGACTTGACAAAACAAAGAACAGTGTTCCTTTTTTCTGCAGAAGCTTTACTTTGAAAGATAATCACGTTCTTTTGAAAGGATAAGAATTTCATGAAATGCTCTAGTGAGAAATGCACATGTGTTTCTCTGCAAAAATAAGCCATTGTATGGGATATGTCAAAGTTAGACACTCTTCCTTTTCTTTGTAGACGCTTTACTTTGATAGATAATCACGTTCTTTTGAAAGTGTGTGAATTTCATTAAATGCTTTTGTGAGAAACGCACATGTGTTATTCGGAAGTGAGAAGACGTTGTTTTTGATATGTCACAGAATTTTTAGAATGAGAACTGTGTTCCTTGTCTCTGTAGAAGCTTTATTCTGAAAGATAATCACGTTCTTTTGAAAGCAATAGAATTTCATAAATGCTTTTGTGAGAAATGCACATGTGTTATTCTGAAATGAGAAGACGTTGTTTGTGATATGTCAAAGACTTGACAAATCTAAGAACAGTGTTCCTTTTCTCTGTAGAAGATTTACTTTGAGAGATAATCACATTCTTTTCAAAGGTTAAGAATTTCATGAAATGCTTTTGTGAGAATCGCGCATGTGTTACTCTCAAATGAGAAACGTCTGTTTGGGATATGTCAAAGTATTGTTAAAAGTGAGAACAGTGTTCCTTGTCTCTGTAGAAGCTTTACTTTGAAAGATAATCACGTTCTTTTAAAAGTGAATGAATTTCATGAAATGCTTTTGTGAGAAACGCACATGCCTTTCTCTGAAAAGATAAGCCATTGTTTGTGATATGTCAAAGACTTGCCAAAACAAAGAAAAGTGTTCTTTTTCTGTAGAAGCTTTACTTTGAAAGAAAATCGCGTTCAATTTCATGAAATGCTCTAGTGAGAAATGCACATATGTTTCTGTGAAAAAATAAGCCATTGTATGGGATATGTCAAAGTTAGTTAGAAGTGAGAACACTCTTCCTTTTCTTTGTAGATGCATTACTTTGAAAGATGATCACGTTCTTTTGAAAGTTTATGAATTTCATGAAATGCTTTTGTGAGAAACGCACATGTCTTTTTCTGAAAAGATAAGCCATTATTTGCGATATGTCAAAGACTTGCCTAATGTAAGAACAGTGTTCTTTGTCTCTGTAGAAACTTTGCTTTGAAAGATAATCACGTTCTTTTGAAAGCAATAGAATTTCCTGAAATGCTTTTGTGAGAAACGCACCTGTCTTTCTCTGAAAAGATAAGCTGTTTTTTGCGATATGTCAAAGACTTGCCTAAACTAAGAACAGTGTTCCTTGTCTCTGTAGAAACTTTGCTTTGAAAGATAATCACGTCATTTTGAAAGTGTATGAATTTCATGAAATGCTTTTGTGAGAAAAGCACATGTGTTTCTCTGAAATGAAAAGACGTTGTTTTTGGTATGTCACAGAATTGTTAGAATAAGAACTTTGTTCCTTATCTCTGTAGAAACTTTACTTTGTAAGGTAATCTTGTTCTTTTGAATATATGAATTTCCTGAAATGCTTTTGTGAGAAACGTACCTCTCTTTCTCTGAATAGATAAACCGTTTTTTGGGAAATGTCAAAGACTTGACAAAAGTAAGAACAGTGTTCCTTTTCTCTGTAGAAGATTTAATTTGAGAGATAATGACTTTCTTTTCAAAGGTTAAGAATTTCATGAAATGCTTTTGTGAGAAACGAACATGTGTTACTCTCAAATGAGAAACGAAACGACAGTTTGGGATATGTCAATGTATTGATAAAAGTGAGAACAGTGTTCCTTTTCTCTGTAGATGCTTTACTTTGAAAGATAATCACGGCCTTTTGAAAGTGTATGAATTTCATGAAATGCTTTTGTGAGAAACGCACATGTGTTTCTCTGAAATGAGAAGACGTTGTTTTTGATATATCACAGAATTGTTGGAATGAGAACTTTGTTCCTAGTCTCTGTAGAAACTTTACTTTGAAAGATAATTTTGTTCTTTGAATATATGAATTTCATGAAATGCTTTTGTGAGAAACACACCTGTCTTTCTCTGAAATGAGAATACGTTGTTTTTGATATGTCACATGATTGTTAGAATGAGAACTGTGTTCCTTTTCTCTGTAGAAACTTTACTTTGAAAGATAATCACGTTCTTTTTAATATGTAAATATCAAGAAATGCTTTTATGAGTAATGCACGTGTCTTTCTCAGAATAGATAAGCCGTTTTTTTGTGATATGTCAAAGACTTGACAAAACTAAGGACAGTGTTCCTTTTCTCTGCAGAAGCTTTACTTTGAAAGATAATCACGTTCTTTTGAAAGCAATAGAATTTCATGAAATGCTTTTGTAAGAAACGCACATGTGTTTCTCTGAAATGAGAAGACATTGTTTGTGATATGTCAAAGACTTGACAAAAGTAAGAACAGTGTTGCTTTTCTCTGTAGATAATTTACTTTGAGAGATAATCACGTTCTTTTCAAAGTTTAAGAATTTCATGAAATGCTTTTGTGAGAAACGGACATGTGTTTCTCTGAAATGAGAAGACGTTGTTTGTGATATGTCACAGAATTGTTAGAATGAGAAGTGTGTTCATTGTCTCTTTAGAAACTATGCTTTGAAAGATAATCACGTTCTTTTAAAAGTGTATGAATTCCATGAAATGCTTTTGTGAGAAACGCACATGTCTTTCTCTGAAAAGATAAGCCATTGTTTGTGATATGTCAAAGACTTGACAAAACTAAGGGCAGTGTTCCTTTTCTCTGTAGAAGCTTTACTTTGAAAGATAATCACGTTCTTTTGAAAGAAATAGAATTTCATGAAATGCTTTTGTAAGAAACGCACATGTGTTTCTCTGAAATGAGAAGACATTGTTTGTGATATGTCACAGAATTGTTAGAATGAGAACTGTGTTCATTGTCTCTTTAGAAACTTTGCTTTGAATGATAATCACCTTCTTTAAAAATGTATG
Source organism: Microtus agrestis (assembly GCA_902806775.1). NCBI lineage: Eukaryota > Metazoa > Chordata > Mammalia > Rodentia > Cricetidae > Microtus > Microtus agrestis. Next base: position 23,834 of record CADCXT010002259.1, read on the forward strand.
AATTTCATGAAATGCTTTTGTGAGAAACGCACGTGTCTTTCTCTGAAAAGATAAGCCATTGTTTGTGATATGTCAAAGACTTGACAAAACAAAGAACAGTGTTCCTTTTTTCTGCAGAAGCTTTACTTTGAAAGATAATCACGTTCTTTTGAAAGGATAAGAATTTCATGAAATGCTCTAGTGAGAAATGCACATGTGTTTCTCTGCAAAAATAAGCCATTGTATGGGATATGTCAAAGTTAGACACTCTTCCTTTTCTTTGTAGACGCTTTACTTTGATAGATAATCACGTTCTTTTGAAAGTGTGTGAATTTCATTAAATGCTTTTGTGAGAAACGCACATGTGTTATTCGGAAGTGAGAAGACGTTGTTTTTGATATGTCACAGAATTTTTAGAATGAGAACTGTGTTCCTTGTCTCTGTAGAAGCTTTATTCTGAAAGATAATCACGTTCTTTTGAAAGCAATAGAATTTCATAAATGCTTTTGTGAGAAATGCACATGTGTTATTCTGAAATGAGAAGACGTTGTTTGTGATATGTCAAAGACTTGACAAATCTAAGAACAGTGTTCCTTTTCTCTGTAGAAGATTTACTTTGAGAGATAATCACATTCTTTTCAAAGGTTAAGAATTTCATGAAATGCTTTTGTGAGAATCGCGCATGTGTTACTCTCAAATGAGAAACGTCTGTTTGGGATATGTCAAAGTATTGTTAAAAGTGAGAACAGTGTTCCTTGTCTCTGTAGAAGCTTTACTTTGAAAGATAATCACGTTCTTTTAAAAGTGAATGAATTTCATGAAATGCTTTTGTGAGAAACGCACATGCCTTTCTCTGAAAAGATAAGCCATTGTTTGTGATATGTCAAAGACTTGCCAAAACAAAGAAAAGTGTTCTTTTTTCTGTAGAAGCTTTACTTTGAAAGAAAATCGCGTTCAATTTCATGAAATGCTCTAGTGAGAAATGCACATATGTTTCTGTGAAAAAATAAGCCATTGTATGGGATATGTCAAAGTTAGTTAGAAGTGAGAACACTCTTCCTTTTCTTTGTAGATGCATTACTTTGAAAGATGATCACGTTCTTTTGAAAGTTTATGAATTTCATGAAATGCTTTTGTGAGAAACGCACATGTCTTTTTCTGAAAAGATAAGCCATTATTTGCGATATGTCAAAGACTTGCCTAATGTAAGAACAGTGTTCTTTGTCTCTGTAGAAACTTTGCTTTGAAAGATAATCACGTTCTTTTGAAAGCAATAGAATTTCCTGAAATGCTTTTGTGAGAAACGCACCTGTCTTTCTCTGAAAAGATAAGCTGTTTTTTGCGATATGTCAAAGACTTGCCTAAACTAAGAACAGTGTTCCTTGTCTCTGTAGAAACTTTGCTTTGAAAGATAATCACGTCATTTTGAAAGTGTATGAATTTCATGAAATGCTTTTGTGAGAAAAGCACATGTGTTTCTCTGAAATGAAAAGACGTTGTTTTTGGTATGTCACAGAATTGTTAGAATAAGAACTTTGTTCCTTATCTCTGTAGAAACTTTACTTTGTAAGGTAATCTTGTTCTTTTGAATATATGAATTTCCTGAAATGCTTTTGTGAGAAACGTACCTCTCTTTCTCTGAATAGATAAACCGTTTTTTGGGAAATGTCAAAGACTTGACAAAAGTAAGAACAGTGTTCCTTTTCTCTGTAGAAGATTTAATTTGAGAGATAATGACTTTCTTTTCAAAGGTTAAGAATTTCATGAAATGCTTTTGTGAGAAACGAACATGTGTTACTCTCAAATGAGAAACGAAACGACAGTTTGGGATATGTCAATGTATTGATAAAAGTGAGAACAGTGTTCCTTTTCTCTGTAGATGCTTTACTTTGAAAGATAATCACGGCCTTTTGAAAGTGTATGAATTTCATGAAATGCTTTTGTGAGAAACGCACATGTGTTTCTCTGAAATGAGAAGACGTTGTTTTTGATATATCACAGAATTGTTGGAATGAGAACTTTGTTCCTAGTCTCTGTAGAAACTTTACTTTGAAAGATAATTTTGTTCTTTGAATATATGAATTTCATGAAATGCTTTTGTGAGAAACACACCTGTCTTTCTCTGAAATGAGAATATGTTGTTTTTGATATGTCACATGATTGTTAGAATGAGAACTGTGTTCCTTTTCTCTGTAGAAACTTTACTTTGAAAGATAATCACGTTCTTTTTAATATGTAAATATCAAGAAATGCTTTTATGAGTAATGCACGTGTCTTTCTCAGAATAGATAAGCCGTTTTTTTGTGATATGTCAAAGACTTGACAAAACTAAGGACAGTGTTCCTTTTCTCTGCAGAAGCTTTACTTTGAAAGATAATCACGTTCTTTTGAAAGCAATAGAATTTCATGAAATGCTTTTGTAAGAAACGCACATGTGTTTCTCTGAAATGAGAAGACATTGTTTGTGATATGTCAAAGACTTGACAAAAGTAAGAACAGTGTTGCTTTTCTCTGTAGATAATTTACTTTGAGAGATAATCACGTTCTTTTCAAAGTTTAAGAATTTCATGAAATGCTTTTGTGAGAAACGGACATGTGTTTCTCTGAAATGAGAAGACGTTGTTTGTGATATGTCACAGAATTGTTAGAATGAGAAGTGTGTTCATTGTCTCTTTAGAAACTATGCTTTGAAAGATAATCACGTTCTTTTAAAAGTGTATGAATTCCATGAAATGCTTTTGTGAGAAACGCACATGTCTTTCTCTGAAAAGATAAGCCATTGTTTGTGATATGTCAAAGACTTGACAAAACTAAGGACAGTGTTCCTTTTCTCTGTAGAAGCTTTACTTTGAAAGATAATCACGTTCTTTTGAAAGAAATAGAATTTCATGAAATGCTTTTGTAAGAAACGCACATGTGTTTCTCTGAAATGAGAAGACATTGTTTGTGATATGTCACAGAATTGTTAGAATGAGAACTGTGTTCATTGTCTCTTTAGAAACTTTGCTTTGAATGATAATCACCTTCTTTAAAAATGTATGAATTTCATGAAATGCTTTTGTGAGAAACGCACGTGTCTTTCTCTGAAAAGATAAGCCATTGTTTGTGATATGTCAAAGACTTGACAAAACAAAGAACAGTGTTCCTTTTTTCTGCAGAAGCTTTACTTTGAAAGATAATCACGTTCTTTTGAAAGGATAAGAATTTCATGAAATGCTCTAGTGAGAAATGCACATGTGTTTCTCTGCAAAAATAAGCCATTGTATGGGATATGTCAAAGTTAGACACTCTTCCTTTTCTTTGTAGACGCTTTACTTTGATAGATAATCACGTTCTTTTGAAAGTGTGTGAATTTCATTAAATGCTTTTGTGAGAAACGCACATGTGTTATTCGGAAGTGAGAAGACGTTGTTTTTGATATGTCACAGAATTTTTAGAATGAGAACTGTGTTCCTTGTCTCTGTAGAAGCTTTATTCTGAAAGATAATCACGTTCTTTTGAAAGCAATAGAATTTCATAAATGCTTTTGTGAGAAATGCACATGTGTTATTCTGAAATGAGAAGACGTTGTTTGTGATATGTCAAAGACTTGACAAATCTAAGAACAGTGTTCCTTTTCTCTGTAGAAGATTTACTTTGAGAGATAATCACATTCTTTTCAAAGGTTAAGAATTTCATGAAATGCTTTTGTGAGAATCGCGCATGTGTTACTCTCAAATGAGAAACGTCTGTTTGGGATATGTCAAAGTATTGTTAAAAGTGAGAACAGTGTTCCTTGTCTCTGTAGAAGCTTTACTTTGAAAGATAATCACGTTCTTTTAAAAGTGAATGAATTTCATGAAATGCTTTTGTGAGAAACGCACATGCCTTTCTCTGAAAAGATAAGCCATTGTTTGTGATATGTCAAAGACTTGCCAAAACAAAGAAAAGTGTTCTTTTTTCTGTAGAAGCTTTACTTTGAAAGAAAATCGCGTTCAATTTCATGAAATGCTCTAGTGAGAAATGCACATATGTTTCTGTGAAAAAATAAGCCATTGTATGGGATATGTCAAAGTTAGTTAGAAGTGAGAACACTCTTCCT
>CADCXT010002260.1:600000-771058 GCA_902806775.1 Microtus agrestis
ATATAACTACTTTATTAATAAACTTACCTCAGGTGAGAAAATTGAATTGGAGGTAAGAAATATGCCCCAGCTCGCCAAGATAGAGTTAGAAATTGTGGACACTCAAGCATGGCAGTTACAGTTAACTTCTAGATGAGTGGCCCTGGCCACAGGGATGACAAGTGACTTTCCTTAGATTTAGGCAAGTGTCCCTCTTCTCCCAATTATGCTTTTGTCATCACAACAGATGAATTCTAAGTATTTAGCATGTCATTCCTGGATGCAATTGTTCTGATGAGTTTTATCAAATGCAATCAGGCTTCTCATTTTGCCCTCCATCTTTATTGAATCAACTTTTCAGTGGTGCATAGAGCTATTTTCTCAATAAAGCAACTAAATCAACAGTACATAGAGCCATTTTCTCAATAAAACAAACATGTCAACAGTTCATGGAGCCATTTTTTTTCAATATAGCAGACACAAGAATTCCTGGATTTATATGCCTCTTAGTACTTTCCTTTCAAACCATTTCATGAGCATACAATGTGTCTCTGAGGCGTTCCCTTAATCTTATGCATATACATCACAAAGAATCTCGTCGGACATATTTCTTTCTAGTACTTCATAGACTTAAGAGAAAAATATTTGTTTACTTATTTACTTTGCAAAATACATCACAAATCCTAAAGAGCCCTGAGAACTGATCTCCAGGGCCTCATAAAGGAACATAACTCTTACCAGAAGATGGCTATCCCACTTCTAGTTTCCGGAATAAAATGTCAAAAATCACAATTGTGCTGAAGTAAAAAAATGCCACTTAACTCTGCCTGTTGGTGCACTCTCAGTCTCTATCAGTCTCTTCTCCCTTTAAAAACTTTTAAGAAAATCAACAAGTCCAAATACTGCTCTGTAACCACCTCTTTCATCTATATCATGGTGGACATGGTAAAGCTTACCCTTATTATCCAGGCATAAGCATTAATCTTCACCTACATGTTCTTGTATTTTGCTTCTTTGCTCATCTCAGGGGTCAGACTTGAAAATCAGATTTAAAGCAAATGAAAATGAGCTCTCTTGCTATGTTGACATGCTTTGTGTGTTTGTGGCTTTATGCAATCTCTCAATATGTATGTCACAGAGCTGTCCTGTAGTGTTCTGGGACTTGGATAGACCTCTGACTCTTCTAGGCTTGCTGTTGTGTACACTGAAAGCTGCCCTGCTTTCTATAATTACAATTGCTCTGAGTTTTCTCAAAACATCTAATTTTTAGAATGAGGGCATATAGTTTTCTTCTGTATAGTTATTTTATCTGTTGATTTACTGTGTATATTCTTTAAAAGAATTATTTAAAGGTACACATTTTGCTTCTGTCATGGCACATTTATTCATCATTTACATTTTACTTTTCAAAACATGAGCTACTTTTGTATAATGATATCTTTGAATATTATTATACTTCCTGAAACACACCATTAAAGAAAATTATACATTCCTAAATAAAAGTGGTTCAAAATTACCTAGATAACTATCACAGTAACTCGAACTAACACTTACTACTAAATAAGAAATTAGGACCCTGGTTGGTTGTATTATTTGAAAGACTGTTTTTATGAAATCAAAGTCACAGATTAAAGTATGAAGTAAAAAAGTCTAAGTTGTTTTATTTAAGATTTATATATTTTATTTTCAAGGAAGAGTCAAGGAGAATCATTATTGAGAAATGAGATTAGTAAAACTAAACAGTTGAAGTGATGACAATCCACTAATATTGATGTCTTCTAGTTGTCCAGCTACGGGATTTGAGGCCCAGCTCATTTGACCCAGTCAGTTACTTATTGAACATTTAATGCTGCCCAACATGGAAAGGAGTTTTGATTACTAGATGTTGTGGCCTAATGCTGAAACAACACATATCCCCCAGAATGGTATTACAAGTTCAATTTCTTCAAAGTTCTCAACATTATCTACATGGGGGCCTTTCAGATCCCAACATATAGTTAACATCCAGATCTTCAGCAGATTTCTCTTCTTCTAAATAATTATCTTAATCATTTTGTAAATGATACAGTTCAAAAACCTATTGTCATGCAGGTTGTGTTTCCTAAAACATGATAGCGTTTACCAGTTTATGTAGGTGAAGATTTTCTGTGCCCCAGCAGTCACTCCCAAATAACCACAAGAGACTTAATATAAATTATAAATGCTCAGGCTTATTACTAACTAGCTCTTACAACTTAAAGCCATACATTTCTTTTTAAAGCCATGTGACTTGTGGTTTTACCTGTCCTCAGCAAGTCTTGCTCCCTCTGAGTCACCTGAAAAATCTGCTGACTCCACCCTTCTTCCACCCAGTATTCTCAGTTTGACTGTTCCATCTATATTTTCTGCCGGGCTACCAGCCAGTCAGTTTTTTATTAACGATTGAGAGTAATATATATTAACAGTGTAGAGAAGAATTATTCCACAGCAGATTTACCTTTTAATAAAACACCAAAAGTGACTGCTCAGTTCCACACAAGCTCTGACTGCTGAGGCTCCTGTGATTGGCACTTCTTGGGAGCTAAACATATGCTTCCATCACTAGATCCTAAGAATGAAGCTTTATTAGATAGTAGCACCATTTTATTTCTTCATCTTGTATCCAAGGTCATTGACATCTTTTTTTATATGATAAAGCTTAATTGCCTGGCCATATCTCTGTGTTTGTGTAATTAGATAGCCAAAAATTTTAGTTCAATTACAAACACTATGTTTGGCACACTTATTATTCCTCTTTTCTTGTTTCTTAAAGTACACACACACACACAAAATGAATGGAAAATAAGGAAATTCAAATGAAAAGAAATTGGTTGAGAATGAATAAATTTATATTATATTTCCTACAATGTTTCATAATTCAATTCTAATTCATTCTTTATTCAATGAATTCTATGTGTATACCATTCTATTCTTCTTGGTAGATTGACATTGCTTTTTCAAGTATGTAATGTCTCTTTCTATCTGTAGTAATATTTTTTCCAAAGTGTATTAGTGCTATATTTAGCATTTATTTTTTTAATATTTATTTATTTATTATGTATACAATATTCTGTCTGTGTGTATGCCTGCTTGCCAGAAGAGGGCACCAGACCTCATTACGGATGGTTGTGAGCAGCCATGTGGTTGCTGGGAATTGAACTCAGGACCTTTGGAAGAGCAAGCAATGCTCTTAACCTCTGAGCCATCTCTCCAGCCCTATTTAGCATTTATTTTATCTGAGTAATGCTGATAGGATCTACTTTTTAATCCTTCTGTTATAAAATCATAAACTTTCTTACATTTGAAATAACCATATTGCTTGTAGATGGCCTGCTTAGTCACAAAACCCCCAAAATTCATTGATAATTTTCATTCTACTTGTTGAACTATTTATTTCCCTTCTGTAACTCTAAGTTCTAAATTTTTCATTAGATCATTTTATATGTCTTATAATTTCTTTGGAAATTGCAAACATTTCTACTTGCTTCAGAGATAATTTTAATAGAACTTTTCTTATCATAGCTCCATTCTAGCATTTTATCTCCTTGGTACTTATACTATTTTCATTTTTAAAGAACATTTGTTTATTTTTGCTGTAACATATTTACTAATTGTAATTGATAGGTTTTTGGTATAGTATATGTGTATGTACTAGGTGTTTTAATACACTATTCTTGTAAAATGACTGAGACATACTGACTAACATTTGTTATTTCATGCTTTTTTAGGTAAAAATGGCATGTTATTAACTTTCCATGTTTTGCATTAGGTCCTTGAAATTACTCTGCCCAACCTAGGAAACTATCAGCGCACTGTTAGTTCTCTGAGCTCTACATTCTTCCATTCACTACTGAGTACAATCCAGACATGTTTGTCTTATGCTGACTTACTTCAGTTAGTATACTATTCTCCTGTTTCACCTATGGTGCCCCAGAACACTGGATTTTCTTCCGTTTTTAGAATAACTGATGCTCCAGTGTGGGTGCATGTGTCATATTTTTTCTTTACTTGATTGTCTTAGTCTATTTAGAATATTATAACAAAGTGCCTCATATTAGATAAATTATGAACAATGAAACATATATGCCATATTTCTACAGGTAAAAAAATATGAGAACAAGGCACCATCAGATTTGATTTATAGTGGGAGCCTGGTCTTCATAGGGGATGCCTTGCTGTTGGGCTCATAAGAAGGAAGATCAATGTGTTTTCCTTTAGCCTTTTCAATAAGGGAATGTGTTTATTAAAGGCATGTGCTTATTATCATGTTGATATAAACTAAAGTCACTTCATAAGAGGACCCCTTAATTGAGGAATTTTCTCTATCAGACTGGCCTACAGTTGTCTGTAGAAATAATTTTTTTTTAATTACTAAATGATGGAGGAGAATTTAGCCCACCATGCGAGGTGTCGCCCTACTCAGTGGTTCTGGGTTGTATAAGAAAGGTAGTTGAAGTAGTTCAAGAAAACAAGCCAGAAAGGAGAATTCCTCAGAGTTCTTAATCAGTTCTGGCTTTCTGGCTCTTGCTGTGAGTTTGTGCTTAACTTTGTAGATATCAAACTAAGACAGAACTTTAACTCAATAGTGTTGGAAACAAAAGGGGACTAAATATATATAATTCCATGAAGTACATAGTTGCAAATGGAGAGCATTCCTATTAAGAATATTAACACTTTTTTACACTTCCTATTTTATTATTATGCTAATTAAATTTGCACTTTGAGAATTTCATACATGGGCATTAAGTTAGAGCCTGAACTTGAGGTAGGCACCTTCATTCAGACCACAACTTTTCTCTCATGTTTCCTAAATTCATGATTTCACCTGCAGGATACCTCCATTTAATTCTGGACTTTAACATCCTTAGTTCATTTCAGAATCAACGGAAAGGCACTATACCCAGAGTCTCACCTAAATGTCAACTGAATGCAGCCCTGTGTGCCTGCACTTGCTGGTGTATACACACTGTAAGCTCCGTCAATGCCCTATTTGCAAATAGAGGAGGCAGACATCAAATCCATAGGACTCACCACTGTATTGTTTCTAGGCTCCCCAGCAACACAACAAAACTGCTTGATTGTCTCCACCTTTCAATGTCTTCTTTCATTTGTTTTATAGCTAAGGTTTTGAGGTGCACTTAGTAGGTGGGTAGAATAAAATACAGCTAAATTTTAGATACTTAGATAGCTATCTTCTCACCAATACAATGCCGTGTCCTAAAGTAGATAGTGTGTCAAGTTAGAAACACATGCTCAGATTTTCCTTCCCTTAGAGAAAGTCAGGTGATTCAGCTCAGGACCATAATGAAAGAGCCAAGACCAACTTGGTAAGATTTTGGGGGAAACTATTATTCTATTAAACACAGACTCCAAGTAAACAACAAAAACACCCTTTCCTTCATGGTTTGTTTTGTCTTTCCTCCAAAACCAGGAAAAGATTTTTGGAAATTTAAGAGCATTTTGTGCACAAGAAAAAAAAAAAAACACATATTAAGCCTAGTTAATGAAGAAGCTAAATGTAACTGAGTCCTTCACCAGCTTTTTGAGCCTCAAACTTTCTAAATAAGGTTGGTTCATTATACAGAAGCTGAGCAAAACAAAATCTCATCCTGATGTCTTAAGCTATGCTGGGTCTTGGTTCTATGCACTTTCTAAACAGATTGCTAAGGGACATCCACTCTACTGTTGGCTACACAACCTGAAGCCAAATAACTGGGTTTCTGCATTAGAATTCAGCTCACACCACTGATACCTTCTGCCTTTTGACAACCAAAGAGATATTTATTTCAGTTGTTATCACACCAATAGACACCCACTCACCGTCCCAAATTAGTGTTTACAAGTCTGTCTTCTTAACTAGTCAACCTCTCAAAGGCAGGAAATGTGAGTGGTATTAGATACTGTATAGGATGGTATAGTTGGCCATACAATAACTGGTTGTCAAATAGCAGATCAACGTTTCTACATTTTATTTGTGTCACTACAACTCAGATGTATTATTTGCAAATGTTCTTTTAAGTAATCATCTTCATAAAATAAGGCTGTGTTGGCATATTTCACTTGTCTCAGCTCAAAATAACTGAGACACTAGGCAGAAATCACTGCCAGAGTTATATTAAACACATTCAATTAAAGTAAAACAACATTGATTCATCTATTCTTTATGAAGTTGGCAAATGCGCTCTTCCCATGGTACTGAATTTTGGATCTACATGTATTTTGAATCTAGAACTAGTTTACAAAGCCTGAAGGTATGAGGCAGTTCCCTATGAAGATTTTTCTAAATGTTCTTCCTCCCCGAAGTTCTCAAGCAAGAAACAGAAGTGTCCTTCTGGGACCCATTGTGGAATAGCATGGGGCTGTCTGCTCGTCTGCCTATACCATGCTAGGACGCTTTTATGGCCAGCCCAAACCATTCCCTGTTTTGCCCGAGATAGGTTGAACTACTTTTTCTTTCTGCTGATGTCCTCACCCTCTCCTGTTACTGAAGACTACTTTCTGTCTTTCTCTTTTCTTAACTCCTAGTCAAGTTTGATAAGAAAAGAACTCAAGGAATATTTCAAATTTAGGAGTATTCCAAACACAGAACAGAGAGCTCTCAGTACTGTGTGCTGGAATATCCTGCAGACAGGACAAGAGGCACCAGAGTCTTCAGGAATAGCATGGAAGGACTGAAGAAATTGAAGTGGCTGCTGTCGGCCTCTTAGCTTCCTGCCTGCTTTTCAGATCTGAATCTCCGTTGTTTCTATCTCTTTTAAAAAAGGTTATAATATATTGAAAAACTCTCATAATTATAAGTCCATATACTTTTCAAAGTAGACGTATAAACTCACTAATACACATTTTAAATAATTTATACTCAAATTTATAAAGATAGATTCCAACATTAATAGTGGGTGGGACATGTGCTAATAGTTGAAACAAACAAAAAAGGTCAACTGTATGACCCATAACATCAGTGTCAAAAAGAAACTACAGTTTGAAATTTCAAAGGAAGATCAAATCCTGCATCCAAAGAAACAGAAAAGGCATGATGTGGTGAGGAAGGGGCACAGGCCATAACATCCTTTCTACAAAACGTATGATTTGCAGTGTATGCCTAATTTCATAAGACGGGGTCTCCTGCACTATAATTAAAGTGCTCAGTGCTCATAACTGACACCTGATATTCACTGTGTTTTCGCCACAGTTATTAGAAGGATAACCAATATTACAGACCTGGCACTGGTTTGGCACTTCCAAAGCATCACAAAGTATGGTACTATCTTCTATAGCTTCAAAAACTAAGGAATTAGTCAAATAGCACAAAAGAAAAATAGAAATTAAGAATTTTCAATATGTTGATGTGATTGAAGTTTAAAAACATTTGTTTTTAATAGTTTTTAAAATGTATCTTAGTTTTCTGTGCTAAAATAATATTTCATAGTAAAAAAATAACATCTTATACTTAGTTTTAATTCCAAAATATGCATGGTTACAAAGTTTAAAATTTAAAAATGCAGGCACATTATAGTGAGTCAAATGATAACAGAATAACAACAGGAAAAGACTGTTTATATCCAGGTCTTATTTCTCAGAGGAAAAAATTTAGTCCATTTGTTTGTTCTGAGATTTTTCTGAATATGTCTCTAAAATTATTTATTGACTAAATAATTGTTTACAGATTTGATCACTTAAATTTCTCTAATAAACACAAATATCTTCCTTTTTTCCCCTATGGAGGGATTACTCTGAGCACTGCACAATCAATACGCTGACTCCAAATCAGCAAGCCCAGCCAAACCGTTCCCAGAAAGGCTGATTGTACTGTATCACGATGGTCCACCTTTATACGTCCCACGTGTGAAATTCGGTGTCTAATCATGCCTTCCTCTCTGTAGATCACAATTCTCATTCCACACCCTGCATTCTCCAACAGTTCCAGTGTAGCTGCTTTTCTTGGGACTCCTTTGCTGTCTTCACATTTACCTTGCTTCCAAATTAATGGTTCATTTTATTAACTCTCTAAAGATTTAAGAATTTTCTTTATCCTGTGCCACAGACTGGTAGAGATGTCTTTTCTTTGGCTTAGGGCCTTTGTTCTTTGTGCTGATGCTAGTTGAGGTTTTCCATCAGATATGGAAGTTATTTTCTTTAGGGAAATTAGCTTGAGTTCTTAAGCAATATCTCTGAGTCTTTCTCAGAATACTTTAATTCCCTCTTCTTTCATTTTTTATGCCAGCTCTCTCTTTCTCTTCTTTGCTCCTTTATTTCTTTCATGCTGTCTTTTAAAACTTCTACTAAAATATTTCAGCAATTGCATTTTCTGTGATGGAGAATTAGTTATTTCCCAAAGTAAGGGAGGCAAGACTCTTTGATGACCATAGTATCCCTGGCCCCTTAGGTACTTCTATAATTACCTTCCCTTGAATGTGATAAGATGTTCTGATGGGACTCATTATCATGAGTGTATTATATTATGAGAGAGATTTGTCATGTGTAATGGAAACTACTGATCCAGAGGCCTTAGGTTTCTTGGAAGGGAGAATGGCTTCATATAATTGATTGAGCTCCTTGATAGGGCATCAGCAGAAGGCAGAGAACTGGACACGTGTTAGCCTAGGGGAAAGTAATTTTCATGTTGTGAACTTCTGTGCAAGGAACTATGGATACTCTCTACGGCAGTGGTTCTCCACCTTCCTGATGCTGTGACTCTTTAATACATTTCCTTATGTTTTAGTGACTCACAGCCATAACATTATTTCCTTGCTATTTTACAAGTGCATTTTTTCTAGATATAACGTAAATATCTGTCTTTTCTGATGGTCTTAGATGACTCCTATGAAAGAATTGGGACTCCCAGGTCGAGAACCATTGCTCTAGGTAGTCAGCATAGCCTTGGACTTTGCTACACCTAGGAAACAAAATGGTGATCTGAGTCCTATAACAGAAAGGAAGGAATGCTGTTATCTTCATCTTTAAGGAGAGTGGGAGTGTGATCTGAGAAGGCATACCTGGTTGAATGCTGACTGTAGCTCATAGGCCCCTAAAAGACTCTAAGAGACCTGAATTTCAGGTAGGCTCTAACCTGAGGTCCCTGAAAGTTTATTCACTGCAGTAGAAGCTGAGATTCAGCATCTTGCTCTTGTGTTATGGATAAGAGAGTTTCCTTTCCCCAAACCCCCTGAGGGTGCTGTATTAGTTCTTTTGTTCCTGCCCCCACCCCTGTTGCTTTCATTTTTTTTTCTTTACCATTTTAAGCTAGTTCTTGAGCCAAAAGCCCTTTTCAAATGATATTATTCTTAGTCTTTCCTATACTTAGATGTGAGGCACTAAGGGAAACCAGGCACCTGAGTGAGACCCTCTAACAAACAAGTTTCCATTTTGGTAGAATAAAAACGAAACATGAAGATATTTTCTCCCTTTGTATTGAATTTATCACACAGAAAAATGTTTGATCTCTGCCTAGGTGCTAACACCCAACTGCTAGGATCCAGCTTCAGAAAAGCAAGAGTGTTGGAGCATTTGTCGAACATAGGCTGACCATTGTTAAACAAGCTTCTGGAAGGCCATTGTTGTGGGCTTGCTTGTTGCACTAGACCCCAGTAGATCAAACTAAAGCAAAATGGAATCACTCCTGCTGCTAAGAGTAAAGAAGCAGGCACATCCTCAAACTAAGTAGCTTCTCCTGAGCATAGAAATTTGACTATTGCTCATCAGAAAGGACCTTCCCTCCTTGAATCAGTGCTGTAAGGAGGCCTCTCTGCTCTGACCTTGTACAGGAAAGTGAGCTTTCTTACCCTGATTGTGACTGGTGCATATTCTCTTTATTACCAAGTTTCTTTTTTCTTACCTTGGAAACCCGAACATCTTGTTCTTGGTAAAACTCATTCTTACTATCTATATGAAGTGCTTCCTGATACTTTGACTGCAAAACGAAAACCACTTACATTGTAAATCAAAATTTGTAGTAATTTTATTTTTTCTTTCTTTTTATTTATTTTTTTCTTAACAGTGTTGGTGACTGATCCCAGGGTTTCTTTCATGCTAGGCAAACACAGGAACCTGTTTGGGTGGAAGTGTCACTCCAGTCCCTGGCATCCATATACCCAAAGAGTCTGGAGTGTTTGCTTGGAGGTTCTATGCCAAGACCCCTACACCTCAGAGTTGCCTCAGTCTAGACTTCACCCCCGAGAAAGGCAGCTAAATGATAACCCCCTCCCCAGGGAGGCTCAAGACAACTCCTACAGGGTATTTAAACTGTCCCCCAGAGAATAAACGTGGTTTTCTGGTCTTTCTTTTTGGTCTCTTCTCCTAGGGGCTTGAAAGCCACCCTGGAGCATTTGTTTTCATTAAACCTGATATTTTTCTAATTCAGTTAGATTTGATCTGATTTGGGTTATGGGTTATAGAATCTTTTTAGAATGGTCAAAACTTCTCTTTCTATAAAAGTAATATTCACCTTTAGTACTAGGATATGCAAATGCCTCAGGTCTCATTTTGCCTGGTGGTTGATTTTCAGACGTGAGTTTGTGTTCTGTGCACATCCTGCAACATGAAGCACCATGTATCTTCCTTCACAGCTCATCAAAGAGGCTCCTGAGTGCCCTCCTCAGGTCTTTGCCCTTAATCAACCTCTAACTTTCTACCGTTTTCTGTACATATTTCAGATTAGGGTCCACAAAACTTTAATAATGACCTTTAAAAACAGAAATTAAAAAGGATGAGGAAAAGCAATTTAATACAGATTAGCATTCTGTGGAACTTTGCTAAGGGCATATTCTACATGTGATAAATAAAATTATGCATACATGGTAAATTTACATTGTGATGTAAGAGAGACACTGCTTGTTTTTGTATGATTCACAATAAGAGTTTGATCAGTGAAAACTATTATATACATTGTGATCCTGAATGCATCTTTTAACCATAGCAGGAAGAATCAGTTGTCACAGCTCTTCTTCCCTGAAGAGGCCAACATTCACCTCCAAGTACCATAGTATTTATACAAGAGTCTCTTAGCTAATAAATGCCAGTTCTTGTATCTTCTGGTCCTCTGTTAACAGCACCACCTCCCAGTTTGATGGAGGTGAAGCTGCTTTGAGGATAAAAGTAGACATTTTTCAAATCTCCAAGCAAGCAACAAATATCAATCTACAGCACTTCGTGGGGGTAAAGTCTGTTAATTATTGCAGAATTATTATGTGTATTTTCTGTGTACTGCAAAAAAAAACAGAAAGTGAAATGAACCATTTAGAAAGAAGTTACAATTACTAAATATTAAATATCAATACACAAATAGAATTAATGTAAGGGGCTATACAAAGAATGACACATACATTAAAATTGTGGAAGACTTATGATGATTGTAGTCCTAAATCCTAATAAAACCCACAAAATTCAAAGGCCTTGTATATAAGCACTCATAGGTTAAACTAGTGCAAGAGATTTGTATGCATATTGAGGTAACTGAAAAAAATTCATGGAAAGGGGCAAAATCTGTGCAGGTTTAATAATGTGCAATGAGTTGTAAATGTGGTATACTGCTGTCATACTCCTTTTATAAAGGTATGATCTATGTCTTCATAACAAAAATAAAAAGAGAAATTTGTATTTATATTCAGATGGAAAAAGCAAAATTGAAAATCATTGTCCTCAATTGACACGCAGCTCACCCTTACTTCCAAAGAACTTTTGTGTTTTGAGAAAAAGTTCATCAAAATCTTTTTTTGAGCTGTTAACTTATTTCAACTGCGTTTCTGGGCTATTGAAAAGAAGGAAATAACATTTATATAATCATTGCTTTTTTGGAAATGAGAAAGAGGCAGTTACTATTATTAATATTAGTAATTAAAACAGTTGTGATGCAAAAAAAATAAAATCGGTAGAGACAGCAGAAGGATCACATTTTATTTATTTATTGTGCTTATGAAAATATATTAATTACAACAGCTTGTAGGCACATAAAGATATGAAAACCAATTATAAGTTAAAGCACAAATGGCAGTATGCATAAACACCAAGCAAAAATAGGACAAAAATATGTATGATTCCCTCAACAGACCAGAAACTAAGACCAGGCTGGGTGTTGGCTGATGTTTTATGATTTCAAAACACCTCTTTCCCACCTTGTCACCAGTAATACAAGGGAAAAAAATCTATCTAAGCCCCCTTTCTCTCTCTTTTAAAATTTACATCTTTATTTATTGAAAAAATATTTCTATATAACATTGTCTGATCATGACCTCCCCTCCCCCAACTTTTTCCAGATCCTCCCACCTCCCCATCCACTCAAATACACCCCTTCTTTTTTTCTCTCTCATTGGGAAACAAATTGTAAGCCAAGATCAACCAACCAAACAACCAACCAAATAAATAAACCAAAGCAGGACAAAACAGACAATTTAAAAAAAATTAAAAAGCATAAGAAATACATATAGATGCAGAAACGCACACTTGGGCACATAGAAAATCCATGAAAACTCAAAATCAGAAACCATAATATTTAAGTAAAAGGCCAGTTATGTAACAAAATGCCAAGACAAAGAATTCTGAGACAAAACTCCTTCACAAGTACTACTTAGTTTGTTTTCTGTTGGCATCTACTTCTGGGCATGGAGGCTGCTCTTAAGTATGGCTTATATACCCGGTGAGACTCCTTTGGAGAAAAATAATATTTCCTTTGTGAGTGATGTTCAATTAGAGATTGCTTCTGGATTAGGGATGGGGGCCTGTGTCTACTTCTCTCAACTCTGAGATTCCTATATTAAACCCATGTAGGCTCTATGTGTGCTGTTCTCTCTTTATAAGTAATTCTTTTAAGTTTCTAAAAATAGTTTTATTTTATGGGTATGCAGATTTTTCTGCATGTGTGTCTGTATACTGTGATTTGCCTGGTGCTTGTGTAGACTAAAAAAAGGTTTTAGAAATTCAAACAATGTCACTCCTTTATTATTTCTAAAATATTTATTAGTTTATTCATATCCATAAGACTTGGGATTGGATCTAACTGAAATTCAGTCCATTCTGCCAGAGGAATCCTTGTCCTCTGAAACAGATAATGAACAATTACAGAGATAAATGATAACAGGTGGAAAATGTGGTAGAGATTGCAAGTCAACAGTGTGTATGCAGAAGAATCAATTTTTGTGCTAAATCTAAAGTGATAAATAATATTTTTCTGAGTAAACAATTGTTAGAATGGCATAGTATTCAAACAAATCATAAGCAGAAGCAGGAAGTCAGAATAGGATCTGCAAGGGTACATGGAACAGTTAAAATCATTTTTAAAGTCAAGGTAGAAATAGCATGCAAGGCCTACTTAATTTAGTACCTGAAGATTGGATAAAGAATAGATTGAGGTCAGAATTTTATATGATTAATGATAAAAGGTTTCTGAAAACTGACTTTAACATTTACCAAAAGACATCAACACTTCAGCTGTTGTAATATTATTCACTTTGTAATATTTCATAATTTAAATGAAAGGTCAAAATGACTACCAAGAACAAGATTTTTAAACATACAGACTCTCAATAGGAAAGTGAGAAATATAGACCACTTTGATTTTAAATCCAAGCCATGTAAAAGGAAAGAAATGACGCATAGAAAATCAACACAAGCAAAGGGGCCTTGCAGAAACGAGGTGACCACAGACTGGTGGACAAAACAGCATTGTGTAGTCTGTTTTGGGTAATCTTTGCTACATTTAGAATCTAAATATTACTACATCATTGCAAGTTTGCTACTCTTATTTATCACAATAAACATCTGATATGTGAGATATCTGATACGCAACCTCAAAGGGGTCACCCATAGATTTAGAACTACTGATTTAGGTGTTCTCATTTTGGAGGCATTTTGTCTCAAGGTTCTGGACTGAAAGAAAGCACCAGCATTTGTCAGACATCAGCTCAGTGGTGAAATCACCATGTTTGTAAGAGAGCTGCTGAAGTCTGTGGCTATGTGTCATGGTCCAGCCTTCTTCCAGAAGCAAGACTTCCAGTTGACCCAGAGGAGGTCCTCTAGGTTCTTTATGCTTTGTTTCCTTGGTCATGCATTTTCCTTGAAGAAACTTTTTCAGGATAATAAGAAGTTTGAAAGAGATGTTGACATCTTTATATACTGTTTTCTTAATTTCAGCATAAATAGGTTCACTCTAGAGCCAAGGGTAATAAGGGCATTGGCATGAAATTTACTTTACTTGGCTGTGAGCTTTGTTGTAATGTTTGACAGTCTGGCAATTTACCTGCAGCACATTGTGACTTCAAACGAAGCCTGTTCATCCCAAATGCTTCAATATGACTTGAGACTTCACAAATTTTGACTCTTGTAGCTATGATCCCTAAAGTTCAAGGCCTAGTCCTATCCGTTGGCCTTGGTCAAGTTAATGAACCTCTTCTACCTCCGATTTCTCACCTATGAAATAGGTATATCACTACTTGGTGTGGGATGTTCTTCTGTATATGTGTTGCTTTTATTGGTCAATAAATAAAGAAACTGCCTTGGCCTGTTGATAGGGAAGAGTAGAACTAGGTGCGGAAAACTAAACTGAATGCTGGGAGAAAGAAGGCAGAGTCAGGGACAAGCTATATAGCCCGGCCAGAGACAGACGACAGATGTAACTTTACCCAGTAAGCCACATCCTTGTGGTGATATACAAATTGATGGAAATAATTTAAGATATGAGTTAGTGAGAAATATACTTAAGCTATTGGATAAACAGTATTGCAAATAATACAGTTTCCATGTGATTATTTCAGGGCTGAGCAGCCAGTAACAAACAAGCGGTCTCCTACAGCACCTACTAGCAGTTTTGTTTATCTTACAGAATTGCTATGAAGATGAGAATACTAGTGGAAGTAGGGTATATATTAAGTGGAGATAATGTTCTACATTTAAAAATTTGCCTCATCAGGATTGGGAGGCTTGCTCAGTTGAAAATGTACTTGCCTCCTAAGCAACAAGGGCAGGAGGTTGATTCATAAATCTTATGCAAAAATGGGATTCATGGTTGTTAACACCCATGAGGGACTAGTGATGGAGAAAAAACACTATGGAAACCTAGAGGCTCTCTAAGGAGCCAATATGGTTTAATAGGTGAGTTCCAGGCTAATGTGAGACCTTAACTCAAAGAAGGAAAGTCGTGTTCCTGAGGATGATTTGTGAGGTGGTTCCCTGACCTCCCCATGTATGTGCACATGAGTCTCCATACACATACATACATATAAATAAGTTACTTTATCAGAGCTTTCATTTTATTGTTTGAAAGTGTTGATTTTTACCTTATAACTATATTAAACTATCAACAAATGAATACTGAAATCACAGACACGTACACTAAGTTGTATTATCCTCTTGGAACTCTTTGCAAATATTGGTAAAATTTTACAGTGAAGGCAGAGGAAGCAGGACACACTGGCTTGCTGTGAGTTCTGCTCTACTGAAGAATTGTCTCTTTAAAAGTCAGCCCGGAAACCTCCTTGTATAGCTATTTCCAAGACTAAATGACTAAACCAATTTCTAAATCGAAAGTAAATGTCTCATTTGCCTTTGTATTACTCTTGCAAATCCATTTCACGTAGAACAGCCATGTCATTTACTGACATGTTAATTTCTTATGACTTTGGAGTGGTGCGTGCATGAACATGCCTATCAGCACTGACCTTTCTTGGGTTCAATTCTTGATTACAGCATACTTTCTGGTGATGGAGAGATGATTCAGGTTCTGGTTTTTACACACATAGCAAAGCACAGAGAATAACTGTTGAATTGCGCTTTTATTAGACTCACTACATATAAAGATTTGCAGATTCACTTGTTATCTAAGTCATCAATAAATGTTAACTATATTGTCATAGCAACTACTCTTCTGTGATCGGCAGCAGAGTGGATCCTACAATAGAGTGAGGCCATTTACATGATTTAAAATTGGGCACTAAAACATAAATAAAAGGAAGAGAAACTAAATGAGAAGATGGTGCCAGTAAAAATCATAAGGGCCTCCAAAAACTCTTTCCTTCTTAACAATATTTCCATTTTTAAAAGTTGTCAATTTTTTTCAAAACTCTGGAAATTAACCAAAGGCTAACCAGAATCTAATAACTCAGCTGACTGTTAGTGAGAATAGACCAGTGGCTTCTTAGTGTTCCTCACTCCTGTGTTTTCTGGTCCATTTGAATGGTCTCCTTAAAACAGTACACTCTCACAAGGCAAAAAACAGCCCCACTCATTAGTAGTGCAGTTGGTGTTAGGACTCTTCCCCAGACTCTGTTCTCCAGGGAAAGGGTTGTCATTACTTCACCCATTGAGTTTCTTTGTGTATGGTGGAGCTTACTTAACAAGGACTTTTTTTTTTTTTAAAAAAATTTGCCTTTTTCTGAGAGTAACTATCCCAAACAATTAGAAATGACTGTTAAATATTTAGACTGCCTGAGACTAAAGTTATACTGCAAGAATAAACAGTGGGCTAACCAAAGAACCTATGAGGAAAATCTGAGAATTAAAATTATGGAAGATTTGGAATGATTTTTTTCTTTTTACCTAGAGATCTGGAAAACCATACACATGTGTTTAGGTACTGACATGTCCAGGGTTGTGTGTATGTTAAGAAAAAAAATCACCTCTAATAAAACAAAAGCCCTCTACAGAGAAGTCCTAAGCCTTTATCTATGGCCAGCTTTAAAGCTCTTTGCAATACGAAAGTGAAGGCTATAGTAGAATAATAAATTTTGGCAGAGTGCTGAATAGCAATTTTTTCTGAATTGAAGCTTACCATTTTGGAGAGTGGTTGCTTAAGACTCGGGAAGTAAATGAAATTTAAAAGGCTCAGGAAGGGTTCACAAGACTCCTCCCTAAAGTTATATAATCCTTAAGAACTGCTGAAGAGGGGTATAAGGAAAGGGAGAGGAAGAGAGAGACAGACTTTCGGACCTCAGACTTGTTTAACTGCCTGAAAGTTGTGTAGGGAGCTTCAAGCTCCAGGGGTGCTCCTTTCATGAATAGTCACCCATGTCTGGGTTTCCCAGGGATATAATTACTTTTAGGTAATGGATACTTGTGAGTAACTCCTCAGCCATACCTCTGTAAACAACACAAGTAAACTTACTAGTTCACTCATCTAGAGTTGGATGAAACAGCATGTTGATTCATGCTGCCAGAGAAAAGAAGTAAGGTGTTTAATACATTCTCTAAATTCATACTGACCTTTGGCAGATATTGAGAGAGTCATTTTAGGTACCTAAGGAGGACTACTGAATCATGGGTTGTCTGCTGAAATAGCTGAGAAGACAATTCATGGACTGGACAAAGAAGACAGACTTAACAGAATTAGTTCAAAAGTATCAATAACAAAGAGCAACCAGCAAACATTAAACACAGGGAGACTCTGATATCCTGAGTTGCATGTTATTATATCATTAAAAATGCCTAGATTTCAACTTGAGATAAGTACACAAAATGAAACATGGCCCATGCATTTGAGGAAAGGTTAACAGATATCATCCTATAGAAGATTAAAAATTAAAATTTCTAAACAGACTTGCTGTGCTTTTATACAAGTTCAAACTGAGCCATTTCTCAAGCCTAGGAAGTTGGAATTTGATATTTTATATGTGATTTCCTGCAACAAGTTTGAAATGGAAAGAGTATAGAACTTTGCCTATGAGAATTTAGCCTGATAGTCTCTTTTCTTTTAAGCACCCCTGTCTCAGAACTATCCATTTGTTCTCAGGACTGGTTATGTAATGTACTTAGCATTGGCTTTAAAGTGAGGTACTTTTATTTTCAATGTGTTTTAAAACCACCAGGACATTGTTTATATCTTTCTAAGAATTCTGTGTAGCAACCACAAGAGAAAAAGGCACTTGAATGTCAACTCAAAAAAAAAAAAAAAAAAAAACAAGACAAGTGTCCTTAGGAGAAGTTATGGCAGCCTTTTTTCTCATAACCCCTGTTTCTCCAAGGCTCTTCAGTATGAACAGCCAGCTGTAAAAGCCACTTTACTGCTTGGTCACAGAGATGTTTTAGCCATCAATCAAACAAATAAATGGGCCAGTTAATTAATATTTTTGTTGAAACCAATTTAAGGGAATTATAGCAAAGCAATTTTGATTTTCAACAGTCCTACTCACCATCTGTATTTGATGAGAGTCTTGACATCAGTCTAGGTTGCTAAGCAATAAATATTTCTCCCTTGACTCCTGAGTCCCTGGTCTCATTCTATTATTGTGTCATTCAAGCTTGTCACACTGTGATGTGTGGGACTCCGATTCCTGCATCGTCAGCCATGCACACCTGCTGTTCCTACAGTAGAAAGGGATAAATAGGGGATTTTGTGCGAAGCCAGATGATCAAAAGATTAGAAAGGAAGGCCACATAAACCCCAGAGTTTAAGGGATGTGCCTTTGTAAGGAAATATAATTCATCATAAGTTCAGGCAGTTGATCATTTTAAAACACAGGTAAATTTCTCACCCAGCAGAAATACATGGTCTTTGGCGTATTTAAACTAACTTCATCATTTTAGCAAAAGTTCCAGGATGAAGTACGACATGATTTCTAACAGCTTCTGCCACATGTTCACTTTATCAAAGGCTTGTGCTCACCTTTTATCACCTACGTATTAAAGTTCTGACACCCATAAAGAGAGAAAAGGCTGGGGAGCACCCTGAGCTCATCTGAAGGATTTTCACAGCCAGCAACCTCAAAAGGCCAATGACTAAAATGGCATGCAATCACTTCTTTAAAAGCACCTTGATATCATGTTTTAAATTTCATTTTAGTGTTATGCGAATGCTTACTTATTTCATCGTATGACATAGATATATGTATTTACTGGAGTTTTGACTCCATGTAATGATCTGGGGGGAGGGGTGAAGAGGCTTGCTGATTGACCCTCAAGGTCAGAAGTCAAAGGACAGGATTCAGGTGTCTTCCCCTTAGTGTCAGATTGGAGTCTCCCATTACCTGCTGTTCACTATGCAGAAGAAATACTCCAGTACCCTTACTGGTTAGCTACAGGAGATTTACAGAGATGTAAAATGACTAACCCCGAAGAATATAGAAGGGAAACTAGAACTTACAGTTCCAATGCTCTTCTCACAACACGTAGACTCACAGGGACTCTTTATTTTTCCTCCATACACTTTGTTTTGAAAAGTAAACGTCATGGAGGAAAGCAAATGAAGGTGTTAGGCTATTACAATATTTTAGCATGAAAGATTCAGACAGTAGAAGTCAGCCAAGTCCCATCTGCCACCTTGCAGTGTGGGCAGGGTGGGTGCCACTAAGATGCACAATTATATGGTGGAGAGACGGGGGTATGGAACAGTTCTCACCTGTCTTTAAAGTTGAATAGTAGGCAATAGTGTACATGGACCATGTTTCCATTATCTCTCATTTGTTGACAGGCACTAGATCATTTTTATTTCCCGGCTATTGTGAAAAGGACAGCAACGAGGATTGCTGAGCAAGCATCTGTGGGATGCCACGGAGTGGTATAGCTGGATCATATGGTAGATTTGTTTTTAGTTTTCTGAGTATTCGTTATACTGATTTCCAGAGTAGTCGAACTAATTAGCATTCCCACCAACAGAGAATGAAGCTTTTCTTTTCCACAGAACCTCAGGGGCATTTGTTGTCAGTTGCTTAGTTGGCTTTAGCCATTCTGACTGTCCTAAGATTAAATTTGAAAAATTTTTATTTTCATTTCCTAATGGATAAAGATTATGAACACTTTTTTGAGGTGTTTCTTAGGCGTTTTTATTTCTTCTGTTGAGAACTCTCCATTTAGATCCACAACCAAGTTTTTAATCAGTCCTTAGTTTACTTGGCCCTTTTTTTATTCTTTATATATTCTAAATATCAATCCTCTGTCAGATCAGTTTAAAAAGATTTTCTCCCATTCTTTCACTTGTCTGATTGTTTCCTTGACTCTACAGAGCTTTCTAATTTCATGAGGTCAATTGTTGACCTCAATTCCTGGGTTAATCTTGTCTTATTCAGAAATTTCATTCTACATAATTTTTGTATGATATTACATGTTGTCTTCTAGGAGTTTTAGTATTCAGCTTACAAATTGAGGTCTTTGATCAACTTAAGTCTAATTTTTGCTAAAGGTGATAAATATAGGCCAATTTTTATTCTTCCGCACACGAACATCCAGGCTCTACATCACTATTTGTTGAAAATGCCATTTTTTTCTCCACTCTATATTTTGTTGCCTCTTCGTTAAATACTAGAAAGATGTAGATATAAGTTTTCATGTTTGGCTCTTCTATTTCATTCCACTTATTTGTATATCTATAGTTGTATTATTAATATATTGTATTATTTTTATAGCTCTATAAGATAACTTTAAATTTTGAATGTCAATCTTCCCAGGATACTTTTAACACAGAATATTTTTTGGTGTCTGTGGTCTTTTAGAGCTTGAACTAGATTGTGCCAGGTTCTTACAGTTAGCATTTTAAAAAACATTAATTTAATGGATTTTCTTTTGTGTATGTGTGACTTGTGGTTTTCTCTTGCAGCTTTCTATGTCCAACTTCTGTTCTCTGTATTTAGTGTTTTAACTATAATATGTCCCGGGCCCTTTCTTTTCTGGTCCTGTGTTTTTGGTGTTCTGTGTGCTTCTTGTATGTGTATTTGGTATGTCTTTCTTATTTTGGGAATTTTTTTTTGGCTTTCATACTGTTGAAAATTTGGCCTGCGGTCTGCAACATTGACCTGCAATCTTCTCCTATGTCAATAGTTGGAAAAATTAGTCTTTTATTGCATCCTACAATTTCTGCAAATTTCTTTAGTGTATTTCTTTAAAAAATTTTCTTTGCTTTGCTTTGATGGTCCAATTCCTCTACTTCATATTTTAGCCTTGATATTCCATCTCCTACTTGTTTGACTCGACTGCTAAGGCATTCGCCTATTTTAGTTGGGTTATTGAGTTTTTATTTCCATTTTTCATTTCAGTTTGAGTTCTGTTCAATATTTCTATGTCTATAATAAATTCAGTTTTCAAATCTTGAATAAAATGCTTTTGTTTTCTTGTTTAGCCATATATTTTTGTTTTCTTAGACATCACTCATGAGTTCATTACTGTATTGCTTAATTTCACTGAGGAGTTTTCAAGCCCTTAACTTTTTTTTTATTATGTTTATGGTTGTTATTTAAATTGTGCACTTGGGGCTTATCTAAGTAACTTACATTGGAGTATAGGTCTATAGAACTGGTGTATTTGGGGAGCAGGTGACATTATACCTGCCTTTTGTAGTGTGTGTGTGTGTGTGTGTGTGTGTGTGTGTGTGCGTGTGATGTAGGCATGTGAACTTCTTTCATTATTTGTATTTCTGATGTCATATTCTGCGCTGACCCTTGTGCTGGACAGAGGCAGGAGTTGTTTAATAAGTGTTTAAGAAGGCAAGGCTCTATCAGAACTCAAGAGGAAATGCTTTAGTGTGAGATGCATGACTACAGCTAGGCCTTCAAATATGGGTATGGTTCAGGTGAGTGGAGTTCTTGGCATTGTTATCCATTTATTTTAATTCAGAATGGTTTATTTTCATAATAAATATATTTTCTTGATACAATGACCTATTCTCTTTCCTTTTAAAAATCCCCCTGTGTTTTTTATTTTATTTTTTATCTTTATTTATTTATTTATTAAAGATTTCTGTCTCTTCCCCGCCACCGCCTCCCATTTCCCTCCCCCTCCCCCAATCAAGTCCCCCTCCCTCATCAGCCCAAAGAGCAATCAGGGTTCCCTGCCCTGTGGGAAGTCCAAGGACCACCCACCTCCATCCAGGTCTAGTAAGGTGAGCATCCAAATTGCCTAGGCTCCCACAAAGCCAGAATGTGCAGTAGGATCAAAAACCCATTGCCATTGTTCTTGAGTTCTCAGTGGTCCTCATTGTCCGCTATGTTCAGCGAGTCCGGTTTTATCTCAGGCTTTTTCAGACCCAGTCCAGCTGGCCTTGGTGAGTTCCCGATAGAACATCCCCATTATCTCAGTGTGTGGGTGCACCCTCGCGGTACTGAGTTCCTTGCTGGTGCTCTCTCTCCTTCTGCTCCTGATTTGGACCTTGAGATTTCTGTCCGGTGCTCCAATGTAGAGATAAAATGTTCCTTTAAATTATCAAGTTCCTAGGCATTATTAGCACAAGTTTTACATTTTGGGTTTTTACATAACTGTCCATGGATAAAATGAGTGACTGTTTTTGACTCACAAAGGATGTACTATATTCTCAACTAAGTCATGGTCGAGATTAAGTCTCTCTATTCTAAATCTTAAACTAACTCTTTCTTTTTTCTTTCTGCTCACATAGTGCATGTGCATTTTCTTGTTCAGGAGATAATATGCAGCTATTGTTGGCCTCTAGGTTTCAATTTTGAAAAGATAGACTATCTGGTAAATATCTGCCCTTTGCTGTGCTGAAACACAGACACACAAGGTCTCTACCAGGGCATACATAATGCTGAATTAAACTCCAAAACGATAAGAAGAAATACAATGACTAGCAAATTGGTTAGGTGGTAGAGATTAAACGTATGTTTATTTTTCCTCTATTTTGTTGAACAGACAATTTAGTTAAAAATGAAGTTTTCAATTTCCAGAAAGCATAAATATGGGTCAACTACAACAGTCGAGATTGATGCCTGAATGGGGGACTAATAAAACATGATATTGAAATAATATCTGGTAATGATTATTAAAAGGATATTTTAATTAGACTTTATTATCATATCAGGCTTGCTACTCTAGACATATGATTTTATTTAGTGAATGGGGAAGTGAGGTATAGCAAGAGATGGTCAGAGAATGAACATCACAGCCTTGGGATAGGCTAGTTGCCTTTGAAAATAAACCTGGGTTTTGTGGAGTTTGGAGAAAATTATAAGAATTCTTTGAGGCTGACCTGGAAATGGGTATCAGTGGGTTTGATGAAATATTTTAATGCCTTTTAGAATAAACATATGTAAAACATTAAGAAATTCTAATTCCATGGCCCTATTTAGACAGCATATCCAAGAGGAGTTTTGGTGAGGGTCCAGTGTTGATGGTGTGCCAGCGGCCAGAGGCCTTGAACCTGACCAACAACACACTACACAATGAATATTTGCAAGTAGAGCTGTTTGGAAGAAGGGTCTACTGCATGATACACAACAGCTCCCATGCCACCCACATGATTGACGAGGCAATGGAGAGGCTGGAAAGATAGAGGAATGAAGTTTCTCTCTTTTCTTTTGTTTGTTTGTAATTAATATTCTTATTTGCATTTTAAAATTTTTATGCTTTTTGATATTTATTTATTTATTTACTTACTTTTCCTTTAGAGGGGACACTACAAGGGTGAAGGATGGATATGGAGGGATTGGGAAATCATTAGGATTGGAATGCATGATGTAAAACTCCCAAAGAATCAATAATAAATTGTTTTTTGTTAAAAAATAAATGCTAATTTCATAATTGGCAGATTTATCAGTTGCTATTATTATTTTGATTCATAATCAAGCTAAATTTAAATCAATATGTACAAACATTTGGATTTATATCTTAAGAAAAATCTAGGAAAAAGAATTCATAGACATAGACTGTGAATATTTCCACTCTACCTACATTTTGTCCTAGATGACAAACATCTAAAGAGCAAAACTGTGTACCTGTTTGTTATCTTCATTCTTAGAACATTTTACAGTTTAGGAGACAGAATCAAATTTTGTATATAATTACTTAAATAAAACTTATTAAAGAAATAAGAATGAATCTTAGAAAGATAAGTAGAAGAAAAAAAGATGTTTTAAGACAGGCAGCATGACTCAGATTTTTATAGAGTACAAAAGATTTAGTCTCACAATAAAGCTAATTGATCTATTATTTTCATCCTTTTGTCATAACAATTTTATGGAAAAAAAGCTTAATACTCTTAATATTGGTAAGGTGCATTAGAATACATTGATAAAATAATGCCTGTGTGCATGTGTTAAAAGACAGAATATATCCATCAGCCAGAATGCTGCAAGATACAAGTGCTGTCTCAGATACCATTTCATTTTGTTTTTGTTGAAAACAGATTCTTTTCTCATACAATATATTCTGATTATAGCTTCTCCTCCCTCTGCTTTTTCCAGTTCCTCTCCACATTCCCTCCCCTCTGGATCCACTTTCATTTTGCTTCTCTCTAGAAAGGAACAGGTTTCTAAGAGATAACAACCAAATATGACAGAACAAAATATAAAAGTATGAAACTAAAACTATCTTATCGAAGTTGGACATGGCAACTCAGCAGGAGTTGAGCCATCAAAAGATTCTTAGATCCCTTCATTCTCATGCTCAGAACTCCTATAAAAATTGTAAGCTAATAGCTTTACTAGGTATGCAGTGGACATGTAGGCCCTGTGCTTACTGCTTCAGTGTCTGTGAGCTCATATGCACCTTGTTTAGTTGATTCAGGGAGTCTTTTTCTCTGGTTGCCCTCCATCCCTTCTGGCTCTTACAATCTTTCTACCTCTTCTGTGGAATTTCCTGAGCTCAGAGGAGAGAGATTTGCTGGAGAGTTCACATTTAGACTCTATCTACAAAATGTCCGGCTATGGGTCTCTGCATCTGTTGTTGGAGGAAAGCTCCCTAATCATCTGGATTGCTGGAAAAGATACTGCTCTATGAGCATAACAGAATGTTATCAAGAGTCATTTTTGATAGTTTTTTTTTAAACCAGCTGTGTTTGTTTTTACCCTACATTTTTGGGCTATCTAGTCTGATTATTAGTCACCCTAACATTATCAGGTATGGGTTCCATATCATTGAGTGGGCCTTAAGTCAAGTCAGACTTTGGTTGGCTATTCCTACAAGTGCTGTTTCACCATTGCCCTAGCATATTTTATGGGTGGGACAGATTGTAGGTAAAATGGGTTGTGGTTTAGTTGGTGTCTGAGTTTCTCTGTTGGTAGCTTTTAGAGTATCTTCCCTCACTAAAGGCTCCACGTAGGCACCAGATCTACTTCTCCATGTTCAATGAATTGTGTAGTGTTATCCTTGGCAATGAGGCCCTGCTTTTAGTTTGTGGAGTGCAACATGTTGTCTTAGCAACAGCCTGGGTTATTTGAGGAATTACATGGGACCGCTTGGCCAACAACTCAACAGAATGCACCACAGTCCCTCCATTGGAAGCCTCACCTGGCAACAAGAGATGACCAACTGAGACTCCATATTCCCCATTACCAGGAGTCCCATTGGGATCCACCTCCATAGATTCCAGGAATTTTAATCTGCATTAGGTTTCCACTCCCTCCAAATGAACCTCACTTCCAGCTGTCTCTCCCAACACTTTCTCATTCCACACCATCTTCCCCCATAGCCCGATCCCCCTGCTTTTGTCTCTCCCCACTTCAATCTGTCTGTAAAATTTGTTCTGCTTTCCCCTCTCAGTGATATCCATGCATGCCCCCAGACCCTTTCGGTTCCTAACATCTCTGGGTCTATCAGTTGTAGCTTGGTTATCATTTATTTATTGCCTAATATCCACTTATAAGTGACTACATACCATATTTATCTTCAATCTCTTTTCTCAGTATTTTGCCATTTTCATTAGAGAAGTCCTTTACTTCCTTGGTTAGGTTTATTCCAAACTATTTTTAAAGGTTATTATGAGCATAATTATTTCTTTCTCAGAATATTTTTTGATTTTGTAGTATTTTATGTTTTCTCAGTTCTCTGCTATTAACAGCTGTCTTAGCTTGTTTACTGTTTCTCTGTAGTCAATTGAGTGTGCTTATTTTCCTCTGCAAGCAGAAATATTCCATCCAGGGTCCTCTGTGGGGTTGGCGTGGTAGTTATAAATTTTTTTAATATTTATTTATTTATTATGCATACAATATTGTCTTGTGTATATGCCTGAAGTCCAGAAGAGGGCACCAGACCTCATTACAGATGGTTGTGAGCCACCATGTGGTTGCTGGGAATTGAACTCAGGACCTTTGGAAGAGCAGGCCATGCTCTTAACCTCTGAGCCATCTCTCCAGCCCCAGTTATAAATTTTTTTAACTTGCTTTTGTCCTAGAATTTTTTACTTTCACCACTGACTATGAGAAATAGTTTATGAGGTTATATTGGCAGAGTTGGCAGCTGTGATCTTTTACCATTTGACATGTATCTCTCCAAGGCCTGCTGGTTTTAAGTTCTACTTTGAAAGTTATTCTGATAATTCTACCTTCATTATATGACTTGAACTACTCTCTTGCAGCTTTAAGTTAACTTTTCTTGTATATTTCATGTTTTAACTCTAATATGTTGTCGAGAGTTCCTTTTTGGTCCTGTCTACTTACTACTCTATGAGTCTTTTTTTGTCTGGATGAGCATTGAATTGTCTAGGTTTGAGAAATTCCCCTCTAAAATTTTGTTGAAAATATTTGGCATACAAGCAGACAGAATATTGTATAATAAATAAATAAATATTTAAAAAAAAGGGGGGGGGGGGGGCTGGGTTGGTAAAAAAAATCCTTTCCTCCTCCAAAGTAGTTTTTTTTTTTACCCCCAAAAAAGAGGGGGGCAACAACAAAAAATAAAAAGGGGGGCCTCCTCCTCTTTTTGGCCTTAAAAAAAAAAAAAAAAAAAATATTTTTATAAAAAAAAAAAAAAAAAAAAGAAAGAAAGAAAATATTTACTATTCCTTTTGCATCGAATTCTTCCATTTCTACTATGCCCGTAATAGGGAAATAGTGGTCCTTTCTCCTACCTCCATCCTGTTTTTGTTTTTCGAGACAGGGTTTCTCTGTAACTTTGGAGCCCATTTGCTCTGTAGATGGGATTGGCCTCAAATTCACAGAGATCTGCCGGTCTTGCCTCCTGAGTACTGGAATTAAAGATGTGTGCCAACACCACCCAGCTATAATGGTGCCTTTATGTAGTGTCACAGACACATAAATATTCTGTTTAGAAGGTTTTTTTTAAATTTATCATTTACCTTGACCAACTAATCCATTTTTTCTACCTTGATTTCAGGAATTTTGAAATTTTATTCTTCATGGGATCCTTTCTGTGGGTGAAGCTGTCCTTTGAACATTTATTTGATCTATTATAGATAATTTTAATCATCACTTCAGCTTGGTTTTTAATTTGGCATTTCTCTTTCTTGAATATTGTTTTCATATCCTGAACTGACTTCCCTATTTCACCTAGCAGTTCATTGTGTTCTCTTCAAACATACATTTCATCTTTGGTGTTTTGGGCATTTTTATAATCATCCCTTTGAATTGTGTATCTGGAATTTTGTCTATGTCATTTTAATTGGGGAATATTATCAAGGGATTTTTTTGCATATTCTTTGTGATTTTTGTACTAAGACTTACCTGTCTGAGTTTCTGGGGTAAAATTGTTGGCTAAGATTGTAAACTGGGGTGGAATGGGAGATGAGACCATGAGGGAACTGGATGGTTGAGGGGGAAGAGGGACAGAGTAGGTGAGCAATGAGAGAGAGAGGGGGAGGGAGAGAGAGAGAGAGAGAGAGAGAGAGAGAGAGAGAGAGAGAGAGAGAGAGAGAGAGAGAGAGAGATCTTGATAGAGAGAGTCACTATGGGGATAGAGAGAAAACTGGTACTGGGGAAACTCCCAAAGAATCCACAAGGATAATCCCAGCTAAGACTCCTAGCAATAGTGGCGAGGGAGCCAGAACTGGACTTCCCCTGTAATCAGATTGGTGAATACCCCAACTATCATCTTAGAACCTTCATTCAGCAACTGATGGAACCAGATGGAGAGATCCACAACCAAGCAACAGCCAGAGCTATGGGAATCCAATCGAAGAGAGGGAGGAGGGAGAATATAAGCAAGGGAGGTCAAAATCATGACAGAGGAATGTACAGAGACAGCTGAACCAAGTTCGTGGAAACAGACAGCTGTGTAGCCTCCTGTGGTCAAACGAGACCCTCCATATGTGGGAGACAGTGGTGAAACCTGGACTATCTGAGACACACCTCGCATTAGGACCAGAATCTATCCCTGGTACATGACCTAGTTTATTGGAATTCATTCCCTATTTTGGAATGCCATGTTCAGTCATAATGCGGGCGGTGGGGGGAGGCTTGGTCTAGCCACAGCTTAAAGTTTCAGACTTTGTTGAATTCCCATGGGAAACCTTATCTGTTGGGAGGAGTTGATGGGGGAGACAAGGGGAGTGGGTGGAGAAATGGGGTGAACTGTGGATAGAATGTAAAATGAAATTTAAAAAATACAATTAAAATAATGATTCATTGTTGTTATTTTTTAAATTAAGGTTGCTTTTTCTTCAGTAAAGTTGTTAGCAGTGTTTAGGGTAGACAAGCTTGTAGTACTTTTGAGCCCCTGCTTTCTTTTTGACAGTTGTTCACATACACGAACATGCCTTCTGACCTTTGGTGACAATTGAGTACTCTGTAACTCTATTTGTCCATCAAGCAACTACCATGAAAACAGTGTCATTGGCTAGGGTATGATCATTTCTTAAGTATAAATTGTTTGGGGGACTAAATAGCCACCAGTAGTACTACACATCCTAGTGTATTAGTTATTGTAGGTCTAAGCAGGGAAAATAAAGAGAACGAACAAAGGAAAATGGGGTCAGTGGATAGTATTAAGTTGCTAGAATGGAGTTAGTGGAAACTGACATATATAGAGGAAGCCACTGGAGAAGCCAAGAAAAAGGTCAATGGTGAAAGAAATGAGATGTGAGAGCTTTGTGAACGTTAGACTGGAAAGGGAAAGTGCCAACACAAACTCAAATAACATAGATGACGCACAACAGTCTTTGCTCTTCCAAGGTTGAGCCACAAAAAGTAAAGTAGAACAACCTGTGTTCTGTAGAATGGGTAAGAGAAAGACAACATGGCACAGAGGAAAGAAAAATGAAAGTAAAGTGGGCAGCGAAGGACGCTTGGGCATGTTTCTAGCTGAAGTCGAACAAGTTGTGCTGTCTCATGTCAGCTCTCTTTTTTTCTGGTCTGTTGGGCTCGATGGTTTCTGTGTTTCTGTTGTCAATGATTTTACTACTTAAACTATGAGTGTAAGCGTGTATGTGGAAGTATTGTCTACCACTCCAAATGATAAGAAGGTTCCGTGGTGCCCTGGACAAAGGCGTTATGTTTGTGAGCGTTGTTCAGTCTTTTCTGTAATTGGCCATGAGGTAAAAGTTAACTAATTAGTGATGCACATTGTCCAAGCATCTGTAAATGGGAGAACACAAGACAAATGTAAGGTCAGTGAGATGCTTTGACCAGAGGTTTTTGAAAACAAATCCCTGTATTCTCATTATTCATCAACTAATTTGGTGGTTCCTGATTTTTATAGAAAAAAAATCACCTTGAAAAATGGAATTCATCATATATAGTGAGCATCAGAAGCACGCTGATTAGAAGTGGTTGGAGGTGTAATAGAAGCTGTTCAAGTTAAAGGAAAATGAATATATAATAATTGTAATGGTCACCTACTCTGGTAGCATTCAGGTCTTTGTTCCTCCTTTTTCTTTTCTACTTGTGTCACCTCACGGCAGATAATGGCAGACTCATTTCTGTAACTCTAACTCCAGAAAGGCTTCTATTACACCTATAGAATTTAGTAAGGGGTAAATACTGTGTTTTGCTAGGATTTAGATCTTCATTATTTTGTATTTCTGTCTTTACTCTATAGTGACTAGTTATAATATTTAAAACTCACACTAGATGATGATATTTTTTCTTTTCTGGAGACTAGATTCATGACAGG
Source organism: Microtus agrestis (assembly GCA_902806775.1). Classification (NCBI taxonomy): domain Eukaryota; kingdom Metazoa; phylum Chordata; class Mammalia; order Rodentia; family Cricetidae; genus Microtus; species Microtus agrestis. Next base: position 629,701 of record CADCXT010002260.1, read on the forward strand.
GCTTCTTTGTTAGCTTTGACTGTCCTGAAATGAACTTTGTACACCAGGCTAGCCTTGAGTTCACAGAGATCCACCTGCCTCTGTCTTTTGAGTGCTGGGATAGATTAGATGAGTGAATAACCACGGCCCAGCAAAATCATCCTTTTAAGAAGAAAAAAGCATTAAATGACAAGTACAGAAAAAATGTAATATAAACTTTCTAACTTAAGGCCACAGAAGACACTACATAGGGCATAATAATAAACAGAAACATAAAACCTAAGAGGGGGCAAATGGTTTAGTATTCATAACCTCACAAATAAGTTGGGAAATTGTAATCTGCATATATAGGGAAAAGGCACACAGTTTACGCAAAGTGAGACAGAAATGGATAAAACTGGAAACTTCCAAATTTATTTATAGCCAGAAAATTGGAATGGAAAATCGTACGTTGCATTTTGAATGCTGTAAAATCAGCAAATTTGTGTGTTTGTCTAAAAAAGATAGTAATCAGCATTGGCAAGCAAGATCAAGCATTAAAAGCATTTTCACCTCTGCCACAGGACACATTGATTTTGATATTGGAGACCTTAATAAAAGTTTATGTCCTAGAGGAAGAAAACTGCTCTAAGGAGTTCTTTATGCATTGTTACTACATTTTGAGAGTCAAGAATACATTATACTCTAACAAATGAGAATGATTTAGGGATCATACTGTATACATTTGGTAGAGAATTGTGTGTCTGTTAAGAAAGAGTTCTTATTAGCCGTGAGTAGCACATAAGAAATGCCTGTGTCAGCCTCTGTTGTCTGCGGCGATGCGAGAGGAACAACAAGCAGCTTTGGAACTCATGGAAAATGGCTCATAGGTCAGCATAACCATGGTGGGTTTATCTTGGAGAGACAGAGTCCCAAGGGCTGCTTCCTGAGGACCTCATGTTCTTATTGAGAATAGCTCTGCTTATATTGCTCTTGCAGTCGCCACATCCCTAATAATCTGAGTGGTATGAAAACTCTACTGGCTTTCCAGCCTGCACTGGGCAATGAGCACTGGTACTTCCGAAAATAGTGATTGGCATTTTCCAAGCATCCCTGCTGGAGCAGATTAATGGTTACCACCACCCTTAAAAGGAATGTAGAGATATAGATTATTAGTAAATTTAAGATTATTTTTGTTAATGTCTTTCATGTAAAAAATATCATTGAATTATTTAAAATTTAGTAAGGTACACTTTTAATAGTTGAATGAGGGACTTGTTAAGTTCAAGGGAACAAGAATAAAGACAGATGGTTATCATTAGCTGAGGTACCTTTCTAGCTAACACAGTACTTTGATTGGTGATCAATGATAATGATTAATTTCCTGTACCCATTTTTGCCATTGACTTCCTTGTATGGTTTAATAAAACATTGTTGATGAGTGGGTATGCTATCTTAGAACTTAGAGTAGGATTGACTGATTTTTTTTAATATATAAAAGTTTAGATTTGTGATTTTTATGATTCTTTGTAAAATTACCTTTTTACATAGATAATGAAATGATTGATCCCTTCTTTGTAACCATAAACACCTCTGGCCTTTGCTATAGTTTCTGTCTACAGGTTCCTGCCTTGCCTTTCTTTGATGATAAACTGTCATGTATAAGCTGAAATGAACCCCTTCTTTCCCAAGTTATTTTTGCTCATGTTGATTTCTTGCAAGAAAAAAAATCTTATAACTAAGAAAAGTATCAATGAATATTTTCTCAAAGAAATTATATTTACAAAAGGTACAAACACTCCATAGTAGTTATGATACAAGAACTATTTTACAGTTTGCAAAGTATTTTTTCCACCAACAGCCTTACTTGCTTTTTGTGATGATTCATTTAAAAGCATTGATCTTTTGGGTCGACATTATAAGTTTAAATTTCTATTCTGACACTTACCATTTCACTTTTGATATATTATCATTCTGAAGTTATATTTCTTTATCTGTCAACAGAGGATGATAATCGTGACTCGTGCGTAAAAAAAAAAAAAAAAAAAACCAGAACCACTATAAGCTTTTATCAGAGAGTAATCTGTAACTATTAGCGGTCTTTATCTCCAATTAGCAATAAGGCCAAGAATTAATTGAAGAACCCAAGGAACTTGACCAATTAGTAGAGCCAAAAGCCTTACTTAAGAGTGTTGGATTTTGTTCTCAGGGGCCCTTGTCCATATGACTGTGCAGAATTCTACAGCTGAAACCGTGTCCTCAAGGAAGCACAATCAAGTGGCACTGATTATTTTCTTCAATATTTGTCTTTGTTAGGTGTCATGTTCCTACTACTCTCAACTCAAGTCCACTTTCGCAGGTCTGTTCTGCTCTGCTCTGCTCTGCCCTCAGTGTGTGTTTGGGAACACAATAACCAGAGGAAGAATTGTAGTTCGATGAGTTAACCAAGACACAGCACTTGAGTTCTCTCACGGGCATCCCTTTTCTCAGCATATAAATTGCTTCTTAATATTTTGAAAGAATCTAGAAGTCTCTCATGTGCCTCTACAGTTAATCTGTGGTGTGATCACAGGTTTTATAGCCTGTGGAAAGCCACCCAGTAGAGGTGTGAGAAAACGTGAGTAAAAAGAAAACGTGTTTGTAGTATTATTATGGAAAGAGTTCTTAGCTCAAGGATTCTCAACACACACTGAGGACCACTGAATTTAAATGTATTTGGGTATGGTATAGGACACAGAAAAATATAGTAAATAAAACATGCAGGTTGATTCAATTGCTATAAAGTACATTTTTACAAATTAGCATATAGTAGCTGGTATTCTAGAAACCATATGCAAAGGATGAATTCTGTAGGTTATTTTAAGGAGCTTAAAATAATCTAAATGTTAAGGGGCTTCCTGGTAAAAGAAATCAATCACAAATATTTGCCAGTTCCCGAGAAATATGAGAGAACATATTAAGTGACACCAGCACAATATTAGAGAGGGTCAAAAGAGAAACATTCACATTTGTCTAAAGAGTTTAAGATTTGCCTTTTTGAGCAATTAGTAGAATTTTGATATCCAATAAAGTATTTTATTTAGGTGCTGTTCTAAGGGAATGGCTCCTAATGAAATTTAATCATCACAGCTAATCTATGAGTCATATTGTATGATTTTTCTTCCTTAAAGGACACACCTAAACTCTCTCTAATAAGTATTAAAGAATATGAATGTCTATAAGAAGGTTGTTACAGGAGCGTTAGAGGAGATAAGGGCACTGTAGCGAAAACTGGCTGGATAATCAAAAACTCTAAGTAAAATGGCAACATGTTAGCACAAAAACCACTGCAGATTAAGTTTTATGGACTGCTGGCCCACAGCATGAAGTGCATACACATTTGAGGGCAGTGGAAAGGTATGAAAGACACCTGGGAAGACACTGGAAGTATCTAAAACTAGCACTTGAAGACAGTGTAAGATGGTTTGGAATGACTAGAAAATTATTATTATTATTATTATTATTATTATTATTTGTTTTTTTCGAGACAGGGTGTCTCTGTAGCTTTGGTGCCTGTCCCGGAACTAGCTCTTGTAGACCAGGCTGGCCTCAAACTCCCAGAGATCCGCCTGCCTCTGCCTCCCTAGTGCTGGGATTAAAGGCGTTCACCACCACTGCCCGGCTAGAAAAATTATTTTTATTCAGACCAAGTATAAGACAAAATGCTTTGAATTTTGATGGTGCTAGTGAGAAAGGAAAGAAGTCCACGAGGGAAGGGAAATGTATTCATGAGATGAGCAGTGACCTAGTGTGGGAATGATGAATGGGGGTGGTGGTGATGATTAAGGTTAATGAGAGCATCCCACAAACTAGTCTGAGTTATGGTTGGATGAGTGCTGTTCTGGTATTATGTTGTTATATTTTATTGTGTGATAAATATGTCATAGGGTCAACAAGAAGGCTCCGTAAGTAAGACTCTCGCTGTACAAATCTGATGACCTGAGTTTGATCCCTAGAGAGAACCAGCTCCACAATGCTTTCTTTGGCTTTACATGCCATGGAATGTCCATACCCACCTCGGAAGATCAAGATAATATAAGCACACCAATTGTTATAAATAAATAAAAAACTACAAGAATCTTATTTTTGGTAAAAACAAGTATAATAATAACCATCAATATGATCATTTTATCTGTATGGCCAATCAATTTAAATGCATTTTAAAATGTTCAGTCATTCACCACCTTCTACTTCCATTCTTCTTTGGATTTGTAAAATTTGGATTCTATATCCATTAAACAATAACATCTCATCACATTCATGCCAGACCACTAATACCATATTCTATTTCCTGGATCCTTGTTTCTGACTGTTATAACAACTCCACATCATGCGCTTCTGCTGACGAGCTAGATTCTTTCACGTAGTAAGATGCCCTCCAGCTTCTTGATGCTACAATATGTTAGAATTTTCTTTCTTTGTGTTTTCAGTATGCAATGTTTTTTTATTATTATTATTTGTTCATCTGTTCATTGGCACATTGGTAACATATAAAGTTTACTTTTGAGAATCACACTGCTGATTTTTACCATGGCATCATTGGTACAAAATATCCCTTTGAAGCTTTGCCGTCAATTCTTTGTGTATATATTCTAAAGCAGTACGGCATTTTTTTCTTATAATATTATGATGACTTGCTGTTTAATTTCTACGATGACTATAGTATTATATCCTCATTAACAGTATACCAAGTCTCCAATATCTCTATTCTTCACAAAATGTGTTATTTTCTTTTAGCTTTCCTTTTTTCTCCTCCTTTTCTTTTTTTAAAAGAAGACATGTCCACAAATATGATGTAATTCATTGTAATGTTTTTAAAATTTGTATACTCTGCTTTAATTTTTTAAATTTATTCTTCTCTCATGTATTAAATCCCAACCACACTTCCTCCTGCCACCTCTCCTCCCAGTTCTGCCCCCACCTTCCCTCTCCCCCACATTCACCCTTTTTCTATTTCCCTGCAGGAAAAGGCAAGCCTTCCAGGGATATCAACCAAACATGGCACAACATGTTCAATATTAAAACTGGAAGAGCCAACCCAGAATGAGGAAATGGGTTTTAAGAGCAGACAAAAAAGTCAGAGATAGTACCCACTCTCACTGTTAGGTGTCCCACAAGAACACCAAGCTACATTAACATAACATATATTCAGAGTACCTAGTTCAGACTATATTGGCTCCCTGATTATCAGTTCAGTCTCTGTGAGATCCTAGGAGCCCTGGTTAATTGATACTTTGGACGATTTTCTTGTGGTGTGTTTGACCCCTGTAGCTCCTATAATCCTTCCTTCCCCTCTTTCACAGGATCCCTCAAGCTCCACTTAATTTTTGGCTGTGGGTCTTTGCATCTGCTCCCATTGGTTGGTAGATGGAGCCTCTCTGATGACGATTATATTAGGTTTCAATCTGCAAGTATAACAGAGTATCATTAGAAATCATTTCATTTGTTTGTTTATTAGTGTTTGTGTTTGGTTTTTTGCCAGTCATGTTTGGTTCCCTCTAGGACTCTTGGCTATCCAGCTTTTGGTTCCTAGACCTCCAGCCAGTGTCAAACATGGACTTCCTCTTGTGCCATGGGTCTAAAGTTAGATCAGACATCAGTTGGCTACTCACACATTTTCTGATCTACCTTTACCCCAGTGCTTCTTACATGCTGGACAAATTGTAGCGTGAAGGTTTTACAGCTGAGTTGGCATTCTAGTCACTCCATTATAAGCCTTTTCTGGTTCCAGAAGATGGCAAGTTCAGGCTCTTTATCCACTATTACTAGACGTTTTCACTAGGGTCACCCTCATATTCCCTGGAGTCAGCATTGCACCAGGTTTCTACTCCAAAATGGCCCCCAATTCTTGTTGTCTCTCCCAGTGCTGTGATCACATGTTCATACACCCATAAAATAAGCTCATGTGTGCGTCCTCTGCAGGTAGTCAGATCTTTCTCATTGATAAGACCTCAACTCCCTCTAGGTTCCTACAGGCAACAATTCTCCAACAGTTAACATAATCTGTTAGTATAGCATATAGCAAATGACTTTTTTTTTTACAGTATATCTATTTAGCATAGTACAAACACTGAGAGTTATCTAAATAACATATTTTCATGCCACTGGATTTTCTGACAGGATTCTGATAAAATTTTCTGGTTTACATCTTAGACCACATCACTTGCTTTTATAGTTAGAAAACCTGCTGATAGAGAATTCTTGATGTATTAGAGATTCATGTATATTATAAATAATATGTTTATACAGTGAGTAAGTACAAAGATATCTCTAAATCAAAACTACAAAACTGGTAATACCTTAATTTTACACTTAATGCTGGGAGAAAGGAGGTGGAGTAAGAGAGAAGCCATATAGCCCCGCCAGAGACAGACGCTGGATCTTACCCAGTAAGCCACAGCCTCTTGGCAATATGCATATTAATAGAGATGGGTTAGTTTAAGATATGAGTTAGCCAGAAATACGCTTAAGCTATTGGCCAAACAGTATTGCAGATAACAATAACAACAAAAAAGAAATCTCAAAATACTTTTGATTTGCATTTCTGATGTTGGATATCCTTCTGTATAGGTGTTGCTTTTATTGGTTGATGAATAAAGCTTTTTAGGCCAATTGGCAGGCAGAATATAGATAGGCAGGAAATCTGACCAAAGAGACAGAGAAGGAAGACAGAGGAGATGTCATGAAGCCACCAAAGGGGGAACATGCTGCACCAGTAAGTCACAGTCTCATGCAATACACAGATGAATAGAAATGGGTTAATTTAATAGTTAGAGCTAGCCAGTAGAAGCCTAAGACATTGGTCAAACAATTGTGACTGATAACAAGCCTCAGAGTGGTTATTTCATAAGTGGCTGTGAGAACTATTGAACAGGACCTGGTGGGTGGAGAGAAACTGTTCTAGGAAGACCAGGGATATGCAGAAAGCTTCCAGCAACACATTTCCCTGATGACTAAGGAGGCTGAACATTTATTTGCTTCTCAGACATTTGAGTTTTCTCTATTTCTTCAACTGTGTACTTAAAGAAAACTGTTGCTATTATTATGATATAGATTTACATGTGACAAGACAATATTAATATATAAAATATAATAGGAAGAGTCTTGTGGCAGAGATAAGGGGAACATCTATTAAAGAAGATCAAAGGAAATATCTCTTAGTGGCTCTGGTGGATATACAGGAGGTAAAGTTGAATTGAAGAACATGACAGGACCATCAGACTGTGGGAAACTTGCTCTCCTTTAGGGACAGTAGTTAACCCATATATTCAGATCATCATAAACTAGGTAAGAATTTCTAGTAAGCAGTTAGAGGCACAGGCAGCTCAGCTTATATTATATTATAGGCTAGCATAAAGGTTTTTTTAAACAAAATAGAGGGTCAGAAATTATTTAGGTATGTTGGGGGAGCAGGCCATTTGTTCGTCCCAGCCCCCCAGAACCAAAATAACCACACAGAAACTATAATAATTAAAACACTGCTTGGCCTATTAGCTCTAGCTTCTTATTGGGTAACTTTTACATCTTAATTAAACCAATTTCTATTAATCTTGTATCACCACAAATCTGCCCTAACAGCAAAATTTCAGTATGTCTATTTCTGGTGGCTCCATGGCATCCCTCTCCAACTCTGTCCTTCTTCCTCCCACCCTACAGTTCTGTCTTCCCTGCCTAACTAAGTTCTACTCCACTATAGGTCCAAAGCAGTTTATTAACCAATGAAAGCAACACATAAACAAAGGACCTTCTACATCATAATTAAAACAACATTGAAAAACAATGGAGTAATTTAACACTGTCTTTAGCTGAAAACAGAAAATCATAGTCATACTTTGACTTATTTGAAAAATGAAAATAAACTCAGCTTAATTGATAGAAAATGTTTGGGTTATTTAAAAATTTAAAAACAAATGTAGTTCTACTGAGTCAGTTAGTGGAGTCATAGGAGCAAATCGTGGAAGGCATTAGTGAAAGCCTACATCTTAGTCAAGAACCTCACATGCCCAGATCATCATCACAATGCAACGTAGCTCACTGTGGTTTCCACTGCCACTTTTTATTCTGAGAAATATATGTTTAATTATGTTTCTCAAACATATTACTTCAGTTCCAAAGAACAATTTGCTTTTGAAAATTGCATATTTAAAAACTATTATTTTGATCAACATGTGCATTATGAACTAGTTATAATTGTTGAAGTAATGATAATTTCAAGGTTACCATGAAGTAGACATCAGATATTAATTTGTTGATAAAAATGAAAACATTAATTAGTAATTAATTTTCTAGAACTGCAGTAACATTTCACTTTGCAGTGTAAAATTCTTTCCTGTGTTTATGCCAAAAACAGAAAGAAATTTATCTACAGAAACAAATAAGTGAAATAAGCTGTAAGGATGATTTTGTTTTCCATAACTGTCTGGATTCTTATAGTTAAAGAATGAATCATTGAACATAACTCCAAAATGTAACTTTCAAAACCAGAACTTTGAAAAGGAAAGATATGTGAACAGTAGGAGCTAGAAGTATTTATGATGTTTACCCTCCTCCAGAAATAGCCACATTACTTTACTTTGTAAATATAGATATTCTTTTATTCATTTTTGTTAGTTTGTTTTGGTTTTTCTAGACAGGGTTTCTCTGTATCTTTGCAGCCCATCTTGGAACTAGCTCTTGTAGATCAGACTGGCCTTAATCTCACAAAGATCCACCTGCCTCTGTCTCCCAGGTGCTAGGATTAAAGTTGTATGTCACTACTGCCTGACTAAATATTTTTTCTAAATATAATGTTTAAATACTAATCTACAAACCCACATGTAGGCATAAGTAAGGAGAGTCTGGAAGAGGATAACAAATTTTTCTTTGTACACTCACATAATAAATGTAGAAATCTACAGCAGTCCTCTGCTCTGTGGGCACTGGGAACTATGAACAGAACTCCAAGAAGTGCAGATAAGTAACTTCCAAAAGATGCGAGAAATGACAGAGATGGCTACCTGGACAATCACCCAAAGTCTCATTTGCAACATTGAGGCAACCATCTATGGCTAAGGCCTACAGTATCTGACAGACCATTTTCAGAAGCAGGAGAATTTGAAAGGCTGACTTACCCTGTCTTGGCAAGGCTCAGCAGCTGCTTTTGCTTGTATTTTGCTTGTCCAGCTTGGACAGCATTCATAGTGTCAGCATTAGAGGCAAGAGCAGTTCTTTTCCAAAATTCCAGTTTTGCCAAAAAGAAAGCAAGCTCCAAGTTGAGTGTCTTTGGTGCCCAACATTTGCTATGGGATAATGCTCTTGTATGATTTTTCAATTGTATTGGTTTAATACAGCGCTTATTGGTCAGTAGCCAGGCAGTAAGTATAGGCAGGGTGACCAGACTAGGAGGATTCTGGGAAGATGAATATCAAAGACACAATCACAAACTAGATGCAGTGGAAGCAAGATGTGAATGCCTCATTGAGAAAAGGTATTAAGCTATGTGGCTAAACATATATAAGAATTATGAGTTAATTTAAGTTGTAAGAGCTAGTTAATAATAAGCTTGAGCTAATAGGCCAAATAGTTTATAATATAAGCCTCTGTATGTTTCTTTAGGAGTCAATGGTTGCATTACTGGGCAGAAGAGAAACTTCCGTTTACAAACATTTACTTGGTATTAGATTGGTGCTGCCAGGAGAAACTGTCTCACGTCAACAGAATTCTGAGTTATTTAAATGCCATATTCTACAGGTCTTTGAAGTACTTAAAGATTACCTATTTATGCAGAGTACATTTCTATGCTTTTAGAGATCCTGACTAACATGACTAAATGTATGACAAATACAAATGACTAATAACCTGTAATTTTTAGATAACCTGTACATATAAAGGACTAAAGTTTCATATAAGAACATAAACAATCTTTAAGCAGATGTGCAGCAATGAGGACAATGACCTTGAATTGTAACAATTATATATATATATATCTTGATTAGAAGTAGAGATGTATAGTGCAATATGATAAAAATATTCTAAAATTGCATCAGTATACTAAATATCTTAAGCAGAGGTAGAAATATACTTACATGCAATAGGACAAAAACTTTACATTTGTGTACAAATATTGTAAACAGAAATAGGAGCATACATAATATAACAAATATAATTTAAATTTGTGTCAATATACCAATTATCTTAGACAGAAATACAAAGGTCATTTTACATATGAACTACTATAACTAATAGTTCACAAGTAGATATACCAATCTACTATTATGCTATCCCATCTATTCCCCTTTTATTTCTTTTCCAAAGGAGATTCCTTAGCCTACTTCATATTCCACCCCAACCATATGCAACTTATAACCAACCCCTAATCCATGACAATTATCCATAACCCTGAGAAGACAAAGTTTGTTGGGAGAGAGGGAGTCACTGTTTAGAATTACTCCCAGTTGTCATGGAGGTGACAGTGTTTATATGAAATCCTGTAAAAACTGAAAAAATGGTTAAGTCTCAAGAGTACTGTCTGTAACAACTGTAGACACTCTCTGAGTAGTGGATAGGGTTTTATTTGAAGTTTTGGCCAGAGTGTTGTAAGAAAGTATACCATCTGAGCTAGCCAATTTGGAATCATTTTGAGCAATTTCTGGCCCAAAATTGATCTTTGAGTTGTATTTATCAAAAAATGTAGGCATAAGTAAGGAAGTCCATGAGACCCTGAAATAAAAGATAGCAAATATTTATGTAGGGAACACTCACACAATAGAGGTAAAGAATCACCGTGGTTCTCTGCTCTGTGGGTGCTGAGATCTGTGAGCAGAATTCTGACCACAACCAAAAGAGCGAGAGAGCTCCCTCCTCCCCCTTAAAAGTGATCTCATGTCTCCTTTGAAGAGGGTTGAAGGGGAGGGAAAAACAGGGAGGAGAGCAGAGAAAAATGTAGAGCTCAATAAAAATCAATTTTAAAAAAGTGATTAGGTCCACAGGCAGAAGATCACACTCTAAGTTTGGTACCCCCCAAAACTTTTGGCTGAATGAATTCCCACTACACCCACATATACTAACTATGAAAGTCTCTATTTTATTCTTATATTTTTTGAATTTATTCCTTTAATCCTTTAAAAACAGAAGATATGTCTCTTGATACATTAAGCTGATATATTGGTTCAAATGCTAGTAATCCAGAACTTGACCACGCCGTAGTGGTCCAAAGAAGATACAGGAATGAACAAAAATTGAAGAAACAAAATTGTAGGTATATGATTAAAGAGATTTGTGCAATTTTGATTATGTGAGTTCATGGGATGCTTATTCTTCTGAGATTTGAGAACACTGTGGTAAAGAGGAGACTATACTAGTTCTCATGGAGATCTTTGCTAAAGCAAAAACTAGTGAAGAAATATAAGTTGAGAGCCTCATTCTAAACGGATGAACAATGAATGCTTGTTTAAGGAAGAACTTAAAGAATTATTTGTCTCTTCTAGTGTCTTTGATCTGAAACATGTTTCTGGAAACAAAGATTCTATTGAATAAATATTTTTTTTCTATCTAAGAAAAAGAAGTAGAATATGAGCCCATAGTTGAGAATGATATTCTTAGGTTTCCTAACTATGGTCCCCATGGAATATTTACTATCTAAATTTAGTCTATGTCACAATGTTTGCTAGAGTATTATGCAGTAATTTCCCTAATTGAAGCACTTTATATGATTTTGTGACAAGATTGCTTGCTGCATGAAGTGCTGAAAGCATAATCTGCTTTCTGTCCAACTATTCCACCAAACCAGTCAAGATGAGCTTTCTGAGCTCATCATCAAAGTTTGCACGGATTTTTTGTGCTATTTTAGGTCTCATTTGGGGTACTTTTCTGATCATCTTTCTTGCTGTTGCCTTATCCCAGCATTCTTTGACAACCTCAAAGTAATCTTGCAGATGTGAGTGCTGAGCAGTGTTAGGATAATTATTCGACATGGCTTTTTAGGTGCTTGAAGTAGTGGAAAGAATGTGAATCCCCTTGAGACATGATTGATCTTGGGATATCCTTGGATTAGGAGTGAATGAACTCTGAGAGCACATCACCAGCCATGTTGGGGCAATACAAGAGGATAGCTACTACAGGAGTTAGTTTAACCTGGTAAACTAAATGTCTTCTAAAAGGACCCAAGCAATACATATTTTAGCATAGAGCTGCAGAGAATCTCTGTCTCAAATTCTCAACACACCTTGAAGTCACAGAGGTCAATCTCCCTTTGCCTCCCAAGTGTTGGGATTAAAGGTGTGTACTACCACACCCAACTACTCTCTTTCTTCCTTATTTTTACTTTTAAGAACTTTCAGCTTGCATATATTTTTAACACACTGTAACCATTTAGAAATTTTCTTTGTCTTTGAATCTCTCTTTACTGTATATCTCTCTTTTTTCTGACCACACGAGCCTTTAAATTACCAAGCAATCTCAGTAGACTAAAGCCGTGGCTTTGCCAGCTAGATCCAGTCCATTTCTTAGCTTTCTGCCATTCCAACCTTGTGGCTGAGGTACCCGCCAGAGCCGCCTTCAGTGCCACAACTCTACAGTGTTTCAAGGTCCTTGCCAGCAAGCTAGCTTCCGCAGCCTGGGCTCACAAACAGCACGACCCGCCCGCGTAAAAGAGTCAGTGTTTGCCCTGGCAGGACAGCCCAGAAAGCCAGCATTTTTAAATGGCGCAGCTTTTTTCCTGCTAAGCCTGAAAACCGAAAAGCATGCCTTCAGCTTTTCGTCAACACCATTTAAGTTTTTCGTGGAAGGACCTCATAAAAGAGCTGCAAGATTTTGCAGCAGAAGCTGAGTCAGGAAACCTCTCTTAGATGAGAGCGCTTGATTGCCTCTAGCAAGCAGAGCAGACTCGAGAAATCGCTGCTACCAAGAAAACATGTTTCACTCCATTCTTTCCCAAGCTTTCTCAGGCTTTTTGTGGATTCAGTTATCCTCACGTTGGGCAGCCATCTGTTGAAATAAGCAGCAGCGGGGCTGCATCCCCAACACCCCAGCCACTTGCACGGCTAGCTTTACCCGAAATAATTACATGGACACTGTATTCTTTTAAGCACTGCTTGGCCCATTAGCTTCAACCTCTTAACCCATTTCTAATCATGTGCGTAAGCACCCCAAGGTGCTCTTACCGGGAAGATTCTAACCTACATCCATCTTGGGTCGGAGCTTTATCCCTCTGCCTCAGAGAGCAGAGCTATCCCGTCTGCCCGCTAGACAGGAGCATGGTGTCTCTCTCTGAGGCATCTGGCTCTGAGCGGAGCTGCATGCTTTCTGACCTCACTTCCTCTTCCTCTCAGCATTTTCTTCTGTTTACTCCACCCACCTCTGTTCTAACCAATTGGACCAAGCAGTTTATTTATTGCTTATCCAATGAAATCAACAGATTGATATATGACACTCCCACATCAATGACTGATGTTACTAATAAACAAATAAAAATTATTTTGGCCAAATAAAGTGTTATTTACCTGAACTGGTAATAGGCATTGTTCTGTGGGGTGTAGTGGATTGGTTCAGGCCCTAAAGAGATACTTGACCTGAAATCTCTTGTAGGAAACGATTTCATTTTTATGATTTAGAAGGTGTTTTGTTTAATATTATATATCCCAATACAACTGCAGGATTTGAAGAGAGTCAAGCAAGAGCAGTTACAGGAGAAGAAATCTCTTGAGAAGTTCCACTCTTCTTTATTATTAATTAAATTTATTCATTTATTTTACATCCCCTCACTTCTTTTCCCTTCCCCCTTCTGTGACCCCCTCCAATTCTCACTCTTAAGTGCTTGGGGTATTGTTACAGCTGTGTCAAAGGGACAGGGTCTGGGTAACCTTCAAAATATTCCTGACCTCTTCAGAGTGTTTATCAACTTGCTTCAGATTCTGGCACAATTCTACTTCTCCTCTAAGCCATAAGGGTGCTTCCCACAGCCATTGGGTCTCTGGAAGATTATATGATCATCTATAATTTTATGTTTGAGCAATTTAAATGACACAAACTAGCTCAGAATCCCAAGCCAACCTCTTTTCAGAATTCCATACCTTGCTTCTAAGAGATTGTTTTTCATGAAAAAAAATCCTTACTCACGAATCTGTTGCAATTTGCTTGTCAAAAACATTGGGCATGATCTGATTCCACGCTCTATTTCTGGTTTTCATAGTGTTCATACTTAGTCACAGGGCTCTATTGGTTCTGGGCCATGATGAAGGCCATATATGTTGACAGATAGGAAGCATAAAAAGGGAAGGAGGACTGAGGACACTCAAACCTATTTTCTCTAACAACTTGCCACTTCCTAAAATTTCTAGAAACTTGCCATATCCACGTGAACTATAACTCAATGCACAGGATAATCTGTTTATGAAGTCAGAGCTATTATGATCCAGTTACCTACTGAAGGCTTCCCCTCTTTCCACTGTAATATTGGAGATCAAGTTATCAACAGGTAATCAATAGCAACTCTGCATCTTCTGTGATAGGTTGAGTATAGGGCCCCTAAATTATTCTGGGGTGGTACAATTGTTAGCTGCTTAGCGCTTCTATGGCTTTATTGTTCTCTTCTGTAAGAAGCAACTATACTTCATTGCCTTGTTTTATGCATCCCAAGTCAAATACTTGGAACAGTGCATTACAGTAAATGCCTTGGATGATTGTACAAAATCCCAAAGTCTACTGTGTGTATAAATGAAGCAAGAAAACTCGGAAAGACTGCATACGTTTTCTTGTTGTAAGGCTTTGCCAGTTCCCCCTGTAGATTCATGAAAATTAAAGAGTTCACAACTGTCACTTATCCCTGCCTTGAATATTTTCCTCCAGCATATGAAGAAGAATCTTTGATTTCTTTGCTGTCACAAATAAAATCAGAACAAGTTAAAGAACTTCAAATTTTTTTTATACGTACAAAGAAGTTTGTGAACCAGGAGGTGCCAAACCACAGTAGTAGAAAGCTCTGCTCCCAGAAGTTAGAGCATCACTTATAAAGCAGAAAAGAAGGTGGATTTTGATCTTTTTGTGTGTGATTAACTGCTAAACATTAATATGTTTTTTTTCAAGACAAGTAATGCTGTTTAGGCAGATATGTCTGTAGTAGATTGGTTTGATTTTGGAATCATGCTGACTAGGGTATAAAACTCACACTTTGCATTCATTTAAGATTGAAATTAGCATTTTAGGAAAAATCAGGATGACTTCCCATCTGATTGTGTAAGGATGTATATTGGTTTTGGGGGTAATTCTAAGTGGGGGCTTCCATTTTAATTTATTTCTTCAACAGCAAGGTTCATGTGATTTCAGGAAGGCAAGTCCTGATGCACCGAGTCTTTGAAGGTGTCCGTGTTAGAATTGTGACTGTGAATTGTTCATGTAATGAAATACAAAGTGGTTTTGCGGCCAGAAACAGTTCTGTTCTCTGGATATGTTTTCTAAAGTGCAAATAGTCTTTGAAATACATACCTTGAAAAGGGGCGTATACACACAAAACTAAAAAAGCCCAGGTAGTTATTCAGGAGACACAGGCCTTCGTGATTATCATATTATAAATACTTCTGTGCCCTGATGAGTCATGCTTTTCATATGAACCATAACGAAAGTGAGATAGGAAGTTATTAGGAAGTTAACAGTTAGAAATGCCAGTTCTGGGCTCAGTGCTTTTACGCACTTCTGTTGAGGTAGCCGGCTGTTCACCTCCTTCATTTGTATATTTCTTTCCTCATTGGAGTGGTGAAGACCCTGTGATGAAGCCACACCTTGATGGGGGAAAAGGAACCAAAGTTTAACAGTTTGATTATGCTTAGTACCCTGGGGGAGAACACTGCCATCCCATGGAGAGAAAACACTGAGGTCATTCAATAGGCACAGGGACAGTGGGCAGCTTGGACAAGTGGCTTCATTGTGGTTTCTGCAGAGAGGAATAGGTGAGTCAATGCAAATGGGCCCAGGATTGCCTAATTTGAATATTTTAGTAAGATCTGGATAGAAGATATCTCCTTAGTTAACTGGTACGTACCCATGTTTTATCAGGACAGGTGACCGTGACCTACAGTTGAGAGCACAGAGAAGAGAAGATGTCATAGTTAAGGTGTGATTTAAGCTGCTCAAAAAGGACCACCTGGCTCCACCCAGGACACAAAAGTGGGTCAGTACATCACACACAAGTGGCTAACAGTATAGAGGCCAAATGAGGTGAACTCAGGTGTTTTTTAGGTTTACTCTAAGGGTTGAGGAGTGGTGAGTTCCTTGCTTGCTGGTGGTTGAGCCAAGTACACTAGCCACACAAGTCAGCAGGAACACCATGGGATGCTTCACTTGGACAGATCTTCCAGAAAGACTAAAACTTCCCCTTCTAATCATGTCTACAGGGGATACTGAAGAGCCTTTTCTTGGGTCAGGAGTACTAACCTTTAGACAATAGCTGTTTTCAAAACTTAGTGAGGTCAAGTTTCTTTGATTGTCTGGGGACCATATTGAACTGTATTCCATACAAACTAATCATTGACTTTCTAAGCAAATTGTATCTGACCTCAATCACTCACAGTGTTTATACACCATTTACAAACTAATTGGTGTGTCAAGCCATTTGTAACACTGCAGGTTCTTTTAAGGTGTAAAATATTAAACAGTAAATAGTACAGACTAGCATCATCCTGGTTCATGAAATAAAGACTCTCTGAGTCAATTCAAAGGTTGGCAGGAAGACATTCCTGTCACTTGAATTCAGCATAGGTTGAAAGTGCAAAATTAGAAGTAGCATCAGTATTTTCCAAGTTTTTATAGGACATTGCTCTTTTTGTTTTTAGCACGTTATATGATATTTCTTAATCTATAGTGTGTGAAATATGAACAGAAGTATTTTCTTTTTTTCATTGAAAATTTATTTTTTTTGTGTTTTAAAATGAAATGAAATCAAATAAAAGCATTTATCTATATTTTATTTTATTTTTTTAAAATATTTATTATGTATACAATATTCTGTCCATGTGTATGTCTGCAGGCCAGAAGAGGGCACCAGACCTCATTACAGATGGTTGTGAGCCACCATGTGGTTGCTGGGAATTGAACTCAGGACCTTTGGAAGAGCAGGCAATGCTCTTAACCACTGAGCCATCTCTCCAGCCCCTTATCTATATTTTAAAAAGCTTTGTAAGCTCCTTACTACAATAAATCTGAAAGACAAGATATGCACTGTACTAATTTCCATATTATGCTTCAGCCACTCCTTTGAAATCTTCTTAATAAATATATATGATGACTACCTTAGACTACAAAAGACCAACATAACTCTGTCAAACTTCAACCTAAAGATCCAGAATTTGGGTCCAGTATTTTTTTCTATATAAAATGATGTACCATATATCCAGGGTAAACATGTATGCCATTTTTTTCCTACTTTAGTTTGTGGACTAAACAATTGACAGTTATATTTAACTTTACTAGGCATAATAATATATCTAGTTATCTAAAGATTAAGATTTTCACAGCCTTAAAAGTGACAAATTACATCAGTGTTAGAATAGAAGTCCTTGATATGACTGACCATTTTTTTGATTATATTCACCTACCATGGGAAATGTAACTGTTCTTCCTGCCACCTCTCAGGGACTGTCCGTCCATCCACCCACCCAGTCCTTCTCCAGTTACAGCTCATTTCCAGTGATGGTCTACATTCTTTGTTGCTCTGCGATGTCCTAGGGAAAGGGAAGAAAACTAAAACCATGAATCAGTAGCTCATCTGAAAGCACACATTGGTTAAGTGATGAAGTGAAATTAGCTCTTTTGTAACAATAACGAAATAAAGTTAAAACAACCCAATAAATGCACCAATAAAGCCAGTCCCTTGATCATGCAAGCATATTTATACATGTCTGTGGTATGTTTCATTCATAAAGAAATATGGACAGAGCAGAAATTAGATCCAGTCAACCCATAAATAAGTTTATCTTAATCTGTACTCTTATCATGTTATTCAAATGCATCTAGTGACTTTAGAAATAGTATGCAAGGGAAGAGAGAAACAAAGTGTACCAGTAGCATTTGTACTTACATTTATAAGTATACCAGTATAGTAACAAAAGTGTGGAATCATTGCTAAAAGGCAAAAAGTCAGCATTTGCAAGGTATTTTTTTAAGAAAAATCATTAAGAAGAATTGTACTATGTGGCAACTCCTCAAGAAATTTTTACTCTCTTTGTTATTGTTTTAATGGCATCTTGATATGTATCCTAGACTGGCCTCAAATTCTTAGCAATCATCCCATCTCAGTCTGCCAATTTGCCTGGCTTTTATTATTTTGTTATATTTTGTTTCCCAAACTCCTAGAAATAAATAGAGTACAAAGAATATAATTGATTTTGCAAGTTTAATTGCAACCAATAGAGAAAAAACTTTTTTCTTTTTCTTTTAGTAGTTATGGTTAATGCATATGATCTGAAAATAAAATAATATATGCATGTTATTCTAGGTACCTTGTATCTTTTAATTCAGCCACGTGCATATTGCTAAAATAAGCTACTGTTTCTAGGTTTTCATTCTGTAGGAAATGATGTTGAGGCCATATTTGACACTGATAGTCTCTCATGTGTCATCTCCAAAAATTATTTCAAATATTTTTAATGTAACTCAGTTTTTATGACTCTTTCTTTTACATCATTCAAGACATTTTAAAGAACTTCTATTCAAAAGATGTTTGGTACTCCTCGAGTGACTTGTGCTTCTGTAACAGAATCTCAGTGGAAAATTTGCAATGCTCTAAAGTTTGGAGATAGCTAAAGCTTTTTCTATAGTCATTTTATTATATATTTTATTATCTTTATAAAGATAATATTCATTGGATTAATAAACAAGATATATTTTGATGTGTTAATGCCTTTATCATGGCTGTATATTTAGATAAACAATATACAGGATTCAAAAACTCTCTTAAGTTGATAATGTTTCCCCAAGAAGATAGTAAAATAAGAACATTGTGTGTGTGTGATGATATGTGCCTGTGTTTCTTTGTCTATTTGTTTCTGTTTCTGTCTCTCTCTCTCCCTTTCTATCTGTTTTTCTATCTATCTGTATCTATATGTGTATACACACACACACACACACACACATATATATATATATTCAAGTCATAAAATTTATATATATCCAAATCACAAAAATTTTGAATGGATATAGATGAGGTTTTACATGAACTGAAGATATTATTACTGTCAGGAAACTGGTAATCCACAAGGACTGATTATTCCAGTGAGGACAAGTTGTTATGTATTTATATAAAAAACATTCTAGTAAATTCACTTTTCACCAGATTGGTTGACTGGTCCCCTGAGGCTACATATTTATTTGAGCATCAGCATTTGGTGAATATAGAATCAGGACAGCTTTGAGGAGGGGAATTGGTGTCAATAAGCCAACACGTAGCATCTATTCCTATCTGTTTGGATGCCTTGGTATTTGAATTAAAGATCTATGACCAAGTAAGCTGCACAACAATGTAGATTAGCATTTAGAATTCCTTCACTATAATGCCATATGTATTTGATTATTGAGAGCATCGTTTGAATAGGAAATCATTTTAAAGCATGTATTTAAAATAGAAGTATGCTTACTTACATTTCAGACCTATTCTCTCTTCAAAATCTGTCGTCAAAGCATCTTGTCTCCAGGTGTTCAATCTTGCTCATTGTAAGCTCTGACTATGTCACAAGTGACCTAAGAGTCATGAAGCATGGGAACAGCAAGTGCAACTTCTGCTTCCCATTATTATTTACCACCTTCAGAGCCCCCTGAAGCCACACGAGTGGAGATGTTTCTCCATAGAAACCTACTCTGATTAAGAATCCCTATGCCCAATCTGTCATACTGGTTCACCTGTTTTCTTCTCATTCTTCAGGTCTAGGGAACTCCATGGTATCCAAGATGAGAGTCAAGACAGGCCTAGCAGTAGAGAGCTATGTACAGCACTCTCAGGGAAAAAAAACACATATAATAGTCACATATGAATTTGGCACCTACCTATACTTAGTCTCATACATTCTCTGGTTAGGCTATAGTTGATACTGTATTTGAGTGACTTGCTCAGATAATACCCAGATTATAAAAGATACTCCAAGCTCTTGGCTACTTACTTAAGTTAGGTATTCCATGTTTTATTGGAATGCAAATGCCTGTCAAGAGGAGAATATTTACTTTCAAACTTTAGGGACATCTGCTATACATTTCCACCAAGACTGCAAGCGTCATTATTCAGCATCACAATCTGGCAGAGATATTTCAAGAACATGGCATCTGTGGTCTAGTCATACCAGTCACAGCAAAGAGCCCTCTTTTGTGTGGGACCCATTAAAAATTGCCAGCCCTTGGGTCATTCAGTACATGGGTTGAAATAGCACATCTAAATGTGTTATTGATCTTGAAAACCCAAGGAATTTTAACAAGTATTTGATCTCCTACTAGGAGTTTGCAAAAAGAAGATTTTTCTAGAAGTTTCATCTAAATGTTCAGCAAACCATTTCACTCTTTCAATCCACCTTTTATTCGCAAGGATGTTCAGGAACCAGCTGAAGCAAATGTTCTCTTGTCTATGGTATAGTGCTCAGACCTCAGCTCTTGCCCCCAAACCAGTGATTCTCAACTTGTGGGTCACAACCCCCTTGAGTATACATAACAGATATTTACAATTTAGTTCTTAACAGTAGCAAAATTGCAATTAGGAAGTAGAAATTAAATAATTTTATGATTGGGGGTTGCCACAATATGAGGAACTGTATTATCAGGTTGTAACATTAGGAAAGGTGAATACCACTGCCCTAAGCTCTTTTGATGCCACAGCGTGGGGAAGCTACAACATATACAGTTTATACACATGAAATCCAGGAGAACTAGTGCCCCTTGCTACTCTGTAACTAGTTGAAGATGGGTGATGCTAGACGTATGCTCACATGAAAAATTTTGAGTCACACTAATAGAGATCCACCAAAGCCCAACTGTACTACATGCTTCTTTCTTTAGAAGACTGATGCTGTAAGACAGAACCTTGTGGAAATCTACTGAGATCTCATCTTTTCCAATTTACAATTACAAACTTTAATCAATGGGAAACTGAGCTGAAGAGCCAACTGGTTTACCTGTTCCTAGCTGGGCAATACTTTACAACTCAGAAGGCCCAGCCCAGATGCTGTCGCTTGACCAAACTTTTCGTTTGCCCTCTTTTACATTGTACGTTGTCAGTTCTTCCCTGCTGTTTTTTTTGGGATCACTTCCTAAATTAACTTGATGCATGAATGAGGCTCTGCCTTACACGGTAGCATGGGCTAAGAAAAGAGGACTCTCTCCACATGTCCTGAACTTCTGAGGTGTCAATGTTATGTAAGTGGCTGCTTCCATTTGTCTCCTGTTTTCTAACATTTGCCTTCCAAGGCCATCCACACCCCTGTTTTCCCTTTCATTGTATTTTCTAGGCAGGTTTCTGTCTGTAAAATAGACCAGGATGGGGCTTTTGTGATTGTAGGATGGTCAGGGTTCCTATGGACTCACTGATAGATTCTGTGGCCCAGTTATGAAGCGTTGTCAGAACCCCACTGCAGGATGCTGGATGCGTGCAGCTGTGGCTGTCAGATGGAAGCAAATAACTTCTGGGGTTTTCAGATAATTGGAAAAGAAATGGAAAAAATAGACCAAAAATGCATACCAGGTGCCTGGAGCTGTGGTGATTTGCTCCAGGAAAGAGCTCCCATCTGGAGCACAGCTTGGATGAGATTCACCACCTTATTAAGGTTATGCTAATCCTGTATTATTTCTGAGAGTCTTTTAGCTACAAAGACCACTCATATTAAACTATGATTTTAAGAAGTGTCACATTTGTTTTTTTCTACTTTATGCGGCTATTTCACTGCAGATATGATTTTATATGATCGAATGATTATGATGATATCATCAGTAGAGAAAGGGTGGTCTTTGGATGTAGGATTTTTGCATTCCACTTTCCATAGAAAATAAGAAAATTTGTGCCTTGACAACACACTCAAACTTGAACATGCATGACTCCAACTAATAAGAATCTAGAGAACCCTGGAGAGGACTTTGACTTTCTGAAGATACCTGGCAGTCTTGTGACGAAAACACATGATCCTGTCTGTTGCTTTTCTAGCTCTTGAATAAAGACGGTGCTACATCCAGGAATACAAAATACTGATCTGCCTCCTCCTAAGAACTTATCATGTAACCTTTGAAAAGTTGCTGCTCCAGGCTAGTGAATGTTCTTATACTTGTGATCCATGAATACAATGAAAAGGTAGGCCACTCAAGTCAACTCTTTTTCTCTTGGTTCTTGTTTTCATTTTGGTATTATTTTTGAGACAGGTTCTTGTTATGTACCACTAGTTGACCTGTAATTCGCTGTACAGACTATCCAGTCCTTTAATTAACAAAGGTCTGCTTGTATCTGCCTATGAAATGTTAGGGTTAAAGGTGTGTCACCTAGCCTGACTCATAAGAGTTATGTCAGTTTATCCTCAGTGTGGTTCAGTAGAGGCCAATCATTCTGAATACTAAAGATATTTCCTTTTACCCATGCCACAGTTACACACACACATAAACACACACACACACAAAGATACACACATACACACGGTTCAATTATTTACCATAGAGCAAAACATACTTCCTATAATGAAGGATTATCTTCCTGGTTACTATTTATACAAATTTCAATAAAAATTAGGATTCTGGTATCAATATGTCAATAGGAATGTTGACATAACAAGTTCATAAATATATTATGCCAAGTGTTTCTGTTGCTTTTTATTTATGGCTTGTATTAGCTTTTATTACTATTTTATTAGTCAGTATATAAAAATGGATTGGATTATGACATTTTAATACATCTGTCATTGTACTTTACTAATATTCATACCCCATACCCTCCTTTACTCCTTCCCACTTGTCTCCTTCTATCTCCGCAAAGCGTCCTTTTTCTACTTTCACATTATATGCAGATATGTAAATATGAATAATGTAAATAAAATGCAAAGTTTTGGATCCCAGTCCCAATGGAAAAATCTACAATACAACTCCTGTATCCAATGCTTAAGTATCACTATGGAAGATGGGAGTTTGCAGTGAGATTGTCTCCTGAGAAAGCCAGAGGCTATATCCGTGAAGACTTAGCCACCTGACTGAAGAAATAGGATTTATACAAATACAACACTAGACATGAAAACTTGAACTAGAGAATGTCCAGGAAGCCTCAACCCTACTCTAATGATGCTAGGCAACTAAGGAATACTGAGAGTGTGAGAAATAGCTCTCCCCAGTGATGAGCCTTATAATTGCTAGTCCAATACCAAATAGTTAGCCTTGAAAACATTCAAGTAACAGTATACAGGTGGAACAGGCTGTATTTACGTAGTTAGAAATACACACACACACACACACACACTAATGTATATAACAACAATTAATGAAAAAAAAGGCCTTGAGTTTGAAAAGTAGCAAGGAGGAGTATATGGGAGGGTTTAGAAGGAGCAAGGGAAAGGGAGAACGATGTAATTATATTATAATCTCAAAAAATGTATCAATAATTTTAAAAAATATGTGATATTTGTATTTTTTCTCTATTAATTTTCTTGTTCCTAAAAGAAATTTCTTGCATATCATACTTAGTGTAGTCCATGTGTGTGTGTGTGTGTGTGTTGTGTGTGTTCATGTCCAAGCACATGAAGATTAGCTCATATGTATAGTCCAGAGGTCAATGCCAGGTATCTTCTTTTATTACTTTCCAATTTACTTTTTGTGACAGAGTCTCTCACTGAATCAAGGGCTGGCTATTTCAGGCAGACTCTAGGCCAATAAGACCCTAGGAACTGCCTGCCTCTGTACTCAACATTTTATAGACTGTATGCCCTATAAGAGCGACGTCTTTCCCAGGCATTTGTGTAATTAAGTTTGCTATGTGCCACTCTTGCCTGTGAGAATACTATAGAAATTGTACACTGTTTCAAAGAAGAACTCAAAGACAAGAACAGGGCTGTTCACATATTTTCATCTTTCTTTCTTTCCCGCTTTCCAGTATTACAAATAGGGTTGAAACTTAAATTACCACTTTGGACAGTATAATCCTCAAAAGAACAAGATTAATAGGGTCGCTGGAGTCTGGAATGTTAGTGATCCTGAGGAATCCAATTCAATACAAGTTTACCTCTTTTTGATTAATTTATAGCAAGCTTCATTTTCCTGATAATGTCGCTAGATGTGCTTCTGCTCTAGTTTACAAGATCACTGCTAGGACAAAGTTGTTCAGGGTCTTAAGACAAGACTATAGCAGTTCCAACTGCCTAGTGTCCAGAGAATGGAGGCAGAAGATGTTCACTCATTTCTCACAGCCAGCATTTTCTGGAAGAGTGGTCCTTCTTTCTGCAGGACTCCCATCACTTTTCATTAGCACTGAAATGTTCAAAGCCAGGAACTCACAAGTCCAAACAAGTCAATATAGGCAGGAAGCCACTGAGACGTTGCCACCTCCGGTTCCAAACCCCTACATTAAGCAACACCCATCTGCCCACAAGTCCTGCCTCCTGCTGTTGGGGCACATATTTCAAATATTCACATGAGATTTGGCAAAGTTGCAATGTAACTGATGCTATCAATTGCCAACTATGATATTACACTATAACTTGTATTTACATGTTCATCTCTATGGTTATAAACCGGAAGAAATTAATTTCATCCAGCACAGAAAACCTTTGATTTTCTGCTTTGGGAAAGGAATGCAACTCTGCACTGACATATTCTTTCTTTGTTACTCCTGTGTAGGTAGAAGCCATTGCTCTAGCTCAGTGGTTCTCTACCTGTGAGTCACGAAACCTTTGGGCAAAACAACCCTTGCATAGGGGTCACATATCATATATCCTGCATACCAGATATTTACACTACAATTCATAACAGGAGGAAAATTACAGTTATGAAATAGCAACAAAAATAATTTTATGGTTAGGGTCACACAGCATGAGGAATAATACTAAAGGATTGCTGCATTAGGAAGATTGAGAACCAGTACTCTGGCTAAACTTCCTAACATTGCTTTATCTTAAATCTCAGAAGTCTTTTTTATCAGAGGTCATTTAATGACAAGTGACTATCTGCTAATAGGGAAGCTTGTTGGACCATAATATTGTATGACTACCTCAGTTTTTTTTTCTTTTAATGGAAGTTGAAGTCCAGACCGAAAAAGTTTGTTTTTTTTTTTGTTTTGTTTTTTTGTTTTTGTTTTTCGAGACAGGGTTTCTCTGTGGTTTTGGAGCCTGTCCTGGAACTAGCTCTTGTAGACCAGGCTGGTCTCGAACTCAAAGAGATCCGCCTGCCTCTGCCTCCCAAGTGCTGGGAATAAAGGCGTGAGAAAAGTTTTAAGAACAATTCCCATATTTCTTTAAGGTCAGCTTTCTGCAAGTTGTCCAGGTGTAGATCTCTGGATTACCTGACAACTACTGCAAAAAGAAGCTACTCTCAGAAGACTAATCAACAGGTCTTAACAATATTTCTTTAAGAATCTTGGATATTCTCCATTCTCAGAAGTTGTTGACCAATACAAATTTGACGCCATATTTTTTTTGTGTTGTTTAATTTTGTTTGTGATTGTGTGTTTGTGTTGTAGGGCTGTTTTGTTTTTAATTTTGGTATTCTTATTTTCTCAGAGGAAAAAATATGGAGTTGGGTGGATGGCAAGGGAAGGATGTGGGAGGAGTTAGAAAAGGGAAAGAATATAATCAGAGTACACTATATGTAACTCTCAAAGAATAAATAAAAAAATTATAACAAAGAATTAGACTCAAAAGGAGGTCAATTTTAGAGAATGTAAAAAGAAAAAAAAATGTTTCTCAATTACGTGATGGCTGGCCCATCAGAGTTCAGCCCAGAAATGGCTTTTAGCTTACAGTGATATAAGATTAGGAAGTCAGCATTCCACAGTTACCATTCCAGGAAGTGGATTTCACCCGGTATTCATTTCTAAATGATGGATCCTGGACATGGGCATGTTTGATAAAACATCACCAACTCTATGTTCACAAGCTTTTCGGAGTGCAATAGTCCTTATAAGTATGTGTTCTCTAGGTTGGTTTGGACATCCTTGACCCCTGACACATGTCAGTCTGTTCATCATGTGTACAGTCCTCACCAGCCCGACAGTGGTTATGCCTTTATTCATAGTATAACAGTCTTATTACTGCATTTCATCTTAAAACATATCTATTTATTATGAAGCTGACTTTTTAGAAAAATTGGCACCAAATGGCATTAATGAGAGGATTCTTATGCAGACATTAATTGGAACTGAGAGCTAGTGTTTCATTATGTACATTTGTAATAAAATACCCATCAAGTTTAAATGTGTTATAATTCCATTTTATAATATTCTTGATAAAATCAACAATCAATACTAACTTTAATTGCCTTCTCACATATATTGTCATTACTTTCTAATTTTGAAAATTCTTAATCCATTGATACAATGAATGAAAATAATAGTTTTTTTTAGTATATTTGCATTTCTCTAGCAAGGCCAGTACTGCTGCTGTGTGTGACTCATTTATTAAAATCTTCATTCTTTTCTCCATGTTTTCGTGTATGGGTGTTTTGTGTGCATGTATGGCCATGTAGCACACTTGTGTATACCAAAGGCCTGAGGAGGCCAGAGGAGGGGAATGGATCCCCTGGAACTGAAGTTGCAGTAGTTGTAAGTCTTCACATTGGTGCTGGGAATCAAACCTGGCTCCTCTGGAAGGCAGTCTGTGCTTTTAACCACTGAGCCGTCTTTCCAACCCCTTTGAACTAATCTCTTAATACCGTATTTAAGATTACTGTGCTGCAGTTCTAATCGAACTCAGCCCGCTTGTCAGCTGCCTTTTCTGGTTTGGGGAATCAATGTTGTTTCTTTGTAAGGTGTCAGTGACTTCTATCTTCTTTGTCATGGTCTGTAGCACTTTTTTAATTATCGAACATTTTATATCACATTCTAAGGATGTTTGCTTAATTTTTGGTACATTTTGACATTACCAAATTGATGGTGGTAATGGAATTTTAATAAACAAATGGGCAATTAAATATTTGCTAGTGTATAAAAGGCATCCATTAGTGAGAAATCGAAAAGCCGATGTAAAGAAGCTCCACAGCTATATATTTGTAGAATGAGAAAATACTCTGCATTTTTATCAAGCAAATATTATTCACAGTGAACTTTGAGAATTATAACATTTTATTAACAAATATTTATTTATTCATTAAATCTGACTTATGAACATACTGCAAATAAAACAACATGCACCAAAATTAAGCAGATTCCAATGATGTTATATGCAGGTAGAATATCCATTCTATAGCTGTGGAGCTTCTTTACAAATATTTGGAGCTGTAAGTCTGTTATATCTAAACATTCATGCCTCAAACTAACATTGCAAGTATGCCTTAGAAAGTTTGAGAATGATGCTTGTAAACACACTTGCATTCATGTGTTATTATAGTATTTTTAATGTACTATTTCCATACCTAGATGATTGTATCTTTTATTTCATCCTTTGGTGGCTATTTGGAAAAGATTAGGAGGTATTTCACTGGGGATGACCTTGGATTTTTAAAATTCTAAACCAATCCCAGTTAGAGCTCTCTCTCTCTCTCTCTCTCTCTCTCTCTCTCTCTCTCTCTCTCTCTCTCTCTCTCTCTCTCTCTCTCTCAGATGTTAACTCTCAATCACTTCTCCAATGCCATCCATCTCTCTCTGTTTCTATGATTTCCACCATGATGATCATGGATTCTAACCCTCTGGAATTCTGAACCTCCAAAATTAAAAGCTTTCTTTTATAAGTTGTCTTGGTCATGGTGTCTTCTCAAAGCAATAGAAAAGTAACTAAGGCATATTCCTAATTGTGTTTATGTGTGTTGCTTTTATTTATTTTATTAGTTGTATTTTATTTATTTTATTAGTTGTATTTCATATGTGTGTATATGTATTTCATATGTGTGTATATAGGCATTGATACATATGTATATACATACATAAATTTTTACTGACACCATTTACATTTTATAGCCTTGTGAATATTTTTATCCTCTTCATTACCAATTCCCTTGTCTTTCTACTTTTTATATTCCTGCTTAATAACTGATACGTACAAGCTTTCATTTTCCATAAGAATTAATGTGGTGCTCAAAATTTAGCTATTTCTTTAAAAGTCTGAAATCTTAATTTTGAGTTTTGTTTGATGAAGTACCACTTACATACTGTATTGATAAATTTCAAGTCTTTAATTCCGAGCCTTTTGCTTATGATATTTAATTTATTGTATTGTGTGCAGATATCACTTGTGTAGCTTTCAGGAGGAAATGGACAGTTGTGGCTAGAATGGCAGCCGCTCCACTCAGGCTGTGCTTACCTTAGAAAACAACCTTCAGCTTTGCAAGACACACATTTTTCCATTTGCTATATCATATCTGCATTTCATGTGATGCCAAAGATGGTAGTTTTTGTGATGGATTTACTGCAACTAAATCTATCACAAAAATGTAGCTCTTCAATATACATGTTTCCTAGAGTGACTGCTTGAATGTGCCCTTTCAAGCCTGGCTGTGTTGATCTTCTAGTCAAACTGACCAAGAAAATATTTTCCTGGCAGGACTAGAGAAGCCTCAAAAGCTTTTCAGTGAGCTGAAGAACATCAAACTCCCTTGTTGGCTGAAATCATGCATATATTACCCCACTGTATGAAGAGGTGTAAATGTTTAAAAGGTACATTCTATTTTCTCTTAACAGGCACAGTTAACAGACACTAGTGGCACAGACACTTTGACAAAATACAGGCTTTTTAGTCTGTTGTATGAAATTCACTGAATAAATTTTTTACACGATCTTAAGAAATTTTGATTATCAAAGTCTTGTCATCGCTCGGGTTTTTCCTTTGGTTTCTTCTAGTGTAAATCAAAGGTAATTTTACAGATGACATTTTAGCCTGAAGCCATCACATGCATTCTTTTTGCTGTGGAAACATTTTGTTGGTTTGCTCAGATATTTGCATTAGCTTGCATTATTGTCCAGCACTCATTCTCTATTACTAATGAGACAGAGGATATGTACTATAGTCATTCCTTCATTTAATTTTCTCAAGAATCTTTCAATTAGTTGTTGTTTTATTTATTTAAAAGCTGATGACTCAAATAAAATTCAATTTATATTGATCTGAAAACATATTTGGCAAATGGATTCAGTGAGGAAAAGCCTCTTCTACCTTAATTGTACCAAAAAGAGTTCTGAGAGGCAATGACAGCATCTCTCACCTTACTGAAGACTTCCCAGAAATTCCACAGTACTTTCTTACTTGAAATGTGACCTTTTCAAAAGTTGACCCATGGTAGCTCATCACCCTCTGACTTAAATGATGCAATGTCACTAATTAGTGAAAAGTGTAACATGTGTCATTTAAAGTTTTAAAAAGTGCCTTAGTTTAAAAGTCTTAAAGCCCTGATTGACACAGACCTGAATTCTATAATTAACTGCTTGTACCCCAGCAATAGCTCATTAAGGAGGAGAATAAAGGAAAGCTGAGCCTATATCATCATAATGAAGTAAATGAGGTTTCCTTCTCCAAGCTTCATAGGTCACAATTGAGTCATTTTGGCAACTTCAATAATTACTATCCCGAACTATGTAGCATTTCATGGCTGTGAGTCTAATGTATATTAATTAGTAAAGTTTTATAAAATTAGTATTGTAAGTTTTGAATAATTTTCTCTAATTTGTAAAAAGGCTAATATGTATGACCACTATATATTCTAGGATTCGGTAGAGGACTGGTTTAAAAATAAAGTTTGGCACAAAAATATTTTAAGGATATAATAAAATATGGAAAGTGATTTGTATCATTTACAGGTCAAATGTGAAAACCTACAAATGAGAACACACTTGAAATAGGCAACATGCAAGAGATTTCCCAGGCTGTAGGTACAATGATAAATAAGTAATCTACGTTAGAACAGAAAAGACACACTGAGGCCACACTGGATTTTCTTACCAGCAATTATTATACAATTTCTGCTCATTCTTCTATCTACGGAAATTCCTATTAATCTGTAATCATAAATGTTTCAAATTATGAACTGTTTTTGATAGAGTATGTTTTGAAACCAAACTTCTGAGTCTCATCGTTTCTTCTTGCCAGTCTATACAATTTTACCCAATTATCTTTCTTCATATAGTCTTCATAACTTATTATATGACTAAAATCTCATTTCTGATTCAGTTTAAATGGAATCTATCCTGTATTGAGGGATGAAGTCTTGGCTATTTCTTAGGTCTTTAGCAGTTTGACTATGTGGATAGAAGGTCTGGACTTCAGAGATAATTTTAGACTTTATTGTGAAGTTGGGAGCATAGACTCCAGCCCCTGGCATCTATCCTAGCCCCCAGGCCTGAAAGTTCTATTGGTCAGTACTCCAAATCCCAGCATGCTATGTCCTGACCCCTCCGGGGAGCGGGGGAGGGAGGGAGGTTTAGGACCACTCCCACAGGGTACTTAAGTGAACTCTCAAAAGAGAAACACTTAGTCTCTTATCCTGCATCCTGGTGGTTGTGTTTGTGATTTTCCGATTCCCCCTCGGGACCACCCAAGAGCGCAGGAATCCCATTAAACCTGGATATTTCTTAATTTGGCTTGTTTTGATTTTGTATCGGCTCGTGTTAGGAATAATCCCTAACATCTGGAGGTCCTACCTGGTAGGGAGGCCTTTCCGTGTGGCCCTAGGCCACCTGTTGAAAACCCCCTAGACTCTCCACACCATGCTAAAACTGGTTCCTGGGCTACAGTTGCTGCATCTTGGTGAGTCACCTTTGTAAATATTCCTTAATGATGTAGATTTGCATATTTATCTAATTTTATCTGCATAGAACAAAAAGTCAATGTTTTTGCAATGTTACCAATATACCTGGAGTACTTTATGTGTGCATATTTTTTCTTTTTAAAACATATCCCTATTCTGCAAATTTGTTTTTAATAATTTGTTTTTATTATTTGTTTATTTGTTTGTTTTGTGTGGGGTTTTTTTTTTTGGTTTTTGAGACAGGGTTTTTCTGTAGCTTTGGAGAGTTTTGTCTGCCTCTGCCTTCTGAGTGCTGGGATTAAAGCCTAGTGGTTTTAATGTCTTAATCAAGGAAGTGGCCTACTACATACAGGATGATAATGAAGGATTTTTTACCACTTGATTAATGTTTTATTATTTATCCAAGAGCCAATGATTCTCTAACATTTTGATGGGGAGTTGAAGCACTCAGCAACTGATATGAATAGAAGAAAATAGAAGTATCTCAATTACAAGATTCAGATTAAATGACTAAACATCCTTTCTTAATAAAGTCCAAGGAGACTGTCCATTCTCCAATCTTCCTGAGAATAAGAATATTGTGAACTGAATTAAAAACTTTCTTGAAGGAAAATACGATTTAGAGGCAGAACTAAATGAGTGATCAGTGACATCAGAGAGAATGTGAGGCCCCTTCATATGTAATTTAAAAATGTCTATATTCCTTCATTATGACACTTGTGTGTAATAAATTCCAGTGTTACCAAATATGATTATTAGCATAATTTAAAGATTTTTAGGCATGTATACCCCATGAGCAGCACTGATATTTTAATCTAGACTGAGACGGGGCTGTGAGCTTTCTGATTTTCTTCATCAGAATGCTGGCACTGCTGTGTTTGTGGCAGTCTTGAGTGAATTTGTTGACTCTGTTTATGCATATGTGAGTGTTTATGTGCAGGTTTGATGCGGTGAAACCTCAGCTTAAAGTATATAATGATTTTTTATTACTTTGAAAACATCAAGTCATTCTAAAAATGAACAAGCAATGTTATGTAAAAAGAATATAGGGCCACTGGGAGATCTTAACAGGTAAAATCATTCCTGCGCTATCCTGATGAGTTACGTTTTATTCAAGCAATCCGTGGTGGAAAGAAATCATTGATCTCTCCTATCCTCCACATTCCCACTGTGACACATATACACTTACACACACACACACACACACACACTCGTTTCTCTTCTTTAATCACACATAAAATAAAACTTTAAAACTTAGAATTTATACTGAAGAGAGTTCTTAAAATTGAGAACAGTAAAAGAATTGTATTTCTCACCAGGTGTCTATGATAGCCACAGAACAGGGTCTTCATAAAAGATAGCATTTATATTTTTGTGTTAGATCACACGCCGGCCTACTGTGTTGGGAGGCAAGGCACAGCAAGGCAAAATGGTGCCATGGGGCAAGGCCACTGGTCTCCATGTAAAGTTGCTAGAGCCTTGGTTCCTCATCATTCACTACTCTGCAGGTGACTAGATTGGACTTGTTGTCTGAGCCCTTTGCTCTGTTCAATACCAAAACCTCTGAGTGCCTAATTAGTGCATCAAATACCCATCATGCACCGGAACTGCAAGATTCCCTGCAGCCTACTTCAGTAAGTAGGTTTCTAGGCTCTTCCTTGGGGAAATGAAAATCTAATAGAGAAAATACTCAAATAAGAGAAGGATCTTCAAAATCTTTGGGGAAATATGATTGAAACTTTTACTAGAGCAATTCTTTAGTTGTCCCAGTTCAAGGAATTCTCCTTTCCAAGCTTCAACACTACCAATTAACAACACTCACAAAACACACTAATTTAAATAATGCAATTGCCAATTATATTGGAAAAGTTTTCTTTGCGTCTAAATGTATGCAATGAAAATGTAGCAGTTGATGTGGCCTGCTTAAACTCTAGCTTGCAGAGTCATTTTATGCCTCTTTCACTCAAAAGAAGCAGATTCGTATTCTATAAAGTAGTATCACAGAAACTGACTACCAGTAAAATCACCTATGAATGAAAAAGAAAGACAGAGAAAGTGGAGGGTATAAGCTATAATCAGGTTGTCTATGCAGGACATTGCTCAAGAAAGCATCTGAGTAGCTACCTCAGGTGCCTCAAACTGGGTGCTGTATGGTCTTCCTGAATTTCTCGCCTCCAGGGCTTGCCTGGTTCCAGAGGAAATTGGCATGAGACCCAAAGTGACTCCATCACTTCTACTGTATTTGGTTTCAGCCTCCTCCAGGCTGAAAGAACTGGACTTTGCACAGGCTCCATGTTTATTATTCAGTGCTGGAGACTTAAAAAATTGTATGTATTCCAGATAAGCCTATTGGAGCCTAAATTATCCTACTGGCTATTTAAACAACCTGGCTAATACACTTGGAAAATCAGAAGAGGCAGAGGAAGGAAGTCTATCTACCTGGTTGGTTACCATTGATTATGGAGAGTTAAGGAATGGTGAAGGACCAGTACACTCAACGCTTCTACATCCTGCCTACAGTGGTTTATTCCTGTAATTGTCAGTTTCATACAGCATCCTGAAAATTCCTTTTGTTCCCTTAGGAAGCTACGGGAGCATGAAGCTGTACCAACTTGCATTGTTTTCCTTGCCTTTTGTTTGTGTCTTCATTTTAATATTGACTCCGTGGAATTTGAAACTAACACTGAAACATTATATATATATATATATATATATATATATATATATATATATATATATATGCCTTTAAACTGCATTTTCTAAATTCAGGTATGGTACAAGAGTATGATCCCCTGTTTTCCACACACAGGTCTGGTTGAAAGACTTCTGTAAGGTCAAATGATGAAACGTTGTTGGATACATACTATTGCCTGAATTTGTGCATGCTACTCTTTGCTTAGAAATTTAGTTAGCAATAGGATGCTGACTAAGGCAATGAGTGGAGATGCTAGAAGAATCCTGTCAAGAAAAGAGTGAAAAACTGCATCAAGAGTAAATGCCAGTGTGGTTTGGACAAATTATCATCTCATCAAGATGGAAATCAGCTGCTCCCTGGAAGTCCAGTTGTGAGGATTCAGCACTCTCCGGGTGGAAGTTGTCCAGCATTTTAAAATGCGATTATGAAGCTTGCTTGGGCCATAGAGAATAATACATGTAGGTTCAGTATGTTTCACTGGGGCTGAGAATGTGTGTACGCAGCAGAAACAGGAGCCAGTGAGTTGCAGAATGTGAAAAGTGTTGTTGCTGCATACCCACTGGAGAAAGGAGGCTTGGCAAGAGGCCATGGTAATGGTGCCAGAGAATGGAGTGACCCTTTGCAGTGGGCAGTTTTTGGTGAGCATTTTCATCTTGATTAATACTTTCACACTCTACAGTTATATGTACAGTCTTTTTTTAAAAGGAAGCTTGTAAGTTATCCTTACATACCAACATACCCAGGTTATCTGTTCACTCTTTCACTGCTCACTACTTATGCAGTTCTTTATCCTTGTCTCGTCCTGCTTCCTCTTTTGCCAAGCTGGTCAGACACTACAGCATATTGCGTGTGTAACTGATACATACCAACTCTTTTATTCCTGTTTCCAGCATTTTACAAAAGGCATTCAGCTAATCTTTGGCTTATTTTATAGAATGCTCCCTCATCTATAGTTACATGTTGAGGGAGGGTTGGAAGAAATAAACACAGTAGAGACAAGAGATATTTGTTTATATTCTCTACTCATATTTTCCTTTCATTAATTAGATCTGAGGAGAAAGTTTGACCTCTTTTGCTCACCAAAGATGCTAACATCTCATTTGTGTTGAAGAGTTCAATGCACCTGGTCATCAAATTCTATAATATGGTCTTCGGTCGCCATCAGGACCTAATAATAAGCCAATAATTATTTTTCAAAAGATAATAGCTATTTTTCAAGAATATCCTGGGTTAAAAACAAAGCAAAATAAAAACAGACAAACAGTCCAAAAGAAAGCAAAAACAGGATTATTGTCATGAGTCTTTGTGCAAGAATTTATCATAATATTATATATTCTCTAGCCTGCAACGTACACTTTCAGTAATATTGGGTTCCCTTGTTCTCACTCTATGAGAAAGATCCTGGCAGACATTCCAATCAATTAGCCAATTTTTTATTTATTCTCTCAATACTGATAGAAATTGGGGGTTTTCAGTAAATGACTAGAACAACATATTTAAATCAAGTTCTGACATTTTCTAATATTTATCTATTCATGTATTTTATGTATATGAGTGCTCTGTCTTCCTGCACACTAGAAGAAGGACTTACCATGTAGTTGCCAGGAATTGAACTCAGGACCTCTGGAAGAGCAATCAAGTGCCCTTAACCACTGAGCTATCTCTACAGCCCAAGTATTGAGTTTTCAATAAAACCCAAAAGAATACACAATGTCTTATATTCCATCCCTTGTGCTAAAGACTACAAGGTGAAGCAAATTATTTTTCATTTTCAAAGGACTGTCCTGAAATTCCCAGTCTTCTGAATTCTCTAGAGCTTCAATGAGGAATCAGGGCACTGCACTGTAATGATTTTTTTTCTCTTTCCTTGGCAGTAATGTCTTCTCAGTCATCTGGCTATGCAATAGGTCCTGTGAGCCTAATATAGTCAGTGTAGCAAGACAGTCATGGCCTTGTTGAGATGTAAATGTCTTAAGTGATACAGAACACTGGATAGAATTAATAAAGGTATGGTGTTACCCTTATTAAAGTAAAACAGACAAATTTTTATTAGTTTTGTTTACTTTGAAGATCCGTATACTTCTGAGTTGCTATATTTTCTGACAAGCATAGAAAGACACTATCTGAAATAACGATGACAGTATGAATTGCTGGGTTTATAATATTCAACTTACTCCCCAGGATCCACCTACCGTCCTCAGGGGATCATGAGTATTGTAAGTCACAATGTCATTGAGCTCATTATCTCTACAACTCTCACCTTTGATTTAATCCCTGATCTCCAGGACTTATCCAGGAATAAAACATTAAAAGTGTCTTACTTAGCTTTGCGAGGCTCAGGGCAATGGCAAGATTCTATTAGTCTTCTTCACATACTGTCTTTTGGACTATAGGACAGAGGTTTGCTAAGGATTTTCTTTCAGTTGTTTATTATTTTTAATATACCTTAATTTGAGAACCATGGTAACAACTGCTTATTTGGTTCAAAGAACCACTAGGCCACAGAACATAGTTAAGAGAAGTTTCCATAGACTAGCTGATTCTAAAAAAGCTACCTCACGCATCTGAGTGAGGTCCCATTCTGGATGTCTAAGAATTATAATTAGCATGAAAACAGTGTTAACAAAAATAGTTTGGAATCTCCCATTTCCTGGTATATTAGTTTTCTCCTAAATGATGAAGCTGCTTTTCAGGAGTTGGAGTAAAATTTACATCATGTGCTTCTGACCTCACAAATTCTATTTTGGCTCTGTTCACTGTTCATGTTTTGCAGTTTTCCATGCTATAATAAGAATTCAGAGGCCCACACAGGACAAATATATAGCATACCCAGCAAAATCTTAATAAACATATTCCATACCAATATTAGTGACCATTTTCCTTCTAAAACCTCCTGTTTGAACCCCAAGGAGCAAGCAAAAGGTCATTGCCATGGAAGTCTTTTATAAATACACTGTCCTGATTGGTTTTACAATTAGATTAAGCTAATTCAAAAAATGTTTGACAGTCAAAATATTCAAAAAGACATTAAGCACCATCTTGCCAACTTATTGACAAGTGAACAAACTGGTCAAGCACCCACACCTCTAAAACACTTTATTTCTTGCCCATAGGGAACACACTTGCCTCATGTCTGCTTTTCATCCATGGTTATTTTTGGGATAAAGTTTACATCCATGATCTTAACTGAAATAAAAGATTAAATGTATATACTATGCATTAGACACTGTGAGCATCTGCTTATCACGTTGATAAAATGCTTGAAAGAAGAAAGTACTAGTCTTTATATGCATTTGACCTAGATTAGAGGGTTTGCCCCTGATTAAAGGTGACAGGGCATGAAGCTAAAACTCATCTACAAGACAAAATGTCACAAGAACAGAACGCACTGTTCTTGTGTCTGAATATCAGAAAGGTCACAGAGGAGATACGATGTTGACCAGTTTCTTGAGTTTAGGGTTGAAATTAAAGTTTCAAGAACTCTGTATGCAACTGGAAGTAGAAGTGAAAGCCCCTACCTTGCTGATTTAACAAGTAGAAAGCACACATGCAGTTGATGGCAGAGCCATTTAAAGATTCAATGTGAAAGTTGTATATGTGAAAACTATATGAATATGAGTGATCTTAGTGAAGATCTTTTGGAGGAGAAAGAACAGGTCATGTGCATGTGGATCTGTATCAAGATGTGTGGCTGCTTCAATGGCCCCAGTTCCACAGCTCCTCACTAATGAGTGTGTGCACTGGGGCCTAACACATGTTGAGCCTGAGAAGGTTGGGTGCCATTGACTTGTATGTTAATTATATAATAAAATAAAAACAGCTAGAGACACTTTATAAGTTAGCATTAAGATTTGGATACTTGCCTGGCGGGTTCACTCTGTTCAAAATGATTGTTCTATGATCTTAAAAAGACCCCCTTTTCAAGCATGTTATAGTCACTGTTTCACAGGGTTCATATAGAAGTGGTCTCGTTAGCTTTATAACTGGTCTGAGCTGAAGGGTAAGATATCCAGTGTCCATAGAAATGTTTTCTAGTTACATATTTCTCTCTCCCCAAAGTCTTGAATTGGTATACTTGTTCATAATGAGGAGAATAGGAACTGCTGTATACATGGCTTGGGTTTTCCTTCAGGACTTCATGCTGAACAGAATTCTCTGAGTCAATACTTTCCTAAAGGTATTTGTCTATTTGTTTGGGTGTTCTGGGGTAAACTGCAGCTCCTATAGTAACCTTCAACATGCCTTTCCTGAAGAGTCAAAATCCTCTCTGATTTGTATGCTTTCTATCCTACATGGTAGCTGAAGGCTGACGAAGTTCTCTTTCTACATTTGCTGTACTCACCATGGAAAACACTAACTATCATCCAAAGCAATTTAACACTGAGAGCAAATATCCAAAATCTTTCATTCTGATGGATTTTAATCATATAGTTTTAAATAAAGCTAGGTAAATGTTGTCTTTTAATTGAAATCTACAATCTGTAATTTATGTTGGCAATTTATCAGATATTAAAGTATGATATATACTATGTATATATAATAATTTTCCTATAGGTATATATAACATAATATATAATATAATATAATATAATATAATATAATATAATATATCCCAAGAGAAAATTCTTGATTGTTTTTAAAGTCATAAATTGTAAGCTATAGGGATGCAATGGGGAATACTTTCAAAATAAAATATATACTTGTTCGAAATTTGGAAAAATACCCGAAGCCCCTATAATAACAGAAAAGTCAATTTTCATATTTCTTATTATAACAACCATAGGAAAACATAGCAACAATGACAAGCCTAATCTCCACCTTAGTAATTTATGAAGTGACTATGAACAATTTCAGAATTGAACACTGTAAAATCTAAATTTTCATTATAGTGTTTATATTAGTATGGAAAAAAAAAACCTGCCAGGCAGTGGTGGTGCAAGCCTTTAATCCCAGTACTTGGGAGGCAGAGACAGGTGGATCTCTGTGAGTATGAGCCCAGCCAAGTCTCCCGAGGTAGTATCAGGACAGACTCCAAAGCTACACAAAGAACCCCTATCTCAGAAAACCCAAACAACAACAACAACAACAAAAACTAACTGTCTTTTTAGAACAGTATGATTGAGAATGTTTGTAAAAAGTAAAAAATTGTGGAAAAAAATGAAATTGCTATTTTCTATGTTTTATATTGAGTTGTCTGAAATATGAGTGATTTAAATAACCTACTTCATCTTTTTATGTGCTTTCAAAGTTGCTTATTTCAAGAGTACTCAGCCCCAGCAATGGAAGAATTCATGTTGAGCCTGTGGGAGATAATTATATGAAAAGCATAAATATTTTCTTGTTGGAGATTCCAGTGCAATGGAAGGAACATGGTTATGTAACAATTACAGTTACATAGGAGGTTTTGAAACTTCATTGGAAAAAAAGGAAATTTCAACAATATACAGATACACCTTGCCTTGAAGGGACGTCATCTGGAAGTAACATAGTCTCCAAATGTGTAATTTTCATAATTGAACGTTCTTATTTTAACACGTATTCATGAACACATTGCTTAGTCCAAGAATTACATTTATAGTAAAAATTTAAATGCACCTGTATGTTCTTTGCCTGTGTGCCTATTACCTCTTTTAGAAGAAAAGTTCCATGTTTAAATTTTGAAGTTCCTGCTATTTTTAATTTCTATTTAGCTGTACTCAAAACATTAAAATACTTGCCAGTTATGCACGGGGTTGTTTTCCTGGG
Source organism: Microtus agrestis (assembly GCA_902806775.1). NCBI lineage: Eukaryota > Metazoa > Chordata > Mammalia > Rodentia > Cricetidae > Microtus > Microtus agrestis. Next base: position 668,990 of record CADCXT010002260.1, read on the forward strand.
AATTTTCTGTGTAGAGAACTCCTCACACTGTGTATCATTACCTGTTGTTTGCTCCTTTCTCAAAATGATGTTGTAGACATTTCTGGTGTTTACACATCTTCCTATCTTTCTTAGTTGAGGTCATGAGGCTATTTCTTAACCAAAGGACACTTGACACACAAGTAATATATGTAACTTTTGGACTGTAGTAGTTAATTGTCAGCATATAATTTTTATATTGTGGTCTTGTGGAAGATCTTGTTATAGAGCTGATGTGGTGCCAGAAATACAGTAAAAGGGTAATTATGAGATATTACTAGGTATGTGGCATAGTTATTATTTGTATGGAATTTCTAAATAACATGTATATCCTTTCAAGTACATATTCTATGATCACCAAAATAAACATTTCACAGATGGTAATAAAATAACTCCACCTGTTAGAGGGGATTGGAATAATAGAGAATATTTTGCTTTACAAAATAATTAAATCAGAAATTAGTAGCAACCCTAAATCGATAAATCATGATAATTACTGTAATTCCTCTCATAAAGAAAAGAAAATTCCAGGCTTTATTTCTTTGTTATATTTAACATTTAAAAAAGAAAGTTCTTAAATATTGGACAGATATAAAATAATTGAGTAAGAATGAAATGCTTACATGTGTCATGAAATTAGCCCAGGAATCACTTTTTGAAAAACAAAGAATAAAAGGTATATACTTTAATTTATAAGCTAGCATCTCTCTTTAACTTAGGCATACGAATAGTTAATGAGGTGGTAGATAATCAAATTTAACAATGTACAAAAGTATGCTTGTATCCAAAGAATTAAAGAAGTTACATTGCTAGAATTCAAATCTGTTTTTATTTTTGTACCTTACATTTTTCAAAATCCATACATACAACTTGAAGCTGTGTACAATAGAAATAATGTGTTTTGTTGTAATGTAATTAGAAACATAAAAAACATTCAGTATGCTTAATGTTTGTTATAAAATAAGCCGGCTTTATGAGCGAGTGGCCAAGTGATATAAAAACACCAAATCTTTGCTTCTTGTACTTGGGATTTCTGGTTTATAGACAGAAATGGAGATTTAAATTCACACTAAGCAACAAAGGAGGACACAGAAAATTTTTTACAACAAATTTCAAAATCATAGAAGTGAGGCTAATTATTTTCTGTATAAAATTACAATTATCACAATAGTGAGACATTTGCTAAGTAATAAAAAAAACAATAGAAGACAACCTAAGAACTCAGAAATTGAACTACACAGCTTATTTATTTTTGAAAAAAATAAACAATTTAAAGAATAAAGTAATTAGTTTTTAACATATGGTGTACGAGCAACGGGATAGTAAGCATACCTGATAAAAGGCTAATAAAACTAATAATGATAATGATCTTGAGACAAATATATACACCTCTCACAAATTAACTCAAAATGGATCATAGAACAAAATTTATAACTATGGCAATCAGTATGGAAGTTCCTCTAAAAATTAGATATAGATCTACCACATGATGCCATTGTACTACTATTGAAAATATGCCCAAAATACTCTGTATCATACCCCACAGATACTTGCTCATCTATGTTTATTTTTATGCTATTCCCATCAGTCAGGAAATGGAGAGTAGAAATGTTGCACATGTAAATGATGGTATATATTTCAGCTGTGACAAAAAATAAAATTAGTAAACTCACAAGTAAATAGAACTGTAAACAATCATCCTGAGTGAGACAATACTGACCCAGGAAGACAAACATTGCATGTTTTTTTCTCATGTGTGGATGTTAGTCTTGAAGTTTTAGATATGTGTGTTTGATTTGGAAAAGCCACAGAGACTGGAAAACTAGGTAGGAACTGGGGGAATGGGGAATCTTCCATGGAGGGGAGACAATATGCAGTCATGTAAAGTGGGAAAAGATAGAATGTAACAAGAAGAATAAATCATGCGCAGGTCATGGGGCAGGGTAGGGAAGGGAATATGGGAGGAATGATTAACTGTAAAGGCCTTTTGAAACAGTCATATGGAAACCTGCAAGTATATTTTAAAATTAAACATATTAATTTAATATACTAAAAGAACTTAAATTGATTTGCCCTATAATGGAGGGAACAATACCCCCATTGAAACGCCTCACACTATCAAATAAAACTCCCAGCCCGTTCTCTGCTAGTTAAGTTACTTCAGTGTGCTTTGGCATCGCTGCCCATGCTTATTTCTTAGGAGTATTTGATAAAGAAGTGCAAGGTTAGAATTCACATTGAAACTTGTTCTGATTTCATCCTTGTTAACAGAGAAGATGAAAGAAACCCAGAATTGTTAAATAATAGTGAGGTACAGTTAATAGGACTCTGATCAATCAGATGTTACTATATGTTCTGAACAGAAAGGAAAAGTAGAGAGAAAATGGCAAACTAGAGTGCTACCATTTGCTTCCTGGGCCCGAGAGACACCACCCCCCCTTTGATTTTTTTTGACACAGGGTTTCTCTATAGCTTTGAAGCCTGTCTTGGAAAGTAACCAGGCTGACCTGGAACTCATAGAGATCCACCTGCCTCTGCCTCTTGAGTGCTGGGATTAAAGGCGTGTGCCATCACTGCCCGGTACGACCCCTCACTTCTATATATATCTAATTTTCTTCAAGATTATAAAATAGCATCTAACACTAGAATAATTGATGGGCTGTTGTAAACACAGAAATTAGAGCTTCTGGATACCACCTGCTTGCTTTGGGAATCAGGGGACCTTCATTACAAATGGAAAGAAAGAAAAGCGAAACAAAGTTTAGAGCTGGGTGTTATTTATGAAACAACCAGCTCCCTTTCAGTGTTTGTTTCTTAATTACAAAAATCATATCCCTCAAGAATTTAAAATTGAATTTCATACAGGTTAGACAGATAGATGCTCTGTCAATCATCTCATCAGTACTTTCAAGATTTGTCAGTGTTGGCAAGTTTATCTTCTGTTTTTTAAAGGTTGCTTTTGAGAATCTCATACTTAAGTTACATATTTACATCATTTTCTCCTTCTTCTCTCAACCCAACTCCATCTGAGTCCATTTAGAGTTGCTCATATGTACATGTGATCAGGGTTGAGCACTTGGAATTAGATAACATACAGACACCATGTGCTGCATAGCTACACAGATTGACCTGACTGAGGTGGTATAGGAGTGAAGACTGTGTTTACTATATATAGTTGAGTAGGGGGTGGGGTTGATGAATACAGCTGAACAATGAAGCAGGGCTATTGCCTTCAAATAAACAAGGAAGCAGGGTTGGTACACACAGATAAGTAAAGATGCAGGGTTATTATATACAGCTGAAGAAGGAGGCTGGTTCAGATAATCTTGGAAGGAGCAGTCTCTATAATGCTGTAATCTCCAGATAATAAACATCTCTGGGAGAAAGCTACGGAGGATATTCCCTGCACACATTATCAACTTCTGCACATGGACAAGATGGAGGCTGGCTATGCCTCTGAGCTGTGTTTGCCCACTTATTTGGGGCTGAGGCATTAGGTCCTTGGCATGACTGTGCCCATGTCAAAGAATGTACAAATTCACTCAGGACTTCACTAATGCCCTACATATAAAGGAGTATGCCCCTGGAGAAAAATATTTAATTTTTCCTCATTCAGCAATGATTGCCTACAACATATCACCTGGTAATGGGATCTTGGGAAATTTCCCCCACCCACTTTGGCACATCAACTGGTGCTATTATGTTAAAAAAAAAAAAAAAAAAAAAAAAAAAAAAAAAAAACCAACAACAACAACAAACAAAAACTAGCCAAAAGCTAGGTAAGAAGTATAGCAGGGACTTCTGGACAGAGAGAGAGCTCTTGGAGGAAGAAAGGCAGAGTTACCAGTGGATACAGAGGGAACAGACATACAGAGATAACGCAATAAAGCCACGAGGCAGAAAGCAAATTAATAGAAATGGGTTAACTTAAGTTATAAGAGCTAGTTAGAAACAAGCTTAAGCTATTGGCTAAGCTTTCATAATTAATAAGTCTCCATGTCATTTTTTGTGAGCTGGTGGCCCACAGGAAAATTTGCCTATATATGGCCCCTTCGTGAATTATTATTGCATGCCATCCTTTCATATGATATGGATAGAGATTTATATTACAGTTTGGTTATGTAACCCAAACAGACTTATAAAGTTGGCAGACTTATAAAGTTGCTCAAACAGAACAAATTAACTTTGCCTGACCTGTGTACACAATCCATTCCATATTTGTGCTAATACAGATATGTATATTAGCTTTAAAAGTTTGTATATTTTCAGAGCAAGGGAACAAGACATCAATAAAAATGGGTGGCCCCAGTGATTCAGCCTCTCAGCATGCCTCTGTTGCATTTTTCTCAGAGCTCTGCATCCAGAACTGCTTCAAGGCTGCTAGATGAGATGATTCATTCTCACAGACTATTCCAGCCAAGACTTCAGATAAACCTTGTATTTCTCCATCTCGCTGGGTCTGGACAACAACTAACTCCCCTAAAACTTGAAAGCTATCTTAACTTTTTTTTTTCAGGTTTCTTCTTAGATATTTTTTTTATTTTATTGAGAAAAGTAAAAAAAAAGTTTCCTCCTCCTCCCAGCCTCCCATTTCCCTCCCCCTCCTCCCACCCTTCTTCCCGTCCCCCTACTCCTCTCCCCCTCCCCCCACTCCTCTCCCCCTCCCTCTCCAGTCCAAAGAGCAGTCGGGGTTCCCTGATGTTCACCTTCCTAGACATGGATGGAGGGGGGAGGACCTTGGCTATCTTAACTTTTTAAGGGGCTCCTAATGATGTCATTGTCCCCAGACAACAGAAACAGTCTAGAAAACATAATATCCACATTTACAAAAGATAGGTAGATAATTTTTGGTCATTTGGTGGGCTATGGATATTTATCAATATTTAAGAGGGGTGGTTACAACTTGTTACTGGCTATGGTCAGGGAGAAAACTAAACAAAGATGATTAGATTTAGGGATCTTTTTCTGAAGGGAAAAGGGGGAATAGTGTATAGAAGTAATGGATAAGTTGGTGGATTGTTGAGTCTACTTTTAAACAAGCACTAGTCACAAGTATTTTACATTGGTATGGATTTTTTTATATTGATACAAATTGAAGGTGATTTTTGTTATAGTGTATATGTGTTTCTATTCTTGTTTAAGGTATTGTACTTATGCAGTTCATTTTCAAAAGTTGCCTAATGTTTTAGTCTTTGAAAGCTATTTAGTATAATAAAGAAAAATAGATTAATAGTCATTTGTAACTATGAAACCTATAGTCATGTTAGATATATTTTCAAGGTCATAGGGAGATATATTTTAGATAGGTAGAGGATCTTCAAAGAATTAAAAGACCTATAGAATGTGGCATTTAAAATGTTTTGATAACATAGGATTTTCATGACAATGAGACACGTTTCCTTCTGGCAGCACCAATTTATTTGTGAGAAGAAGATGGTCATCAAAAAATCTCCATATAAAGTTTTCTTTCTTTCTTTCTTTCTTTCTTTCTTTCTTTCTTTCTTTCTTTCTTTCTTTCTTTCTTTCTTTCTTTCTTTTTTTTGATTTTTGAGACAGGGTTTCTCTGTAGCTTTTGGTTCCTGTCCTGGAACTAGCTCTTGTAGACCAGGCTGGCCTCGAACTCACAGAGATCCGCCTGCCTCTGCCTCCCGAGTGCTGGGATTAAAGGCGTGCGCCACTACCGCCCGGATAGAGTTTGCTTTCTTTGTGGCAAATGTTAATCACTGGGCAAAGAAATTACTCGTTCTTTGGCTGCTGAAAGTATGCTTTCTAAAATGCACCAACAGGACACAAAAGAAAGCAAAGGCGTAATTTCATCAGGATAAAATAGAATAGTCCTTCAAATGTTCTGTTTTACAGAAAAGCCTGACAGATGTTCACAGGAAACTTAGGTGACTGTCCACACAACCAGATAGCTCTGTCATTTTGGAAGTGGTTTGTTTTGCATTTATTGTCTACTCAGGTAATGCTATATTTTTCTAGGGTCTTTGACGGACATTCAGGACTAGTAAGTTGTTGTTTACAGCTTTGTTGTTACCAAATTCAGAAAAGAAACTCAAGTGATATAATGTTTATATGGTTTAGAGATGTAAAAAGTTGTGTATCTAAAATGATGTTTTAAGGCCTAAAAGGATATTTTAGGATGGTAATACAAGTTATGATAAAAAAAATGATTTCAATTTAAAACTTTGGATGAAGATAGGATAGGTAATGGAATATTTTCTCTAAATTTGCGAAATAGGTTGACTATCATTGTAAATGTAATTCTCACTTGATAATTGTTCTCATTTTAGTTTTCTATGTTATATTTTAATATTTTTTATTATATAGCTTTATTGTATTAGAGTTAAAACCTTTCTTTTTATTTACACAAAATGAGAGAATATTTTTGAATAATAATTTTTTTTTTACTATGAAGTAATGTCACTCTGATTGGCTTAATACAAGTTAAGTGGCCAATAGCTAGGCAGGTTTCTGTACAGAAAGAAGGCTAAGAATAAGAAAGCAAGTGTTGCCAGGAGACATAAAGCTAGCAGCATGGGTATTACAAAGTAAAGGTAACTGAGACACATAAAAGAATTCAGATTAAATGATATGGCTTAATTTAAGTTATAAGAGCTAGTTAGAAACAAGCTTAAAACATCAGTTAAGCATTCTTTAACTTATAGTATGTCTCTATGTCTTTCGGAGTTGGCGGGACAGAAAAAGACTCACTGCAGTTACAACTTTTCTGGACAATCTTTTGTGGTTAGACCTAATATTTAAATGTGGGAATTGCATTGTAAATATATAAATTAAGGACGAGTATTTCCAGTTATTTATTCTCTGCATATTGGCCAATTATGAAAATTATAGTAGCAGTTCCCCCCAGCGACTATGTCTTCTTCAGCCTTGAGTATTAGGCTTTACAGTGCCTGAATGAGTTTCCCCTTATTTAGTGGACTCAGACAGGGAGCTGTTGATGATGGGAAGTTCTTTCTCCTTCAGCTGTTACATATTGTTTGGCTAAGTACCATAATTCAGGTTGGAGTCTGCAGTCTTTTAGAACTTGAAGTACAATTATTCAGGCTTTTTGGCTTTTAAGGTTTCCATTGAGAGGTCAGTCACAGTTTTCTTATAGGTTTTCTTTTGTATGTGATTTATAATTTTTATCTTGCAATGTTAAATACTATTTGTTTTGTATATTTATTGTTTTAGCTATAACATGTTGTAAGCAGTATCTTTTCTGCTCTTGTTTCTTTGTGTTCTTGTGTCTTTACAGATATGTCTTTCCTTAAAGGGGGAAGATTTCTTCTATGACCCTTGTTAAAGATTTTGGTCTGTACTTTTGACCCAAGATTCTTTTTCTATGGCCAGAAAGAATAGAAATACTATTTTCATTGGGTTCTAAAATTATTGCACATTCATTTTGTGTGTCATATGATTTTTGAAAGTTTTGTTGAATGAATTTGTTGCATTTTTTTCAGTTCTGTTTTTATTTCAGCCTGAGTTTTCAAAACTTAGATTATCATTATTTCATTCAATCCTGTATTTGTGTATTTTTTACATCACTTGGGGTATTTTTCTTATCTTCTTTATATTAAATGAATGGTTTGTGTCTTCATTAATCTCTTGAAAACTTAAATATACTTTGTAATTTTTAAACATTCTGTGTCCTGGGTTGTAGTGGGAGGCTGCTTGTTCATTCTCAGTTGTCCAGACTCAAGATAACCACAGAAAAACTATATTAATTCAATCACTGCTTGGCCCATTATCTCTAGCTTCTTATTGGCTAGCTCTTACATCTTAATTTAACATATTTCTTTAACCTGTGTATCATGACATGCTATGGTTTACTGGCAAGCTTCCATCCTGCATCTGTCTCTGTCAGGGCTTCGTGGCCTCTCTCTGACACCATCTTCTTTATGCCAGCAATCAGTTTAGTTTTTCCCCACCTAGCTCCACTCAGCCAAAGCAGATTCTTTATTCATTAACAAATAAAAGCAATACATATACAGAAGGACTTTCTACACCATTTCCCCCTTCCTGTTTAAGTAAAAATGATGGTTTTAACTTTAACAAAGTAAAATTACATATCAAAAATAGGTATCAAGCAAGAACTACAGTTAACAGTATTTAAAACTACTTATCTTTTATCATAACTAAGGAAAACTATAACTATTCTTCAACTTCATCAAAGACTCCAGAAGGATATGATATTACTAAGGTGAACAGGAAGTTCATTGTAAGCAACTTCCAAACTATAGAGTTGACAGAGATATCTTGCTGCCTGGACAGTCACCCAAAGTTCTTCTGTCATGTTGTGGATACCCATCTTTAGCTGACCGGCCCATGTTACCCAGCAGACTTTTAAATGAAGCATGAAATTTTAAAGACAGTTCTGCCTATATTGGCAGTCACTTTCTTCTGTGTCCTGAAAAATAACTGGCAGACTCTTTCATGAAGCAGGAACTCCAAAGGACTGTCTCACCTTCTTTACGCAGCTTCAGCAGTCATTTCTCTCTACATCCTTCATGTCCAGTTTATACAGCACAACATCAAGCAATCCAAGCAAGAACAGCTTCTTGACCAAATGGCCAACCAATGCCATTAGGAGCCTCTTCTGTGTCTATCATCCCCTTGAAGTAGATTGGTGCTGCCAGGAACAGAATTTTAATTGTCATAAAAATCCTCAGTTTTTAAAACATTTTAAATGCCATATTCCATTGGTCTTTGAAAGGGTTGAAGATCATCTATCTAACTGAAATGTATTTCTATATGTCTAGATAACATAACTAACATGACTACAAGCTTGACTATTAAAGGTGATTATCTATTAACCTATATTTCTTAATTATACATTACATTTTAAAATGAGAGTCACAAATACCATAACTTAAGAGGAAATATATATATATATATATATATAAAACAAAATTGACCTTAAATTTATTTCAATAGTCCAAGATCCACAGCAATGAAAATCTCTATAGCATATCTCCCTTTAAATGTAAACAAACATTTATAAACAATCATTTAGAGAATATGGGTGTAGTTCTGTCCAAAATGCTTCTAGCTTTTTGTTGGGCAAAATATTTTTGGGGGTGTTCATGGTGACCTTTTGGGGGGATTTTGCTCTATCAAACCACATTAGTCTGGAAGGGATCCATAGGTTATCATCTTCTGTGGAAATAGAAGAAGAACCTCTTTTCCAGAGCAACAAAATCCTTAGACCCAAATTCTGAAGTCAAGATACTTCTAAAACATATGTATTGGTTTACCTTAACAGCCCAAATAATGAAATGCATCTCTGTACTTAGCTCGTTTATAGTAAAAAAAAATTAAAAGAAACACAATAATATACATAATCCTGACTCTCTGTGTATATTCCATTTTTACATGGCTCATTTTTCTTACTCTATTACTTTTTCTACAAGTTTAATGTTTATTTTATTAATGTACCCCCTTTAACCTATGACTGTCTCTACTCTTTTATGTTACCTTTTCTGTCTCTTTACTTTCTCTTCTGTCTCCCAAGCCTACTTACATTTATCCAAGACTGTTATGCATTTAGAGGTTTTTTCCATATGAATTTGTCTTTATTTTGTATCTGTAGTTATCTTTTGACCAGGAACATTTTTTTTTAATGCTAAGCAGATGTGGCTAGGACCAGCATGTCCCTCGCTAATTGCTCTGCCCAGTCCAACATGGTGGAGGAATGTTTGCTGCCTCTGACAGCCATGTACATTGACAAAATTTTAGGCACACAGTGGATCAATGTTGCCATTAAGCAAGTTGTAGCACTCTGATGACAAACCCCATTTAAATGCTCCATAGCTGGACCTCCCCTGAAATAGTTAGCACTCTTTGTGCTGGCAAACCAGGAAACTGCCCAGTTTTTTTAAGCTACTGCTGAATCAGGAAGACCTCTTTTAAGGAAGCTGTGGCATGCCACCAGGAGAAAAAAAATGTGGCTAAACTTTATTTCTTTTTGTGTGTCTATATTTCTTTTCCAAGCTTCGACAGGTTTTACATGGATGTAGTCAGACATGTGGGTGTGTCAATTGGTTGTTGAACTCTGTTTGTTCCCTAGTGCCCAGACTCTAAATAACTACACAGAAACTGTATTAATTAAATAACTGCTTGGCCTATTAGCTCATGTTACTTATTGCCTAGCTTTTACATCTTAATTTAACACATTTCTATTCATCTGTGTATCACCGTGTCTGTGGCTTACCAGCAATGTTCCATTCTGCATCTGTCTCTGGCAGGGCTACATGGCTTCTCTCTGACTCAGCCTTCTTTCTCCCAGAATTCAGTTTAGTTTTCCCTGCCTAGCTCTGCCCTACCACTGACCAAAGCAGATTCTTTATTCATTAACCAATAAAATAACACAAATACAGATTTCCCATACCATTGCACTTTATCTAGGTAATTCTAATTGGAGAAAATGTCTATAGAACTAGTGGGTGGGGTTTTTCATTTTTTTGAAACATGGCTTACAGTCTTGTGGTTTCATAATGTTTGTATTTTGTGATATGATATCTACATGTGAACTTCTTTTATTGGTTGAAAGTCAGATGTAAGCTTCTAACCTATTTCAGCTAGACTGATACAAGAGGTGTACAACTAGAGATAGGACTGGAGGTGTAGAGACATCTTGGGTAGGAGAGACTCTGGTAAACTCACTAGAATAAGACTATGCAAACCTACATATCTAAAACAAGGCCTGGGATTGTTGGGAATGACACAGACTATGATATTCTCAGTAAATACATATTTTAAGTGTGATATGTGGTTATTGACTCCAATGATTAGTATATCATTATATATATATTATACATTAGTATATGTATTAGTAAAGGAAATGAATGAAAAATTTCAGTATTACCAAAGGTTTTATATTCTCCTTAACCTTTTACAATGTTCTGTCCATTTTTCAACCTGTGTAGATGATGTTAGCAAGACAAGCATATAACAAACACTTGGTTCATCAAACACACTGTAATGAAATTTAACTCACTTTAAAACACATATTTTCATGTCTATGATTATGGTCAAATTATTACAAATATGTCCAAAATGCCATTTATGATATGATTATACTGAAAATATTTTTTGGAAAAAGAGAAAAAAAGAGTAGAGCTGATTCTTATATAGCATTGCTTTTCATCTTTAAGGTTCCCATTTATTTTCAATCAGAATGTCTTTATGCAACTGTGTGGTCTCTAGCAAGCCATCTGTTCCTGTAGTCAGTGCCAGTAACACAGGTGACTAGATGCCATTATGTATTTGGTTTCTGCATAGATCAGTTAGCCACATACAGAGAAACATTGTGTTTGGTGGCAACTTGTATACTCTCAAATCATATAAACATCCCTGCAAATGTGTGAAATGTTATATGGGATAGTAGATAAAAGCATATGAAAACAGGAGACATTCAGAATTGAGTCATTACTTCAACATTAACAGGCATAGTCTTTAATCAAACTCTGGACTAAATTTTTAACTGAGCTCTATGACCTTGTGCAAGGTATAAGCATACTTTAAGCTTTAGCATCTTCATCTGTTATCTTAGAGATAATTGAGTACCTATTATATATATTTATCAAGCAAAGTATGCAATAGTCTTATGAGAGCACCTCACTTATTACAAATCTTTCCTCTCAGTTATTACTATTATTATTTATTTTTTGTGCCTATGTATGTAATATGCATATGTGGTTTGTATCTGTGTATGTACTGGTGTGCTCAAACTTGCATGCACATGTGGAGACCAACGCTCAGTGTCTGATAATTCTATGTCCCCATTTTAATTCTTGGAATAAGATCTCTGAACCTGAACACTGACACTTTGTCTACGCTTACTGGCAGCCAAGCCCCCAGGATCTTACTGCCTCTGCCTTCTTCAGGATTAGTGGTATAGCTGGGTAGCTCCACATGGTAATTTTAGGTTGATGAACAAGATCTGAATTCAGGTACATGCTATACAGGATACACCAGCATTCCAGTCCAGTTATGATTATTTTTATGTTAACCGTTAATATAATCACAATTTAAATCTTCTATCAATGCTTTAACTTCAATTATAAAAAAAACACAAGAAAATATGTTTTATTTTGGATTGAGCTAAAAAAGGTATGAAACATTAAGAGTTCACACCATTGCTTATAACTGATTTGACTGTAAAATCTAGTTCTGACATAATTCAAATTTATACCAGCCTAGAATGCATAAATAGATTTGTATTTTAAAGACATATCAGTTTCCATACAATTCTCTTTTCTTTATATGTTTTACCTGATGCAAAATGTTCACTACTATTTCATTTAATGTTCTAAGTCTATTGGAAATAACTAAAGATACAAGAAAAGCATGAAGTATGAACAGCAAGTTAGCATGGTTCTAGAAAGAACATGGGGAAGACATGACTTTAATGAGTCATTGAGACAAAATAGCATCCCTGTCATACAAATAAGTAAGTTCTCAAACTGATTGTACACAAACAAAATGAACAAATAATATGACACATTTATTTGAGATTAATCAATACAATTCATAAACAAATATAAGAGCAGCTCTTCTACCTTGCCTCAGTCAGCAAAAGAGGCTATTTTAATCACACAGACACAGACACACACAGACACACACAAGCACACACAAATAATTATATGAAATCTATATGCATATTACAAATATATAATACATTATATATTATGTTTTTCAAAATACTTCCTAAGATTTTTCTCTTTTATACTTTCCTTTGATCATTCTAAGAATTTTCTTATGAGTCCTCAGTCTGTGTTCAGTATCAGAAAGTAGCTTATAAATTCAGTAGTGCTTTGTAAAAATATTTACTCAAATGAAATCTTTTCCAATTCTACAAAATGTGGAATTTCAATTATTCTCTTATTTTTACATCTTCAGAGTTACTTGAATCTAAATATAACTAACTTAAGAGTTAAAAGAAGGCATAGAATTTTGAACAAATTTGGCAGTGTAAGGCATTAAATATTCCTATGAGTTATTGGTCAGGAAATCCCTGATGGTTCCAAAATAACATATTTCATTGCCATTGACCTGCTTATTTTCATGTATTTATTAATTTGATTATTGTATTTGAAACATATACATGGATATAATATATCTTAAATGCTCTAGAGTAATGTATACTCAAAGGCTAACATGAGTAATGCAATTTCCTCTTGATAAGAAAAATGCTGTGCAGATATAGAGTATTGTGACTTTGGCTTAGTTTTACACTTCAAGCATCTGCACCTAATTAAGACAGGCCCATAATTTTATTTTCTTAAAAAAATCAAGTGGTAGTTAAAACAACTTCAACTTCTTCTTCTTCTTCTTCTTCTTCTTCTTCTTCTTCTTCTTCTTCTTCTTCTTCTTCTTCTTCTTCTTCTTCTTCTTCTTCTTCCTCTTCCTCTTCCTCTTCCTCTTCCTCTTCCTCTTCCTCTTCCTCTTCCTCTTCCTCTTCCTCTTCTTCTTCTTCTTCTTCTTCTTCTTCTTCTTCTTCTTCTTCTTCTTCTTCTTCTCTTCGTCCTCCTCCTCCTCCTCGTCTTAGTCTTCCTCCTTCTCTTTCTCCTTCCTCTCCTTTTCCTTCTTCCTCCTCCTCTTTCTTCTCTCCCTCCCCATCTCTTCTCTTTTCTCTAACAACTTTAAGAGAGCTCACACTGTGATTTTTGCCATATGAACAAGTTTAGCATATCCTGGTTTAATCAATCTCTAAAATAACCTTGGTGGTCATTACTTTTCTCATCTGAACAAGGCATCCAATCCATAAGTTCAGACAATTCTCCTAGACTGTCCTAATCCAAAGGATTTCAAAATATCCCTGCTTATTTAGACTGACATTTGTGCAGGACCTTAAGCTTGACCAAAGTCCCCATAAAATCTTGCTCTGACATAAAGACAACTGGTAACACTGAGACCTCTGAGAAGTCCCAATTCGACTTTATAACTTTGAAGAGATAAAAATGTAGCCTGAACTCCTACTAGACCCTTTGGAGGACCGCAGGGTTGCTCTTTTTGATCTCTGGACCAGGTCTAATTACCTACTTTATAAGACATCATACAGATAATATCTTCTCATAGCATGAAACATATTTCATCACTTCCTCTCTGTGGAAGTCTGTGGTGATCTTTGAGAGACAGGAGTGAAGAATTAGTCATAGATAGATAAAGAAGGCAAAGCTTGTTCCCTGAGAGGGTAGCATATTGTTTCCAGAAGATTTATGAAGAGAAATGGAAGGAGGGCATGTGCATAGCTGGATGGGTAGGGAGAAGTATATCTAGACAGCACAGTGGGGAAAATGGAGGGACTTAAGGGCCATATAAAACACCCAACCCCAGATGGGTTAGCAGATTCTCAGCCTCAGGGACCTTACAATTCAGTAGGGACACCACTGTTGCCTTCATATTTTCATTGGCTCTGTCTTTCCCAGTGGTTCATTTCTTTGCTCTCTGAAGGAAGAATTCAGAGATTCCCTAGAAAAGCACCTCTACACCTGTGATAAATCCACAAGGAAGGAGAATGTACAAAATAAAGTCAGTACTAAAAGCAAAACAAAGATGCAATGTGTGGTGCTCTGTACACTGGAACAAATTAAAGCAGAAAATATTTAGTAAACAGCAGACTCTCAAGCAACAACTACATGAATGTGATCTTAAATAGTACAGACATCATTTCAATATATACATTAAATGGGGATAAGAGAAAATAGATTATGTAGAATTTGTAGAACAGATTTTAAAATTACTTAATATGGAGAAGAATAAATATGAGATCCCTACTTTGCTTCCTCATAGAATGTGATTCAAGGTAAGTTAAGGAAGCAGATATAAAACACATAAAACCAAAGCGTAACATAATTAATGAGCTATATCTTTAAATAATTTCAAAATGAGAATGCTTTTCCTAAGATACATAACCCAGATATAAAGAAAGAGACTATTGATTTTTTATATGTAGAAGAATTTTATTATATCTTATTATTTAAAAGAATTTTAAAATTTAAATATATTTTGACCATATTCTTCTCTCCCCCAAGTCCTTCAGATTCTTTACCTCTCCCCATCCAGACAACTTTTGGTATAACAAAAGACTGCAGTATTTTTCTACTGAATACAAAAGTAACCAAAATTTACCTTTGTAGAAAGCTATGAATACCATCCCCTACATACACATCTACAAATATTTCAATTTATATAAAATTTATTTGCCTAAGGAAACCTACACAAATACACAAGAAATGGGGAGGCATGTTGGATTGCTGATAGTTTTATCTATTTAAAGGGCAAAAATAGCAGTGATTTGCTAAAGGAGAAATGGTTATTTTATTATGTCTATTTCTTATCTTTTTTTTTTTTTTGATTTTCAAGACAGGGTTTCTCCGTAGCTTTTTGTTCCTGTCCTGGAACTAGCTCTTGTAGACCAGACTGGCCTCGAACTCACAGAAATCTGCCTGCCTCTGCCTCCCGAGTGCTGGGATTAAAGGCGTGTGCCACCACCGCCCAGCTTCTTATCGTATATTTAAAAGATTTTATTTTCAGTTATGTATATATTATGAGTCTGAGTTTTGTACACGTAAGTACAGTGTCTGCAGAGACCAGAGGAAGATAAAGTTTTCCTGTTGCTGGAGTTACAGGATGTTGTGAGCTGGCTGATAATTGTGTTCCAACATGACTTATAATCTGTTGCCACAGCAATACATGCTCTTAACTCCTGAGCCATATCTCCAACCATTTGGAGATTTTTTTAAAAATTCCTTTGCAAGGAGAACATTTCCATGTCATTAACCATAAAAAAATAAGTGGAAGTTACATATTTAGAGAATGTCATCCCACACTTGCCACAGCATTTGCATTTAGATACAAGGACTATTTCTATCAAAACCTTACTGAAAACATTCCCAGTGAAATTAAAACTTGGTCATAATACTGACGTCAGATATGTAATAGGTCTTAAGAGTAAAATAAAAGTATAGTTGCAAGTTAAAGACTCCTGGGACTGATAAGTTTCTAGAGATTATTTTTCTGTGAATTATTTGGTTTTGATTTATTCATCTTTTGACTGACTTACTAGTCTATTACCCAGAAAGAACTAGAAGACGAGTTGTAACTGATGTCAATAGCAAGAGATAGCTCATGTATTTATTGGTGTAGGTCACATAAAGCTTGTGATCCCATTTTATACCCTATAGTTCATGTCTAAAGAAAATATGTGCCTTTCAAAAGAGCCACTGTTAAACCAGCTATATTTTTATTTTTGAAATAGGAGTTACAATATCACAAAGACAGACACCACACACACACACACACACACACACACACACCAAAAGCACTTTGAAAATATGCCCTTGAGACATCTAGAAACCAAGATTTCATTCTATGCTAGTCAAGGCATGTGTCTAATTTAGAAAATGGCCAATGGTTTTTTCTAGTCCTTATCTTCCTCACAGTATAGGTAAGCAAGTGAGATCCAGGTTTGTTCAAAGCTTGTCAAATATTAGTGTATGATGTAGTCTGAGTATCAAGCCTCCCAGTTTGTACCTCAACACTGTATCATCATGCTTGTTTCATGGGATGATAATGAATGTCATAAGGGTTTTTTTTCTTCTTTTTCCTCTCATATATTATATCTTGCTTGTAGTTTCCCTTTCTACTGTTTGCCTAGTTCCTCTCCTTTCTAACTCTTCTCCTCATCCACACCTCATCCATTTCCTCTCATAAAAGGGCAAGCCTTCCAGGGATATAAAACAAATGGCATATC
Source organism: Microtus agrestis (assembly GCA_902806775.1). Taxonomy (NCBI): domain Eukaryota; kingdom Metazoa; phylum Chordata; class Mammalia; order Rodentia; family Cricetidae; genus Microtus; species Microtus agrestis. The sequence continues at coordinate 685,770 of CADCXT010002260.1, forward strand.
AAAGTGCAATACGATTTGGCACCTCCCTTCCTGTTATGGCTGGACAAGGCAACCCAGTGGGAGGGAAAGGATTCCAAAAGCAAATCAAAAAGTCAGAGATAGCCACTGTTTCCACTGTTGGGGATCCCACAAGAGGACCAAGCAACATAACTGTAACATTTAAGCAGAAGTTCTAGATCAGACCTATGCAGGCTCCGTGGTTGTTGGTTCAGTATCAGTAAACCCCTTTCAGCCCAGGTTAGTTGATTCTTTGAGTTTCTCCTACAATTTATTCTCCCCAACTTCCACAGGATTTCCCAAACTCTGCCTAATGTTTGGCTCTGGATCTGCATGTTTCTCTCAGTTGCTGGATGAAGCCTCTCTGATGAGAACCGTGCTATGTTCCTGTCTACATGTAGAGCAGATATCATTAGGGATCATTTTATTGACTATTTTCTTTTGCTGGTTATATTTGCTTCTATTGTAGGTATCTGGGCTACCCAGCCTCTAGTTCCTGGCCCTCCAGCCAGTGTCAGAGGTAGGCTCCATCTTGTGACATGGGCGTTAAGCTAAACTAGACATTGGTTGGCCACTCCCCTAATTTCTTTGCCACAACCCAGCACATCTTGCAGGCATGACAAATTTTAGCTGGAAGGTTTTGAGGCTGGATTGGTGTAGTAGTTTGAATAGCTGGTTTGAACAGATTTATGTGTTTAAGTGCTTGACACATAGTGCCAATTGGCAGGCACTATTAGGAGGTGTGGCTTTGTTGAAGTAGGTGTGGCTTTGTTGGAGGAAATGTGTTACGGTGAAGGTGGGCTTCATATACTCAAGATATGCCCAGTATGACACAGTCTCCTTTTGCTGACTTTGGGTTAAGATGTAGAAATCTCAGTTTCTTCTCCAGCACCATGTCTGCGTATACACAGTGATAATAAAGGACCAAATCTCTGGAATTATAAGCCAACCCCAATTAAATGTTTCCCTTCATAAGAGTTGCCATGGTCATGGTATCTCTTTACAGCAATAGAAACCTTAACTAAGGCAGTTGATGTCCCAATCCCTCTACTGGAAATCCTGTCTGGTGTCAGGAGATTGCTAGTTCAGGCTCTGTATTCCCACTTACTGGAAGTCTTAGCTAGGGACACCCTCATAGATTCCAGGGAGTCTCCACTATAATAGCTTTTCATCTCACCTTAAAATGACCACAAATCTAGTTATCTCTCCCACCACTCTGTCTTCATCTTCTCCCAACATGATCCTTCTTATACCTGTCCCCGTCCAGCCCCAGTACACCCACAAAATCTATTCTATTTCCCTTTTCCAGGTAGACACATACATTCCTTCCTTGAGTTTTCCTTGTTACTTAGCCTCTGGGTCCATGGATCATAGCATGATTATCCATTACTTTATGGTTAATATCCACTTCCAAGAGAATACATATCATGTTTGTCTTTCTGGTCTGGGTTATTACCTCACTCAGGATTTATTTTCTAATTTCATCAATTTGCCTGCAAATTTTATGATGTTAATTTTTAACAACTGAGTGATACTGCATTTTGTAAATGGACTACCTTTTCGTTATCCATTCTTCAGCTGACAGGAATCTAAGTTGTTTTCAGTTTCCGGATATTACAAATAAAGTGGCTATGAACAGCGTTGAACAAGTGTCCTTTTGGTAGGATGGGACATCCTTTGGGTATATGCCTAAAAGTGGTATAAATAGTCTTAAGGCAGATAGATTCCCAGTTTTCTGAGAAACTGCTATATTGATTTCCAAAGTGGCTGTACAAATTTCCACTCCCACCAGCAAAGGAGGAATGTATCTCTTGCTACACATCATTGCCAGCATGAGCTGTCACTTGTGTTTTTGATCTTAGTCATTCTGACAGGTGAAAGATGGAATCTCAAAGTCATTTTTTTTTTTATTTCCCTGATGGCCAAAGATATTGACCATTTCTTTAACTATTTCTAGGCCATTTGAAATTCCTATGTTGAGAATTATTCTGTTTAGATCTGTACCTCATTTTTGACTGTTTTATTATTTGTTTTATTGATACCTACTTTCTTGAGTTTTTCATATATTTTGGAAATTAGTCCTTTTTCAGATGTGGGATTAGTGCAAACTATTTCCCATTCTGTACACAGCAGTTTGACAGTGTCCTTTGCCTTAGAGAAGCTTGTCAGTTTCCTGAGGTTCTGCTTATTAATTATTGAATATAAGGATTTTCTTAATATGAGGGTCCAACTTTCATTGAAAAAAAAATAAAGTGGCTTTGGATCTTATCCTATTATCTCCCTTAAAGAAGCCCTTTCTCTTAGAATAATTTTCCTAGTAAAATAATGTGAGATGCTTCTGCTATGGGATCATTTTAACCGAGAGAGTGAAATACTTATTTTTGTCTTAGCTATTTTCCGTGATACAATGTGCATTGTAATGGCTGTCCCAAAGGATTTTAGTTTATGAAGTCGATGAACAACTAAAATGATACTTATTCATCTTAATTCTTCTGCCATTCCTTACATCCTGTTCTTTAAGTATTTAAGTGTTGCTATTAGGATGGTTGATTTTTACATCCATTTTACTTCAACAGAATATATTCAACTAAGGATATTTGAGCACTAGGAATTTGAAATCAGGTCCTGTGTTTATGCAGTAATCAGTTGCCCATGCTGAGCTGTTTTCCTCACCTTGTTCTTACTTTTTATTCATAAAACAGAAAGTTTTGTTCTCATCACATTTCAGAAACTAGGAACTCATGATAAGTTATCTGAACAAGTTAAAATTTCTTTTCATCTTATTTAAACATATTTACCTTATCCTAGATAATTTAACCCTTGCCAGGATCAACTGGGTCTTTAAAAATTAGTAGTTATATTGTTGAGAATTTCTTTCATATCTAATGTGTTTCATTGTGGGCTCCATATTTCCCATAAAACTTAGCAGGAGAAAAAGAGAAATCTTATTTCTTGAGAAATACCCCTGCCAATGCTACCACTGAAGGCCACTCAGATGTCTGTGATCTGTGCTGCATCCTGAAGACTTGTTGATATTCATAGATAATGCTCCTGTTGGGGGGCACATAGATATGGCTGGTCTGTGTTGCCACCTGGGGCCATGGTGATGCACTGAACTATGATATCATGAGTACCGTGTCTGGGTTCATGGTCTCACTGTGGCCTGGGCTGTGTTGATGGCCAAGGTCCATGTTGTCACTAAAGACCAGATAGATGTCCATGGTCTATTTTGTAGCCATAGCCGTGTGGTGTCCATGATCTCAGCTACATCAGAGGGACTTGTCTGGATCTGTGGCCCTACTGCTACTGGGATCCCTCTTTGCAGTTGATGCTGATGCCAGAAAGCATACAGAAGTCCATAATCTATGTTCCCATGGACCATAAAAAGTAAATAAGTTACTTTGGCAGTGATATTGGTGACTACAGATGCACAGTTGAGAAAGATGAACATGGAAGACTTCTATGACATCATCTTCCTCCACCCAACACATACAACACACACACACACACACTCATGCCAAATAGTAACAAACTAAACAGAAAGCCACTGAAGAGAAATGAGGAACTTGGTCCTACCTGTTCTTGATGTGCCATACATTGTTGATGCTCATGGGAGGCCTGACCCTTTCTGAATGGAGTCGGCAGAGGACTATATGGGAAGGGGGTAGATGGGAGGTAGAGGGGAGGGAATAGGAGGGAAGAGATGAGGAAAAATAAATGGAATCTAAAATAAATTAAAAAACTTAATCTTAATTAATAATAAAAAAATCTGTGATAAGATGCTGAAGTGTCATTATTCACAATAGATGGCTTCCAGCATAAGTGCAGGGGAAAGGACCCAGTTATATTTAAGGGGATGGTCACTGAGAGTTTGATTATAATTTAAGACCTTATATTTTCTATTTATTTATTTATTTATGCTCAGGGGAAAGCCACAAGGGAGGGAGTTGATAAGGATAGATTAGGAAACAAACTATAAAATGACGAGAAGTTACAGCTTTTCTGTCACATAGAATCAATTGATTGCTTTTAAAATGAGAGTTATCAAAAACAATATTCTCTTCACATTTCAGTTTCTTGCCCAAATGGCTATCAAACTCCATAAGAATTCTCTTCGATGCCCATCTTCCTCTTGAAGTAAATTAGTGCTGCCAGGAGCAGAGTGTCTCATTGTCATGAAAAATCCTAAGTTATCAAAACATTTAAAATGCCATATTCTCTAGCTTTTGAATGATATGAAGAATGCCTATCAGAAATATATCCGTGCACATCTAGAAAATCTAACATGACTACAAACTTGACTATTATAGATGATTATTAACAGCCTATATGCATTACATTTTTAAGTGAACTACACAATCACAATACCTTAATCAAGATCAGAAATACATATCCATATAACAAAACTGACCTTAAATTTCTATCAATAAAGCAACATCTATACTAATGCAAATTATTCATACCTATATCATATCCCCCTTTAAATGTAAAAGAACATTTATAAACAATGTTTGGGAATATGGGCGCAGTTATCTCTCCAAACTGCTTCCTGCTGAATGGGGGCGTCGTTAATTAGGTCTTTCATGGTATAACCTGTGTGCTAGTTTCATCTCAGTTGGCAGTTGAGCGAAGCAATTTTCTGAAGATGTTCACAGCAACCCTTCAGGAGGGCGTGGTCCATCATACCATATTCGGATAGAAGAAATGAACAGGGTCTCATCCTCTGTGAAAACAAAACAAGAAACTCCTTTCCAAAGTATCATGTCCTTAGATCCAAATTGCAAAGTCAAGGCATTTCCAAAATATCTATGTTTAATTAGTTCAGCAGCATTTATAAATAAATATCTTTTAGTAGCTTTTGCTCCTTCCTCAGCATTCAAACAATTCAAAGAGAGCATAATAGCATACAGTATCAAGATTCTCTGTGTATTTTCCATCTTTGTACGCTTTATTTTAACCTCTATTTCATTTATTTTTACTTTTATTTTATATTCTCTGTATCTTTGTCCTGGAATAACTCTGTAGACCAGGCTGTCTTTGAACTCTCAGAGATCCGCCTGTTTCTGCCTCCCAGGCATTGGTATTAAAGGCATATACTATTACACCTTGAACTCACAGAGATCTGTTTGTCTCTGCCTTCTAGGCACTGGGATTAAAGGCGTGTGCTACCACACCTTGAAGTCACAGAGGTCAATCTCCCTCTGTCTCCCAAGCCTTGGGATTAAAGGCGTGTACTACATCACACAACTTCTCTTTTTTACTTTTTTTTTTACTTTAAAATTTTAACTTTTAGTCTGCATATTATTTTCAACACACTGTAAATCATTTAGAAATTTTTTTATCTTTGAATCTCTCTTTACTGTATATCTCTCTTTTTCTGACCACGAGCCTTTAATTTACCAAGCAAAATCAGTAGGACTAAAGCCGTGGCTTTGCCACCTAGATCCAGTCCATTCCTTGGCTTTCTGCCATTCCAACCTTGTGGCTGAGGTACCGGCCAGAGCCGCCTTCAGTGCCACAACTCTACTGTGTTTCAAGTTCCTTGACAGCTTCCACAGCCTGGGCTTGTAAACCGCATGACCCGCCGCGTAAAAGAGTCAGAGTTTGCCTGGCAGGACAGCCCAAAGCCGGCATTTTTAAACAGCGCAGTTTTTCCTGCTACGGCTGAAAACTGAAAGCATGCGTTCAGTTTTCATCAACATCGTCTAAGTGTTTGTGGCAGGACCTCTTAATGGCTGCGGGTTTTGCAGTGAAGCTGAGTCAGGAAGCCTCTCTTAGGCGGCTCTAGCAAGCAGGGCAGACCCAAGAAACTGCTGCTACCAAGAAAACAAACATGCTCTCTCTTTCCCAGGCTTTCTCAGACATTCTGTGGATTCAGTTGTCCCACGTTGGGCAGCCATCTGTTGAAATAGCAGCGGCGGGGCTCGTCCCCAACACCCCAGCGCTTCACGTGGCTAGCTTATGCCCGAAATAACAACACACATACTGTATTCATTTAAGTACTGCTTGGCCCATTTGCTTCAACCTCTTAACCCATTTTTAATCATGAGAGAAGGACCCCAAGGTGCGCTTACCGGGAAGATTCTAGCCAACATCCATCTTGGATCGGAATTTCATCCCTCTGCCTCAGAGAGCAGAGCTATCCCGTCTGCCCGCTAGACAGGAGCATGGTGTCTCTTTCTGAGACATCTGGCTCTGAGCGGAGCTGCATGCTTTCTGCCCTCACTTCCTCTTCCTCTCAGCATTTTCTTCTGCTTACTCCACCCACCTATGTTCTAACCAACCAGGACCAAGCAGTGTATTTATTGCTTAGCCAATGAAATCAAGAGATTGATATATGACACTCCATCACATGAAGGCATAAGTCACGAACAATGCTACACCAGTTTGGAGTTATAATTAATAGGGTGTTATTTATTTAAAAAGGCAAAACTTACAGACCACCGTCCCGGACAACAGCCATCTGCGCAACAAGGAGGGAGTCTAGTCTCAGCGGAGCAGGAAGTGAAGAGAGAGAGAAAGGAAATAGCCGCTTCTTTTAAGGGAGAGAAACCACGCCCCAATGGGCTGGTATCTCGCAGCTATTGGTTGGGGGGCGGAAGGACCTCCGCAACACCTCCCCCTTTTGTTTAAGTAAGAAAGTTCTAAACCTACTACAAAATTATATACAATAAGTACAAATATCCTATTCTAACTAGCTTAGGTCTTGTATAATAAATAACTTGGCCAAGTCATGGAGAAAAGTAACTTCATTTTATAGTCTTCAACCCCATCGAAGATCTGAGAAGGGAAATAATGTTACCTGAGTAATTAGGAAGTTCAGTAAAACAACTTCCAAAACATGCAACAAATCACAGAGACAACTAGCTACCTGGGCAATCACCCAAAGTCATGTTTGCAGCGTAAGCAACCAACTTTGGCTAAGGCCTAACATAACTGACATACCATTTTCAAGGCAAGCAACTTTTCAAAACTATCTTACCCTGTCTTGGCAGGATATGACAGTCCTGTTTTATCCATTGATGCACGCTCTGTATCTCTGTCAGTGGTTGAGGTATGGGCATTTCTTTGCCCCAAGGCCAGTTCTGCCAAAAAGAAAGCTCCAGGTGGAGTGTCGTTGGTGCTCAACATTCTCTCGGGAATAGGCGGTGTTGCCAGGAGCAATTGTGTCTCACTACCACAAAACTCTGAGTTAGATTAAGGCCATTTTCTACAGCTCTTTGAAGAGGTCGAAGACCGTCTGTCTATACTAGTGTAATCTCTATATATCTAAAGAACCTGATTAGTCTAATTATAAATGACAAACTTAGATGACTATAATCTATATAATTCTCAATATCTATCTAACTTAAAGACTAAGACAATAAACGACTGTGAAACAAATAAGGATAATGACCTCCAAATATAAACAATGTACAAATATACATTGCAATATGGTAAATATATATCAATATACAAACAATATATGAGTATCTTAATCAGAGGTAGAAATGTACACTGCCATATGGTAAATATATACAATATATATATATCAATACAATATATGTCAATACATAAAAAATGTTTTAAACAGAGGTAGAAATATGCATGCATACAATAGTCAATATAATTTAACTTTGTATCAATATACAAAAATCGATATCAATATATTTGTCTAAAAACAGTGACTCCAATTATAAATCTATTATCCCATCAATCCTTTTTTTTTCAAAATGATCCTGAGCTTATAAAATTCCTCCCTCACCCTCCCAACCCCTAAATGATGTCCCTAAACCCAGGGGCAAACTTTACTGGGAGAGGGGACGTCGTCCTCTAGAATTACTTCCAGCTGTCATGGGGGCCGTTCTTTCTGGGGATCCTGTGAAAGTAAAATGATGGTTAAATTTCAAGATCAATGTCTTTTAAAATTGCAAATAGTCTCTGAGTATTTTGTGGAGGTCTGGCCAGAATGTTGTACAAGATGTGCACCACTTCAGCTAACCAAGTTGGGATCGTCTTGTGCAGTTGGTACCCAAAACAGGTCTTGTAGTAGCGCTATCAGTATCATGACGTCATATCAACCAGGTAGAGTTGTTGTTGTGGGGCCCCATCTTCTTCCTGGAAACTTCAAATGTCACTTCAGGAAAGACTCATTGTTCATTGTGAAAAACTTAAGCATTCATCATATAGACATATATAGACATATGTATATATTCAATGAAAGGCATGATAGATATATTCAATGAAAAGTATGATAGACATGAAGAAAAGCAAAGATGTTTTCTAAACTCATATTTCTTTCTGTCCCATATCATGGCTCTTGACATGAGTCAGAAACTCCAGAAACTCTGGGTTTTTCTTACCAACAGGCTTGGAATTGGAGAGGGACTGAGCCAGAGTCCAACTTCAAAACCAGCTCTATAAATTTAGAAATATGGTTTAATATATTATACTTACACAACCCATTCCGTTTTCTTGATATTTCCTATTGGGCAGGTATTTTTCCATCTGTCAGTATCCAAACATCCAGGGTCCTTTGAATTTTTCAAAGATGAGTGTTTTCCTATGGAGATAAGAACAGAACCCTGCCCCCATTCTATATGTTTTTCTTACCACCTGTATGAATATCATCATTGTGGATGGGTTGTCATTTCTCCTTTCCAAGAGGTTTCTCCTCTTCAAATCGAAACTTTATTAATTTTGATGGTATCCACAATTTTTCTTCTCCTGTGGAAACAAGAGCAAAACCCCTTCCCCAACGTAGCACATTTCCTGGCTTCCATTGAGAGGTCAGCACATCTTTGAAATAAATCGGTTGATTTAGTTCAGCAGACTTTTCCATTATCCAATGTCTTTCTGCTGCTGTCGTTCCTTTCTCATTAGCGTTAAGAAAATTCAAGGTTAATAGAGCATTATGTAATCTATTTCTGGGGGTATTTTCAGTCCCTTTCTGTTTGTTCAGCATATCCTTTATAGTACGATTTGATCTTTCTATAACTGCCTGTCCTGTAGGATTATTTGGTATACCTGTAATGTGTTTTATATTATAATAGTCAAAAAAGCGTTTCATTTTCTTAGATACATATGCTGGACCATTATCTGTCTTTATTTGTGCAGGTATACCCATGATGGCCATAACTTCCAATAAATGTGTGATTACTGAATCAGCCTTTTCTGAACTCAGGGCAGTAGCCCATTGAAACCTGAATACGTGTCTTGGTGTGGTGTACATATTTTAATTTACCAAATTCCATAAAGTGGAACACTCCATCTGCCGATTTATTTTCTTAGTACCCTTTGGGTTACTCCCTGCGGGCAACGGTGTTTGATTATAGAAAGAACAAGTAGGACATCTCTTTATAATGTCTTTAGCTTGTTGCCAAGTAATGGAAAATTCTTTCTTTAGGCCTTTACTATTGACATGATGCTTTTTATGAAATTCTGAGGCCTGCAACACACTTCCAATCAATAATTGATCAATCTCAGCATTGCCTTGGGCTGGGACCAGGCAGACCTGTATGGGACCGGATGTGTGTTATGTACATCGGACAAGCCTGTTCCTGATTATGTTTGTACCTGGATAAACAATGAGTCAACTCTGTGTCATCTGGTATAAATTCAGCGGTTTCAATATGCAAGATAACTCTTTCTGCATATTGAGAATCTGTAACTATATTAAGAGGTTCTTTAAAATCCCTTAGCACCATAAGAATGGCATATAATTCTGCCTTCTGGACAGAATTATAAGGGCTTTGTTCCACCTTACTCAATTCATCTGACTTGTAACCTGCTTTCCCTGATTTATTGTCAGTATAGGCGTACGGGCTCCAGTTATTGGAGCATCACGTACAATTTTAGGAAGAATCCAAGAAGTTCTCTTTATGAGGTTAAGTCTACCACTTTTGGGATAGTTGCTATTAATTTCTCCCAAAAAATTAGCACAAGCTCTTTGCCACGGTTCATTGTCTTCCCATAACTTTTTTATTTCTTCAGTAGTAAAAGGCACTATAATTTCTGCTGGGTCTATACCTGCTAGTTGATGAAGTCTCAGCTTACCTTTTATAATTAATTCAGAGACTTTTTCCACATAAGTTTTTAATTTTTTACTTGGTTTATTAGGTATAAATATCCACTCTAAAATAATATCTTCCCTCTGCATTAGAATCCCAGTAGGAGAAATTCTGGAAGGCAATATGACTAGGATGCAGCTAAGATTTGGGTTCACCCTATCCACATGTGCCTCCTGTAATTTTTCCTCAATCATTGTCAGTTCCTTTTCTGCTTCAGCTGTCAGTTTTCTTGGACTATTCAAATCTTTATCACCATCTAAGGTTTTGTTTAAATGAACTATTAGATCAGGTGTTATCCCAACAGCTGGTCGTAGACTGGAAATATCTCCTAACAATCTTTGGAAGTCATTAAGAGTCTTTAACTGGTCTCTCCTAATTTGTGCCTTTTGCGTTTTAATTTTCTCTAACCCTATTCTGTAACCTAGGTAGTTAATAGAATTTCCTCTTTGAATCTTTTCAGGGGCAATTTGTAATCCCCACCTAGGCAAGACTTTCTTTACTTCTTCAAACATCCTTTCTAAAGTATCTTTATTTGAATCAGATAACAAGATGTCGTCCATGTAATGATAAATTATGGACTTGGGGAATTGTTTACGAATTATTTCCAATGGCTTACTTACAAAATATTGGCACAATGTAGGACTATTGAGCATACCCTGTGGGAGGACAGTCCATTGATATCTCCTATTAGGCTGAGAATTATTATAAGTAGGCACTGTGAAGGCAAATTTTTCTCTATCCTTTTCTTGTAACGGTATAGTGAAAAAACAATCTTTCAAATCAAGAACTATAGAGGCCATTTTTGGTAGTGAGAAGGCAAGGATTCCAGATTGTAGTGGGCCCATAGGTTGAATTACTTTGTTGACAGCTCTTAGATCTGTCACCATTCTCCATTTACCAGATTTCTTTTTTACAACAAACACAGGAGAATTCCAAGGGCTGGTTGATTCTTCAATATGGTGAGCATCTAGTTGCTCTTGCACCAGCTGTTCCAATGCCTGCAATTTATCTTCAGCTAAAGGCCACTGTTTGATCCATATTGGCTTCTCAGTTAGCCATTTTAAAGGTAGGGCTGTTGGTACCTCTAAAGTATTTGTTGTATGTTCTTGTACAGCCTGAATGGCTGGTGACCTTTTTCCATAATACCGCATCATATCTTTCCTAGAATTATGAGTTCCTGGAACTGGGAATGTTAATCTGGGTATTCCATTGTGTGGTCGCCCCATAAATTTATGGCATTTGGTATATATGGCTTTGTTTCCTTTTGCCCTTCTTGCATTAACCCATCTTGTGCTTTTTTTGGATAGGGTTCCAATTCCCAGAAACTGAACATCTACCTCTTGAAGAGGCCAATTCGGATGCCAGGATTCTGGAGTAATGATACTTACATCCGCACCTGTGTCTAATAAGCCTTCAATAAAAGTGCCATTTATACAGACTCTTAGCTTTGGTCTTCGATCGTTAATAGAAGTCTGCCAAAATATACGTTTACTCTGTCCTACTGGGTTTTTTGACTCATCCTCCATGCGTAATTCATTTTGACCGTATTACTTTGGAATTGGGCTTTTAATTTTCTTGGTGAGGCACTTTCCCTGTGCTGGGATGCTGGGCCACTGTTGGCTTGGGGCCTGGCCCTGGGTTTCGCGTTCGGGTTGCCTTGTTTGTCTGTGTTGACCTGCATTCTTGGCCATGTGGCCTTTCCTCGCCTCTTCCTGAGGCCTGGTCCTTCTTGTTTCCCAGAGGAGATATTATTCTGAATTCTGTGTCTGCATCCCTTTCGATGTCCTATTTCCACAATTAAACACCTGGCAGTTTGTGTTCTTTGCTGTGGAACTGCTTCTCCTCCAGATTCATCTTTGCTAAAGCCTCATACCAACCAGATAAGTTACAGGACATGTTCACAGCTTAAAGAGACAAGGTAAGGAGATAAAACCCACCTTTAATCAAAGACTTGAGTAAAACAGTAGGGGTTCAAATTGGAGCAGCATCCAACAAGTATTTGAAAGTTATTTTTGACTGGCTCAGTATGTGTATATATCTATGAGGTACCATGATATGGTGTTTTGGTACGCTGGCTAATGATCAACTCAGGAACATATCAAATCAATCACCTTAGAATTTTATCAACCACTAATCTTCTCTTCTGATTCTCCTATTTTGAGACATATGATGTGTTGTTGTTAACTATGGTACCCCTGTTGTTTCACCAAATACCAGAATCCGAGTCTCCTATCTTGCATTTAGCCAGTTGATCCACAGAGCTTAAGAAGCAGAACCCCAGGCTTTTCATCGATGGGCACTGGGTTTTATGGACAACAGAATACAAAACAATTGCAGATACCATAACTCAGGTGGTAAAGAAATACATTGTTTTATTCTCTTTTTTTCCTACATCAAATACCCCTATTACATTTGTTTCCTAATCCTATTCTGTTCTCCATAAAAACCCAGTTTTATCTCACTACCTTGTCTCTTTAAGCTGTGAGCATGTTCTATAACTTATCTGGTTGGTGTGATCTTAGAAATGTGAAGAGAATATTGTTGTGGTAACTCTCATTTTAAAGCAATCAATTGATACTATGTGACAGAAAAGTTGTAACTTCTCATCAGTTTATATAAAAATGCATACACACTAGCAAATCTATTGAATTGGACAAATTGAAAACTCTTCTATAATAATGGCACTTTGCTCCTGGCATAAGAGCTCTATTTATTACAGAGATATGCTCGAGTTTGTTCACCATTTGACCTAAGATGGAAAAAAAAAGCATTTTTTAAAAGTATCTCTTTGAAATAAAGCAATACATAAATATATACTTTTCCGATCTGCAAAGATAGTTTTAATACGATTGAAATTGTGTACTTTAAATGCAAAGGGAATATTTTTGTTAATTATCCTATAGAGCAAGCGTCATGTATTTTTTTTTTTTGTTTTTGGTTTTGTTTCACAAGACAGAGTTTCTCTGTAGCTTTGGAGCCTGTCCTGGAACTAGCCCTTGTAGACCAGGCTGACCTACAACTCACAGAGATCCACCTGCCTGAGCCTCCAGAGCGTTGGGATTAAAGGCGTGTGCCACCACTGTTCAGCAAGCATCATGTATTGATGGTAATAATTATTGATTATTTTATTAGGAGAGACAAATGACTCAAGACTCTGATTTCAGAAGCCATTAGTAAAACTATTTGTCTAGGGGAGAAAAATAGGTGAGCATTCAAGGCTATTTTCCCCTTTCTCTTTTATGAGGTTCAGTGTGGCTGGATTACTGTTGAGGTCTTTGATATTTGGACTTGAGTTTTGTACATGGGAATAGATATAGATCTATCTTCATTCTTCTACATGTTGATTCCCAATTATGGCCAGCATCATTTGTTGAAGATGCGTTCTTTTTTCTTTTTGCATTGTATAATTTTAGTTTGTTTGTCAAAATTCAGGAATTCATAGGTGTGTTGATTAATTCAGGGTCTTTGATTTGATTCCATTGTTCCATCTGTCTGTTTTAAAGCCAACACCAAGCTGGTTTTATTACTGTAGCTCTATAAAAGAAATTAATATCAGGGATGGTGATGTCTCCAGAAGTTCCTTTATTATACAAATTTATTTTAACTGTCCTGTTTTTTGATTTTCCAGAAGAAATTGAGTGTTATTCTTTTGAGGTCTGTAAAGAATTGTGTTGGGATTTTGATGGTGATTCAACTGAATCTGTAGATTGCTTTTGGTGAGATGGCCATTTTTATTATGTTGAGCCTACCTATCTAAGAGCATGGGAGATCTTTTCATTTTCTGATATTTTCTTCCATTTCTTTCTTCAAAGACTTAAAGTTTTTGTCATACAGATCTTCCATTTCTTTTGTTAGTGTTAACCAAAGAAGTGAAGTCTTTCATTTCTTTTGTTAGTGGGTATTTTTTTTGTGACTATTGTAAAAGGTGATATTTCTCTGATCACTTTATCAGCCCTTTTATCATTTGTATAAAGAATGGCTACTGATTTTTTTTTTTGAGTTGACCTTGTATCCTGCCACATTACTGAATTTGTTTATCAGCCGTAAGAGTTCCATGGCAGAATTTTTAGGGTCACTTAAGTATACTGTCATATCATCAGTAAATCAGGAAAGTTTGACTTCTTCCTTTCCAATTTGTATTACTTTCATCTCCTTTTGTTGTCTTATTGCTCTAGTTAGAACTTCAAGTACTATTTTGATTAGATATTGAGAGAGTTGATAGCCTTGTCTTGTTCCTGATTTTAGTAGAATCACTTTGAGCTTCTCACCATTTAATTTGATATTGGCTGTTGACTTGTTTATATTGCTTTTATTATGTTTAAATATGTTCGCTGTGTCCTGGATTTCTCCAAGACCTTTATCATGAACGGGTGTTGGATTTTGTCAAATGCTTTTTCAGCATCTAATGAGATGATCATATGGTTTTATTGCTTCAGTTTCTTCATATCATAGATTACATTGGCAGATTTTTGTATGTTGAGCCATCCCTGCATCTCTGGGATGAAACCAATTTGATTGTTTGATTGTCATAATGAATATTTTTTGATGTATTCTTGGATTCAGGTTTCTAATACTTCATTGAGTATTTTTTGCATTAGTATTCTTGAACTAGATTTGTCTGTAATTCTTTTTCTTAGTTGGTGTCAGAGGTCCTTCTGTCTATGTGTTTCTTTTATTGGTTAATGAATAAAGAAACTGGCTTGGCCTATAGCAAGGTAGAACTTAGGCAGGAAAAGCTAGGTTGAATGCTTGGCGAAAGAGGGTGAAGTCAAGAAGAAGCCATGTAGCCCTTCCAGGAACAAAGGTCAGAATCTTGCCTGTAAGTCACAGCCATATGACGATACATAGATTACTACAAATAAGTTAAATTAAGATGTAAGAGTTAGCCAATAAGAAATTAGGGCTAATGGGCCAAGCAGTGATTTAAGTAATACAGTTTCTGTGTGGTTATTTTGTTTCCGGGAAGCCAGGAAACAAGCGGTCTCTCTACTACACTTAGTTCTTTGTATACTACTAACCTTAAGTTTCAGGGTAATTGTAGTCTCATAAAAAGAGTTTGGCAATGTTCCTTCTGTTTCTACTGTGTGGAATAGTTTGAGCAATATAGGTATTAGCTTGTTTTTGAATTTCTGGTAGAATTCTGTGATGAAATCATCCTTCCCTGGGATTGTTTTGACTTGGAGACTTTTGATGACTGCTTCTATTTCTTTAGGATTTAGGTCTATTTAAATTGTTTATATGGACTTGATTTAATTTGGATATGTGATACCTATCCAGAATATTGCTCATTTCTTTTAGTTTTTCAAATTTTGTGGAGAACAAGTTTTCGAGGTATGACCTAATGATTGTCTGGTTTTCCTCAGTGTCTGTTACTATGTTTCCCTTTTCATTTTTGATTTTGTTAATTTTGATATTCTCTCTATGCCTTTTGGTTACTTGGATAAGGGTTTGTCTATCTTGTTGATTTTCTCATAGACCCAGTTCTTTTTATCATTGATTATCCCTCATTTTTTTTATTTCATATCATCTATGCCTCCTGGGTGTGTTTGCTTCTTTTTTGTTCTAGAGATTTTAAATCTGCCAAGTCACTAGTGTGAGATTTCTCACCTTTTTTAATGTAGGCACTTAGTGCTATGAACTCTCCTCTTAGCATTGCTTTCAAAGTGTACCATAGGTTTGGGTTTGTTGTGCATTCATTTTCATTGAATTCTAGGAAGTCTTTAATTTCTTTTAATTTCTTCCTTGACCCAGGGGTGATTCAGCTGAGCATTGTTTGATTTTCATGGATTTTTAGGCTTTCTGCAATTAGTGTTGCTGTTGAACTCTAACATTAAACCACGGCATTTGATAAGATACAAGGGGTTATTCTTATTTTGTAATCTTTTGAAGTTTTCTTTGTTACAGAGTACATGGTCAATTTTAGAGAAGGTTTTATGAGGTGCTGAGAAGAAGGTATATTCTTTTGTGTTTGGGTGAAATGTTCTGTAGAAACATGTTAAGTTCATTTGAATCATGATATCTGTTATTTGTCTTATTTCTTTGTTAAATTTCTGTCTGTTTGACCTGTCCATCAATAAGAGTGTAGTGTTGAGTCTCATGCTATTAGTGTGTAAGGTTTGATGTGTGATTTAAATTTTAGTAATGTTTCTTTTGCATATGAGGTACTCTTGTATTTGGGGCGTAGATGTTCAAATTGATACTTCATCTTAATTCATTTTTCCTGTGATGAGTATCAAGTGTACTTCTCTATTTATTTCGATTTGATTTTAGCTTGAAGTCTACTTTGTTAGATATTAGGATAGCTATACTCACTAGTTTTTTAGGTCCTTTTTATTGGAAAATCTTTTCTCAACCCTTTACTCTGAGGTAATATCTGTCTTTGAGGTTTAGGTATGTATCTTATACACAGAAGGATGAATCCTGTTTTCATAACCATTCTGTTAGTCTATGTCTTTTATAGATGAATTGATATTAAAAAATATTAATGACAAGTGACTACAAAGATTGGACAAAATTCTTCAAAATTTAAAAATTGACCTCATGAGATTCCTAGTATATATAAGTAAGAGAAAAGAAGCCATACATTCTTATGAAATTATTGGTGTAGGAGGTTCTTTTGTCTATGTCTTACTTTTATTGGTTAATGAATAAAGAAACTGTCCTGGCCTAGTTGATAGGACAGAACTTAGGTAGGCGGGGGAGACAGAACTAAATGCTGGGAGGAAGAAAGGCGAAGTAGGGGAGAGACACCATGGAGCTGCCAGAGACAGATATGCTGAATCTTTCCCAGTAAGCCACTGCCACATGGTGATATACAGATTAATATAAATCGGTTAAATTAATGTAAAAGTCAGCCAATAAGAAGCTAAAACTAATGGGCCAAGAAGTGATTTAATGAATACAGTTTCTGTTTAGTTATTTCAGGACTAATCTAGCTGAGTGGCTGGGATGAACAAGCAGGCCCTCTTCTTGCAACAAATTATAGTAGGTTGGAAATTCTTCTTCAGGTCTAAGCTTAATTCTTTGCAAGTAACAAGAAGAAATGGAATGAAATTTTCATATCATACATTTGTATTAACTATTGACCTTTTCCTGAGTTAACAAATGGTGATATAAAAACGTTTCTTCAAAGTTGCATCATTTTTTAAAATGTTTTATTTAGTATATTGCTATCTACTCAAATTTATCACAAACCTACAGTGATTTGTCCCTGTAACCACACCAGATTGATTGTTGTTTTTGTAAGGAATGCAGATGGTATGATGTCTGAGAGTCCAAATTTTCTTCATTGTGTTTTGACTAGAAATAATAAATGAGTTCTTAATAAGCATGCAAGAAAATATGTTTTGGTCTATAATATAAATGAATTGTATTTACCAACAAATTATTTTTATACCAAGGAAAGACACAAAGTATAAGAAAAATTTAAACTTAGCCTATGAGAACATTGAGGAGTAGCTTCATTTCATTGCATTTATAAAATGTGTACATTTTTGCTAAGATTTGATATAGAGGTATTTATGTTTGAAATTTGTATATTCCATCTCATTTTAGGAATTATTTTTCTCATCTTTATTATTCCCCACCTTTACTTATGATGTGAAATATTTTATGATTGCTTAGAGCAATTAAATATTGCATATTTCTTTAAAATTCATAAAATATTACATTTCTGCATGTAATATTTCAGTTTTAAACATCAGTCAGCATAGGTATTCAATAATTTTTCACATCAATTTTTAGAGAAGTAGATTAATAAAAATGTATACTTAGGACAATGGAGCACAGAGATTATAGCTAGTGTTTAGATTTTTATCTTTGGAGTTAGCAAGAGAGTAGAAAAAACAAAGAAAACTGTCCTTAGATAGTTACAGATACTCCTTAGATAGTTACAGAAAATTGTAAGATTCTCTGTGCAAATAAGACAGAAATTCAAAAGAAGAAGAAAGAAAGGTGGCTCTCCTTGAAGAGATTCACTCCTGTCCTGGTTACCTAGGTCATACTTTGTATGTTCTACAGACAACGATAAGTTCAATAAATGACTAAGACAAGAAAGTAAATTATAAATAAACAGTAAAATATAAATAAAATTTCACACCAATATATTGTATTCCTATGCATATACTGAACAGAATTATTTATTTCCTCATAATGTTACCTAACGTGTATTATGTATTAGAATATCTCCATATTCACACATATATAATTCTGGGCTTTACCTGGAGTATCAAATTCAAATTCAGTTAAGATTTTCCTCATTGATATGTTCTATTTCTGCTTTAAAATTCTCAGCTCATTTCTAAGTTTTTATGGGATTCTTATGCTGAAAATTCGCTTGTTTAATAACATGCTTAAGTTTCCCTACGGTTGATAATTTCCTTAGATGCAATTCTATCTCTCTCATTATCCCTAGCTTCAGAGTTTGATGTAGAAGTGTAATGAGATGGAGCTATGCTATTTGGTATAAATCTGGTATAAATCTTTTTTTAGATAGATGCTTTCTACTTCTTGCTGAAGCGAATATTTCAACATAATACATTTTGTTTCATTTCTACTGGAGGTTCAACTGAGGCAATAGAAATAGTTGGAGCCGAAACCGGCTCAAAATGGCATGGTACAAGTATGAGGGCGCTCTCCACATGGCCTAAGACAGGGTGCCCTGTGATCTGCTTACTTTAATCCTGCTAGATGCCTTTTATTTGAGGAGCTCCAAGGACGGGTGACTTATGGCAGGATAATCCCCCAACCTAAGGCAGGGCCCTGGGAACCCTAGGACGGGTAAGGGGGAAAGAAAAAAGGCCTGGTCCCCACTCGGCCTAGGAGTCATGGGGCACCCCTCTGTTCCCAGGAGAGGTGGATTGCTTCACCACTGGAGAGGAGGGTCTCTCCTTGTCTCAGTCCCTTCTCCTTTGCTCTGACACCATGGTTGACTCTGACTGGTGCTCTCCATGTGATAGCTGCCTGCCTTTGTATGGGAGGGGGGAGGGGATCTGTTGGGAGCCGTTTCCCCCTAGAGATCATTGCAGGAACCATCGCCCTGGGGAGACTGTGGGGAACCCTACACCCATGGTTGTGCTGGGAATGATTCTGTTGCCCCACACCCAGTTGAAGCTGTTAATGGAGAAAAATAAAATAAATAAAAATAAAAAAAAGAGTTGGAGCCAACTTGATTTCTTTTCTCTTAATTTCTTATTCTCGTAGTATTGTATTTAATGCCTTTAGTGTCTATACAATAATTACTTTGTAGTTCTGTTAGTTCACAATGCATATGATATTCTCATTTTCTCCAAACATTGTATATAAAAGCTGGACCCATTATAATCTGGAGACATCCTCTAAAGAACATTCTTTTCTTGTTGTCTAGTAATTATCTGAAATTTAGATTACTTTAGGATATAGAATAAATGCATGTACATTTTCTTTTCAAATTTGATGTAATGAATCAGTTCATTAATAACCAAAATGGTAGGCAATTGAGCTATTTTCACTATAATTAAAATAATCTCACATGGTGAAATTACATGCTTTCTCCTGTGTTGAGGTTCATGGTCCCAGGGACCATTTGATAACTTTGTTTTTCCTGATGAAAAATATGCCATGTGTTCATCTTGTATATCTGTTGCATTAAGTAGGAAATAATTATCTATGTGGGAAAATTGGTATTTTCTTGTGGAAGTTAGTATTCAAAACTGTCATGAAAGTTCACCTTCACGCTAATTTTGAATTCTCTTCTTCATCACAGAAAATTTAAAAACTGGCAATTAAATAAAAGTTTAGAAAACCCTATCATACATTTCTTTGCCTAAGATCCTGTTTTCATACATTTGAGTCACTGGTAGTTTTGGGAAAATACATTTGTTGTGAAATATTACTTTAATGTTGGAAAGATGTGTTACATTTGTTTACAGTACTTCTGTTTAATTATGTAAAGATGTGTTGCGTTAGTTTCACTTTGCCTGCCTAAGGCACCTGATTGGTCAAATAAAGAGTTGATGGGCCAATAGCCAGGCAGTAAGTGATTGACAGGACTGGTGGGCAGAGAGAATAAATGGGTGGAGAAATCTAGACTCAGAAAGAATGAGAAGAGAATGAGAAAAAATGAAGAGAAAGAGAGGGACATACCCAGGGCCAGAATCCAAAGATCCACGAGCCAGCTAGCCAGGAGGAACAGTAAAAGTAAGATATACAGAAAGACAGTAAGAAAGGTAAAAAGCCCCGAGGGAAAAATGTAGATAAAAGAAACAGATTAAAATAAAAGCTAAGATAAGGCCAAACATTCATCACTAATATTAAGTCTCTGTGTCATAATTTGAGAACTAGTTGGTGGCCGCAATGAAAAAGCCAGCTACAGTCATTCAGTTTTTTTTTTTTAAATTGAGGTGTCAAATTCCTACATTGTCTTCTTTCATTGAAAAATGTTCTTTTTTCCTCATTTAATATACCCTGATTACAGTTTCCCCTCCCCTAATTCCCAGTTTCTCTCTACCTCCCCTACCATCTGGACCCAATCCTTTTTTCTTCTTGGGAGAATTCTTTTTTAAAAAAAATTTGGGTATTTTTTATCTATGAACTATTATAATTGACCACTGATACTGAGTTTGATTATTTTAATGTATGTCAATTGCCCAATTCAAAATCATTTTACTTTTATTTTAATGACATAATTAAATTCAGGTAGAATTTTTCCATGAAGTTCAACCTGGTCTCAGACTTGACAACTTGCATTACAGACAGATATATGTCACTGTGCTCAGCACAAACCCATTTTATTACCTTAATATAATGAACAAAAGACATGAAAAGAAAAACTACACTTAAAAACTTAAATATATATGTATTATGATATCACATGTTATGGAAAGCCAAGATTTCTTTCTTTCTATAGATTTGTTCAGACTTTCATTTGTAAGTACATAAACATCTTTATATAACACTATGTAGAATTTTCTAAGAATCTATGAAACTAAATATGCATAATAGGCCTTTGACACTTGAGATTTTAAAGTCATAATACTCTGTCTATGTTTGTATCTGGTCAAATTATTCAACAAATTTATAAGCTTCATTTTATGTTTGATAAGGTATGGAAAGCAATTAATCCAGTGCTTATCTTTGAGACTTCTTTGATTCTTCTTTCAAACAAAGCATTACTCATAATCCAAATATTGAAAAAGGATATACAGCCTTGAGAGTTAAACACAGAAATGAAGTTATTTTTTGTTTTTGCTTTTTTATTATTTGTTTGCTTATTCTTCTCTCATTCATTTCATCCTAACTACAGTTTCCCCTCCCTCCACTTGTCCAATGTCCCCCCCAGATATACTTTTTCTCTATTTCCCTTCAGAAAAGAACAGACTTCCCTGGTATATTGACCAAACATGGCATAACATTTTACAGTAAGATTGGGCACATAACCTCTTCTCAAGTCTTGACTTGGACAAGGCAACTCTGTCAGATGAAAATGATTCGAACCGCTGGCAAAAAGACTCAGGGACAATTCCCACCCCTTCTGTTAGGAGTCCTACAAGAACACCAATGTACACAACCATAACACATATGCAGAGGATCTTGATAAGTCCCATACAGGCTCCTTGATTTTTGCTTCAGTCTCTGTCAACCACTATAAGCCCTGCTTATTTGATTCTGTGGGCCATGTTCTCATGAAGTCCTAGATCCCTTTGACTGCTATAATCCTTTATCCCTCTCTTCTTCAGGGTTCCCTGAGCGATGAAAGCTATTTGGGCCTATACCACACCTGGTGAGTTAGAAAGTCTCATAAAGAGGCCAAGTAACATATGTTCTAATATACCCTAATATGTGACAAAGACGGACAACAATATGTTCATCTTACCCTGCCTGTTTTCCTAGGTCATTTTCCACTATCTACCTCTTGTTTATCTGTAGCATCCTGAGGGGTCAGTCTCTTAGCTGCATTTGAAAAACCTGAGAGATTCAAGGAAAATTGCGACTAACCCACTGGTCTTATCATCATTGACTGGGTATGCTTTTATTTGTTTCGGGTGATCAATGGAACCCAGCTTTTATGTCAAGGAAACTCTGTATTTCAATTGCTGGAACATGTTTTCAAATGACTCTTGGCAATTAGGTAATGAAAGCAAGAAATTGCTGACCTGTAAAAATTTCAAAGTTGACAGGATCTATATACATTTATGTTAAACATTAATCTGAATGAAGACCTCAAGTTTATCTTAGGAGGTTTCAGAAACAGCTCAAAAATCATGCTCTGGTTTGTACAGATAGAAACAGTGGAGTGTTCCTACTTATGTATGAAAAGTGACTCCCAGTCTTCCCCCTCTACCTCTGCCTTCTTACCGATCCTCCATATCCTCCATATCCCCCTTTTCTTCTCAGCTTCTCCTTATTCCTATAACACCCTTATTTTTTTAAAAATGAACACCTGTATTGAATTTGAATAATAGTGTTAGAAGGTTCTGTTTTAAATGACTTTTATTCTTGATGCATCCTGAACTATAAGAACATTTTGATTGTTCCTTGCAAGATGAGCAAGAGACTGAATTTAAAGATAAGAGTGTATTTCTTCCCCAAAGAGGCAAACTGCTTGATTATTTGTTCAGGTCCCTGAGCTACTGGAGCAGCAGACCCTGTGCAAAGGGCATCATGTGCAGTGAGAGGGAGACTAGGCATGCAAGGAAATGAAAAGAAATATTAGAACTGTTATTATCTGTACTTACAATAGAAGGACCGCACTGCAGATAACAGTGAATGAAGCTCTTTTTTTATATTTATCTCGTGTCACATCTTCAGAACAAAACCAATGCGTAGACAACTGTGGCTTGTTCTAATAACAAAACGGCTGCCTGAAATGAAATTCTTGACATACCAATCACTCTTTATTGCCTAATCACTTTTTCATACAAATTATGTTTGTAGACACTTTAATAAATGTTTTGCACTTAGTCATCTACTTTATTTTCTTTGCTAAGAGGTCCTTCAACAGCTACAAATGAACAAAGCTTCACAGGGAGGCACAAAACATTTCCTGTCATGTTACTAGCACAGGATCCTCCTAAGGAGTCAGGGAGCAAAAACAGAAAGGAGTATGAACAAAACATTTCTGTGAGAAATTTTGTAATTGTGATTTTAATACTGCTATTGACTTTGTCTTTATTGTGATGTGTGTGTGTGTGTGTGTAAATGTGTGTAGGTGCAGCAGGTGCTCATCACTGTATGTGCATGAGTGTGGAAGTCAGTGTTGAACCTTGTGTCTGAATCTTCAGCATACCTATCCACCTTCTTATTTTGAGGCAGAGTCTCTCACCAGCCTGGAACACTCTAATGTGGCTAAGTTGGCTATCCAGTGAACCCCAGGGATCCTTCTGTCCCTGCCTCCCCATATTTATCTGCAGATTTGAGCCTGCATATTCTAAGAAAATGTTTGGACAGCCTAAAAAAGCCCTAAGCTGTAAATCAACTCAACTTATGGCAGAGAAACACACGAGACTCAAGGCCATGGCCCATGAATGTGATGTGATTTCTGAAAGACACATTTAATAAAAGGAACAGTGATGGGGCTTAACCAGATGTGTTAGAATTTTCATCTATACTATAATTCTTCTGTCAGGCAGACCTAGTCCTTCATTCTTAACCCCACTACATCTGAGCTTTGCCTACTATCATTAGAAGTAGTGTTTTATATCTTCTACCCTTGAGAAAGATAAACATTCCATCTATATATTAACACTATATTAAAACAACTCAACTCTAAGTTTAGTAGTATCAGTAATGTAATATGTTCATTGGATTATAAACTCTGTTAGGACCAGGCCCACCAGTTGTATTCCTAACTTCTGTTTCATGTAGCAATTATTAGTTGGTTGTTTTCAATTAACTCTTAAAAAAGGCTCTCAAGTGTTTTAGAATGTTCTAAATCAGCGCTTCTCAGGCTATCCCTACTGAAGGGTCAGTTTTTCTTTTCCACTGCTTTTGCATTCTGTTCCAGGATAATACTTTAATAAGAAATAATAAAAATGATTACTAGAAGACTATATTAAGAATATGCACAAATGCAAGCCTTTGGTGTTGTGTTGTTGGTTTCTACAAACCTGAGCTTTCCCTCTAAAGTCATCAAGAAATGTCTCAAAGCATACCCTCTGCTTATCTACATAAGTTATAGCCGATGGTTATAATCATTTCAAGGGTGGTGTCAGTCTTCTGAACATGTTCTGAGGTACACTAAAGCATGCTGTCAGATGCTTAAGCCAGAGGCAGGGAGGGGAACTTACTGGGAAACCGCTCCAGATATGCTGTGGGAACAGAGAACTGGGAGGAAGGAGCAGTTTGGCAGGCACTGCATGCCAGCCTCACATTCTGGAATAGAGGTAGTAAGGATTTAAAGGCCAAGCATCGATCAAAACATTCACTTATAAAACAGTGGCAAGTTGATTAACATCTGAAAAAAAGTAATGTAAGTCAATCAGTAGCAAAACTAAATGTTCTCTTACACTCACTAACACTTCTAAGGACAACGTCTGGAGGGCAGCCAAAGGCTGTTAGAACAAGTGTCTCCTTGATCTTCTTCGCAATGTAAGTCCTACATCAGATCCTGTTAGTTACATCTATTTGATTTTTTATTCCATATATTTCACTGCCACATTTTATCAACTGCATTAGTATTCCTTATTTATTTTAGTCACCATTTTCATCATAACTACTTCCTTACTGTGATTTAAGTGGGTGTAGCTCAGTGATGGTTTATGTATAGTTCTCAGCACTGAAAATTTTGTTTGTCAAATATATTTCAGCATTTGTTTTTATAGAATGATTTTGTTGAATTCACGAGTTTTGTTGCATTGAATTTTTATTTTTTATTTTACTTCAGACTTGTAAAATTTTTCTGCCTATTTCAGCTACAACATATATTGCTAAAATAGGAAATTTTGGGTCATCTGTCATTCTGTCTTGAGGACTAATTCTACTGAATTGTAGTCTGTGGATATGAACTGGATGATAGTTTTTTCTTTCTTTCTTTCTTTCTTTCTTTCTTTCTTTCTTTCTTTCTTTCTTTCTTTCTTTCTTTCTTTCTTTCTTTCTCTCTCTCTCTCCCTCCCTCCCTCCCTCCCTCTCTCCCTCTTTTCTTTCTTTCTTTCTTTCTTTCTTTCTTTCTTTCTTTCTTTCTTTCTTTCTTTCTTTCTTTCTTTTTTCCTTCTGTCTTTCTTTCTTGAGAGAGAGAGAGAAATCATTGAGATTTCCTTAGTTAAATAATAGATACATAAAACATTGTGCCACATAGTCAATAGTCTATTGCTGTAATGAAATGCCATGATCACAGCAACTCCCATAAATAAAGTATTTAAATTCACCTTGCTTAAAGTTTCAGAGACTTAGTCCATTATCATCATGGCAGGAAGCATAGCAGGACACAGGCAGTCATAGTGCTGGAGAGTAACTCAGAGTTCTACATCTGGATCCTCATGCAGCAGGCAGAGAAAGACACTGACTTGAGCATTTTATACCTTAAAGCCCACCCCCAAGTTATACACTTCCTCCAACAAGGCCACACCCACTCCAACAGGCTCACATCTTCTAATCCCTGTCTAGTAACACTTCTCCCTAATGAACAAATATATGAGGCAATGGGGGCCATTCCTATTCAAACTACCACACACATATTTTCTCTTTAATACTATAATGTTTCTTTGAATTCTTGTCAGTCATCCTTCATTGTCTTATATTTTCCTAATGGAATTGAGTATTTGGTTCAGTCTTTGTGTAACATAATTAGCTCAGAATTTTATTTTTAGCAGCTTTATTTATTTCTCCTTGCATTATTTAAGTGCCTCACCCTGCACAGTTTTAGACTCGACCTGTCTGGCTGACGAGAGAATGAAGAAAGGACACATACATAGACATATGTACAGAAAAATATATGTTTAATGTATATAACAAATTATATGTAGGAATATATATATATATATTATATATTTCAGAGTGGGGGTGAAGAGGCATGGCATCTAATCTTGGTAGGAGGGGTCTCTGTAGCAAGGTAATTTCAAGTTATGGTATATCATCCAGGAGGAGGAAGCTACGGTTTTGATAGTTTATGCATATTGTGGCTTTAGATAAAGACTGATTGCTGGTTTGTTGCTGTTGTTTTATTTGTTTCTTTTTTTTTTTTTTTGAGACAGGGTTTCTTTGTAGCTTTGGAGTCTGTCTTGGGACTAGTTCTTGTTGACCAGGCTATCCTCAAACTCACAGAGATCCACATGCCTCTGCCTCCCAAGCACAAGGATCATAGACATGTGCCACCACTGCCCAGCAGACTGATTGTTCTTAATATCAGCACTTGGACCAGAGGAAATTATTCATATTTCTCTGACCTTGACTGGGGAAGGCTTTGGAAGTCTCCTGGACTTGAGGCTCTGGGTATCTTGATATGACTGTGCTCATGTCAACAATACACGCCCATTCAGCACTTCATCCATAGTCCACATTTATAACCTCCAAATTACACCCAAACCTTAAGTGCTTGAATGAATAAATGAATGAATGAAATTTCAAGTTTCAGTAAGTGCTTAGTATACATCATTTGGGGGAAATTTGAACCCATTCTTCACATTTCATATTTATTGCACAAGGCAGAAAGACCTAAAGATGGGTCAGAAATGATCTTTCTTCCTGAAAGGGAAAGGATAATTAGTGATACAGAGAAAAGAGAATTCTCGAGGCCAGATTCCCTATAGTTTGACCCTGATTTGGAGTTAGTAGGGGAGAATGAGGCAGCCTATGACAGCTGTCTGGTCACTATGAAGGTTGTTAGGCATTAAATACAGACAAAATGACATCCCTGTAGGGAATGCTTGCTGTAATTTCCTCTTAGGCACTGTTTGTAGTCACCGATCTTTGATATTGAAAGTAAACATTCTTTAATCTCATAATCAGAAGATCAAATATGTTCTGTTCATGGCACCTGAAAAGGAGTTGGTAGGAATGGAAAAATGTAATGTTCCTAAAATGCAGTCCATGTTAGCAAGAAATTCCTCACTGTTACTCTGGTGCAAGGAGAAATCTCTTGGTAAAAATGAAGGTAGTGGTGGGTGATGTGAGTGGCTTCCTTGATAAGTGTGGCTCAAATCTTGTTATTTGAAAAAAACACACTCCCTGGATTTAGATGCATCCAAATCCTTGGGGGGAAAGAGACCATTTAGAAGAGAGATGCTGGAAGGTTCATCTTTCATCCCTATGTCTCTTGCTAATGATGACAATGCCAGAGCCCAACGCTGAGAGCGTTCACTGTCTTCTCTTTCTCACAGTGTAATCACTTCTTCTTTCTTTTGTATTTCCACACAGTCTACAAAATAGAAACAGTTTAAAACTAGAGACTTTAGAGGTTACTGATTTTTTTCTCAGAGCTCTCCTGTTCTCATTAACACTGCAGGGAGGTGGTAAATAGGGGCCCAGATGCCGAACATCTTCAAGGAGCAGGTGTTTTTAACAATTTGCAGTCTATCATAGCCTGAGTCAGTAGATGCAGGCTCCCAAAAAGTGCTCAGGGGAAGATATGTCTTATCATGTGGTTACATGGGGATGTGTTAAAGAGTGGTAAATATTCTTGTGAGTTGTCTTCAAAAATAATTATCAATCTTGTTTAAGTTGACACATAGAAGGGGAAAAAAGAGATTGTCTTGTTAGTGTTTATTCCCTAGAGAGAAAGTTATTTGTTAGGACAGGTACTGTAGATTGAAGCTATGGTTTCACTCATGCTAGGAAAGCACTCTGCCATTGACCTATAGACCTGACCATCTTCTATAACCCAGCACGGCTTTCATAGGTGGGAATGGAACATCAACACAACCACAAAACTTTCGACTTACAATTTGACCTGACTGCAAGATGTGCTAGGGTGATGGTGGCACAGAACCTATAGGAGTGGTCAACCAATGACTGGAACGCTTAAGACCCATGCCTCAGAGGGAGCCTATACTTGACGCTGCCTGGAGACCTAGCATAGAACAAAACAACTGGCAAAAGGTGAATGAAATGGTGTTTCCTAATGATATTTGCTATATTTATAGACTGGAGCCCAGCCTACTAATCAGAGAAGCTTCATCCAGCAACTGATGGGAGCAGATGCAGAGACTCACAGCCAAATATTAGGCAGAGCTTGAGGATCTCTGCAAGAGAGAGAGAGAGAGAGAGAGAGAGAGAGAGAGAGAGAGAGAGAGAGAGAGAGAGAGAGAGAGAGAGAGAGAGAAAGGATTGTAGGAGCAAGGGAGTTCAAAGACACTACAAGAGCACAATCCACAGAATCAACTAAACAGGGCTCATGAGGGTTCACAGAAACTGAAGCAGCAATCAGGGAGCCTGTATGGGTCTGATCTAGGTCCTCTGCATTTATGTTATGGGTATATAGCTTGGTGTTCTTGTAGGATGCCTAACAGTGGGGATAGGAGTTGTCTCTGACTCTTTTCTCTGCTCTTGGGACTGTTTTCCTCCTACAGGGTTGCCTCATTCAGCCTTGACAAGAGAGTTTATGCCTAATCTTACTGTAATTTGTTATGCTGTGTTTGGTCTCCATTCCTTGGAGGCTTGGTCTTTTCTGAAGGGAAATGGAGGAGGAGTAGTTCTGGGAGGGGAAGGTAAGGGGAGTTGTGAGGAATGAAGAAGGGAGAAACTGCAATTCAGTTGGGATTTAATAAATGGGACAAGAATAAAGAAATTTATTTAAAATATTCTTTTCGGTCCAGATTCAGTGAACTCTCACTGGCTCAGGTCAGTTATTTTTATGAGTATCACCATCTTGACCTCTTTGCTCATAGTATCACTCTGCTCTCTCTTGAATCAGGCCCCAGTGCTTCGCTGTACATCTCTTGTGTCTGCTTCCATCAGTTGCTGGTTGAGTATACAATAATATATTAATATATAATAACAATTAAGGTAGTCATCAATCTGATAACAGGGGAATGTCAGTTTAGGTGTTCTCTCCACTGTTGCTTAGAGTCTTATTTGGGGTCATCCTTGTGGATTCCCAGGAAATAGCGTAGTGCCATGTTTCTTGCTAGCCTTTTAATGGATCCCTCAATCAAGATATCTATTTCCTTTTTCTCCCTCACTCTCTTTCACCCTTCTTGATCAACCTGTTCCCTCATGTTCTTCTCCTGTCTCCCCTTCTCTTCTCCTCCTCCCCTCCCTCATCCATTCTCTTCCTTCTCAAATTTCTCAGATGGTCTTGTGTGTTTCCCCTTTCCAGAGAATTCCATGAATGTATCTCTTAGGGTTCTCCTTGTTACCTAACTTCTCTGGGATCATGTTATTCTTTGCTTTACATCTAATACTCACTCATATGTGAATACATACCATGTATACCATGTTTGCCTATCTGGGTCTAGATTACCTCACTCAGGATGTTTTTTTTTCTAGTTCCATCCATTTGTATGCACATTTCAAGATATCTTCTTTTTTCCTGCTGAGTAGTATACCATTGTGTAAATGTATTACATTTTCTTCATCCATTCTTCAGTTGAAGGGCATCTATGTTGTTTGCAGGTTTTGGCTATAACAAATAATGTAGGTATGAAGACAGTTGAGCAAATACACTTGTGGTATAAGTATGTGTCCTTTGGGTGTATGCCCAAGAGTGGTAGTACTGGGTCCTGAGGTAGATTGATTCCCAATTTTCTTTTTCTCCTTCTCCTTCTCCTTCTCCTTCTCCTTCTCCTTCTCCTTCTCCTTCTCCTTCTCCTTCTTCTTCTTCTTCTTCTTCTTCTTCTTCTTCTTTTTGTTTTTTCAAGACAGGGTTTCTCTGTGGCTTTGGAGCCTGTCCTGGAACTAGCTCTGTAGACCAGGCTGGTCTCGAACTCACAGAGATCCGCCTGCCTCTGCCTCCCGAGTGCTGGGCTTAAAGGCGTGCACCACCATCACCCGGCTTTGATTCCCAATTTTCTGAGAAATGCCATTCTGATTTCCAAAGTGGCTGTACAAGTTTGCATTCCAACCAGCAATGCAGGAATGTTCCCCTTACTTCTCATCCACTCCAACACAAGATATCATTGGTATTTTTGATCTTAGACATTCTGACAGGTGTAAGATGGTATCTCAGAATTATTTTGATTTGCATTTCTCTGATGGCTAAGAATGTTGAATAGTTCCTTAAATGTTTTTCAGCCATTTGCAATTCCTATTTTGAGAATTTTCTGTTTAGATTTGTACTCCATTTTTCATTGGATTATTTGATGATTTGGTATCTAGTTTCTTGAGTTCTTTATTTTTATTATTTATTTTCTTGGAGATCATTCCTTTGTCTGATGTGGATTTAGTGAAGATCTTTTTTTTCATTCAGTAGGTTGCCATTTTGCCTATTGACAGTGTCCTTTGCCTTACAGAAGCTTCTCAGTTTAAAGAGGTCCCATTTATTAATTGTTGCACACAGTGTTTGTGCTACTGTTGTTATGGTTAGAAAGTGTTTTCCTGTGCCCATGCATTCAAGGCTACTTCCCACTTTCTCTTTAATGAAGTTCAGTGTGGCTGGATTTATATTGAGGTCCTTGATTCATTTGGACTTAAGTTTTATGCATGGGGTAGATACAGATCTATTTGCCTTCTCCATGTCAACATGCAGTTACGCCAGCAACATTTGTTGTAGATGCTTACTTTTTTCCGTTGTATAATTTTAGTTTTTTTTTTTTTTTTTGGCAAAAACCAGGTGTTCAAAGGTGTTTTATATTGGGGGAACTTTCATAGGACCAAACTAGGCCCACTGAATATGGGGGACAATTGTGAGGCTTGGGCAATCTGTGGGCACACTCGTAGTGGGACCAGGATTTATCCCCAGTGCTTGAGCTGGCAACTAGGAGTTCATTCTCTTTAAAGTGATACGTTGCTCAGCCTTAATATAGGGGAAAGGGCCTCGGTCTTCCCAGGAAGTGACGTGTCAGACTTTGTTGACTCCCCATGGGAAGCTTTACCCATTCTGAGGCATAGATGAGCCGGTGGAAATGGGGATAGTTATATAAAATGAGAAAAGATTGTATTAAAAATTTTTTTAATATAATTTAATTTTTTATTTTTTTAAAAAAGAAAACAAACTATCTTTTTCTATTATACATACCAATTCAAGTTCCCACTCCCTCCACTCTTCCCATTCCCTCCACTTACCCATCCCATTCACTTCACAGAGTGGGTAAGACACATAAATTTGGGGAAAGTCCAAGGCCCGCCCTACTATATCTAGACTGAGCAAGATATCCATCTAAAGAGAAGAGTTCCCAAAAAGCAATAGGAAAAATCCTGGTACAACTGCCAGAGGACCCTCAGTCTGCTCCAGCCATACAAATGTGAACCACATTCAGATGCGCTGGTTTGGACCTATGCTTGTTCCTTCCCTGTCTGACTGAAGATGGTAAGCTCCCACTAGCTCAGGTAGACTGTTTCAGTAAGTGTACTTATCATGGTCCTGACCTCTTTGCTCATATTCTTACTCTTCCCACTCTTCAACTGGGCTTTGGGAGCTCAGTCCAGTGCTCCAAAGCAGGTTTCTGCCTCTGTTTCCATCAGTTGCTGGATGAAGGTTCTATGGTGATATTTAAGATATTCATCAGTCCTACTACAGGGCAAGGCCAGGCACCCTCTACACCATTGCTTAGGGGTTTAGCTGAGGTCATCCTTGTGAATTCCTGAGAATTTGTTCAGTGCCAGGTTTCTTGCTAGCCCCGTAATGGATCCCTCATCAAAATATCTCTTTCCTTGCTCTCATCTCTGTCCTTCCTCTATCTCTACTATTTTATTCCCTAAATTTCACCTTCCCTTCTCCCCTCACCCCCATTCTCCCAATTTTGTCAGGCTATCTTGTCTATTATGACTTTCCAGGTGGATCTACATATGTTTTTCTTAGGGTTTACCTTGTTACTTAGCTTCTCTAGGATCATGAACTATAGGCTCAATATACTTTGTTTATAGCTAGTATCCACTTATGAGTGAGTACATACCATATTCATTTTTTGGGTCTGGGTTACTTCACTCAGGATGTTTATTTTTCTACTTCCATCCAGTTGCATGCAAATTTCAAGATGCCATTTTTTTTCCTCTGGGTAGTACTCTAATGTGTAAATGTGCCACATTTTCCTTATCCATTCTTCAGTTGAGGGGCATCTAGGTTGTTTTCAAGTTCTGACTATTACGAATAATGCTGCTATGAACATATTGAACGGATTTATATTGAGGTCCTTAATTCATCTGGATTTGAGTTTTGTTCATGGGGATAGATATGGATCTATTTTCATTCTTCTACATATTGGCATCCAGTTATGCCAACATCATTTGTTGACAATTCTTTCTTTTTCCATTGTATAATTTTAGATTTTTTTTGTCAAAAATCAGGTGTTCATAGGTGTGTGAATTAATATTCAGGTCCATTGGTCAACCTCTCTGTTTTTATGCCAGTACCAAGCTGTTTTTATTACCATAGCTCTGTAGTAGAACTTGATGTCAGGGATGGTGATGCTTCCAGAAATTCCTTTATTGTACAGGAGTGTTTTGGCTATTCTGGGTTTTTTGTTTAGATGCTGAAAAAGCATTTGACAAAATCCAACACCACTTCATGGTAAAGGTCTTGTAGAGATCATGGATACAAGGAACATATCTAAACTTAATAAAAGCATTATATAGCAAGCTGACAGCCAACCTCAAGTTAAATGGAGAGAAACTCAAAATGATTCTACTAAAACCAGGAACAAGACAAGGCTGTCCACTCTCCATTCTCTTTAACATAGCTCTCAAAGTTCTGGCTGTAGCAATGACAACAAAAGGAGATCAAGGGGATTCAAATTGGAAAGAAGAAGTCAAACTTTCTTTATTTGCAGATGATATGACAGTATATATAAGTGACCCCAAAAACTCAACAAGGGAACACCTACTTCTGATAAATACCTTCATCAATGTTGCAGAATAAAAAGATGAACTCAAAAAAATCAGTAGCCCTCCTATACAAATGATAAAGAAGCTGAGAAAGAAATCAGAGAAACATCACCTTTTACAACAGCCACAAATAACATAAAATATTTTGCGATAACACTAACCAAAAAATTGGAAGGCCTATTTGACAAGAACTTTGAAGAAAGAAATTGCAAGAAAATACCAAAAATGGAAAGAACTCACATGTTATTAGATAGGTAGTATTAACATAATAAAAATAACAATCCTACCAAAAAACAATCTATAGATTCAATGCAATCACCATCAAAATCCCAACATTTTTTCACTGACCTTAAAAGAACAACAACCAACTTCATATGGAAAAAAATCTTAATAAATAAATAGAAATAAATATATAAAATATTCTCTTCTGTAACAATTCTATACGTTGTGTTTACTGAAGACTTTTCTTTAGTCTTCAATCAAACTGAGTGTTAAGATCCATAAAAAGAAAAAAAATGGAAGTATATTTTAGTTTCATAAATACTCTAGCTACTTTCCTATTAATCTAACAAAAAAGAGAATAAAGAAAATTATGCCAGAATTTTATACCTCTAATCAGATAAATATTCTACGATATAATGACAAATGTTCTTATTGATTTTCTAGGAGAGAGACATACTACATATTAGTTAATATGTAGAGACATACACAAACATACTAAAATGCTGAGAGCTCTGAAAAGACTCTAAAATACTAAACCAGTTTGCTGATTTAAATACTTTCAAACACTTTATTTTTGTGTTTATCATCAAATAAAATCATACAATGTAATTTTATGAAAATATATGAACATAAATGTATAATTTGGTTTAAATATTTTTAAGTGCAATATATTTCATAATTTTTTATTTTATATTTTTATTAAAAAAGTTTTTATGCAATAAATTCTGAGAATGCCTTCTTCTTTCTTAATTCCAACATATTTCTCTGATCTCTCTATCACACAACTCCACAGCTTACCTTTTCTCTTTAGAAAGTAAACAAACAAACAAATAAACCAAACAAATCATAATTAAAAAAAACAAAACAAAGAAAAAACATTAGAAACATACAAATACAAATACACACACACAACTATATTTATCTATTTTCATAATTCCTGTTCAGGTGTATCACTAGATTCACTTATTGAGGCCATCTATTAAATGAATTAAGCTTCAGAATTTTATCATTTCCACTGTAGAGTTTCTTTTTCACATTTTCCTTGGTCAACATTATGAAAATACCAATTCAGCCAGGTTTTTATGTAACTAAAAATATTAAAATGTAGTGCTTTGCAATTTCAGGATCTTCTTCAACTCAATTAACTTAATTATTCATTCAAAAATTCCCTTTAAAATTTATCCTCATGCTCTGTGGGGTCTTTTTTTTTTGATTTCTTAAGTGAGAACACTAGAAACAATCAGAACCCACAAACTTTGAATGTCTATGGGATTGATCTTGGGTTCTGACAGCATTCTGGTCTACTTGAAAGAAATAAAAGAAGTGGTTCTAAGACTGAAAAAGAAAACGAACTAGGTGATTTTAAAGTCTTTCATAGCTCAAGAAAATATACCCTTACTGCCCAAAGATAAATATATTAAGGGTGCCCAAGAGCCAACTTAAATAAAGAAAAGCTAGTTTAATTAATATGATAATTCATTGCTGGATTGTTACTGGAAGCATAAATTAAGCATTCATGACCCCATATGTGTATACATGAATGATTGAACAAATAAATTACTTGAGGAGATGAGAACAGGTATTTGTTAGAATTCTTTCACAAAGTTGTCATTGTTCTCAAGGTTATGTCTGATTCATTCTCATTTGCTAAGACTTTTTGACTTTCCTGTTGAGAATAGAATCCTGAACCCTATATATCCCAGGCAAGAAACTGCCACTGAGCTACACCCAGTCCCAGGCTTTCTATTTCTCCTTGATTAAGGTTTGAATGCTTTTGGTTACAAGGATTATGCTCATTTTACAGGTTATCTGGTGTGTTGACAACTATTGTTCACAATAGTCCTTTATAATCCTTTTCAAGTAGAAGAGATTCATTGTTAAGCCTTTGTTGTTCAGTTCTGTCTTCATTTATTTGAGCCTTGTAATTTTTTTCTCTAAACTTGCCAAAATTTTGTCAAATTTGTTTTCTTTTCTAAACAGACTTATCTTTGTTGATCTTTTCCCCATTGGTTTTCTTTGCTTGATTTAGTTCCCATATCCTCACTAGCATTTCCTAACTGTAGTTTTATTTATCCACTTCTAATCATTTGACACATGAAGAGTAAAGTTAGACTATTTATAGTTGTTAATTTCATTTTATATTTGAAACCAGCAAGTTAATGTAACTTAGATTCACCATACTCCTGCCACAGTCTCCTGAGAGGTAGAAATGCTGAGGTTTAGGCGTACACCAGAACACCAAAATCATGGCTGTTTTCTAATGTAAGTATTTCTTAATAAACATTTCTCTCTTAACACTTATTTTGCAGCCTTGTCTAGGTTGTATTTTGTGTCAGTTGTTCCAAAATACTTCCTGAATGTATCAATGATTTGTCTTTTGACCTGTGGTTAACCACAAGTAAGTTTTTTATTTCAGTTTCTAAACTTTGGTAATAATATGCACAATCCTTCTAACATTCTGTCAAATAGTTCATTGCTATTTAATTGATAATTTTAACATATATGCTCACTAGAGGTATGTGGTTTTAGCATCAAGTGGGTATTAACTTCATAAACTTAGAAGCACTCCCTCTCATGGAAAAGTATAGTGTAAAATAGTTAACCAAGCAACAGAGAATGGAATGGTGTTTCCCGGAATAGGGAGGGGGAAAGAGAGATGCTGGGTAAAGCATATCAACTTCCAATTATGCTAATGAATAAATTCAGATGATCTAATATACAAGGATACAAGTTAACAATCTTGCAATAACTTTGAAATTTGCGATGAACATATTTCCATTTTTCATATTATCAAAACTCACCCCACACCCTCCACAGTACAGTTTGAGATTTTACATAGGTTATCTTAACTGTAGTGACTGGCTCACAGTGTTCACATGTGTCGAGGATAGTAGTGACTTTTCTATTGCCTTGATAACATGACCTTTCCAGAAAGATAAAGAATTGACTTTAGCTTGCAATTTCATAGGGGA
The DNA here is from genome assembly GCA_902806775.1 of Microtus agrestis. Classification (NCBI taxonomy): domain Eukaryota; kingdom Metazoa; phylum Chordata; class Mammalia; order Rodentia; family Cricetidae; genus Microtus; species Microtus agrestis. The sequence continues at coordinate 721,900 of CADCXT010002260.1, forward strand.
TGAAGTTCATTATTGTTGAGAAGTCACGGGAGCAGCAGTATGAAGCCAGCCTTTCAGAAGCAAAACTATGCTGTTTCATCAATTCACAGGAAGCAGGGGTGAGGTTGTTGGGAGAAAAATCAATAAAAAATCAAGGCCCTCCCCACCATGAAGTACTTCTGTCAAGGTGCTACCTCCTAAACATTCCCTAAGTGTCCTGTACTGTGTCACCAATTGGAAACCAAGTGTCCAAATACACAAGTCCTTGCCAGATATTTCCCATTCATCATGGCAAGTTAGCAAGTGGTATACCTGAAATTCAATTGTCAACTGTATTTCAGTAGAGCTGAAAGCAATTAGGATATCACTATAAGGAAAGAGTAATGAAACTATTTTTATGATACGATTTATTTAATTAATTAATTGTTTTGAGACAGGTTTTTCTATAGCTTTGGAGCCTGACTTGGAACTAGCTGTTGTACACCACTCTGGCCTCGAAGTCACAAAGATCTGCCTGCCTCTGCCTCTTGAGTGCTGGGATTAAAGGCATGTGCCACCATTGCCTGGCTGATAAGATTTAGAGTTAATAAAAAACCTTCCATATCAAAATCCACCGTAGCAATATTTGGATAAACCAATTCAGAAATAGACCCAAATGCATATGCAAACATAATACACTATAAAAAGAATATCTCAGTCCACTGGATTTCAGGTAAATGGTATTAGGACAATTAGATAAACATTACTGAAAAATAAAATGAGACAATCTTCTCAAAACAAACACAGAGTGAACTCCACAAGATCCAGAATTCTAATTAGAAAACACAATCCTAAGCAGTGGAAGAAATCAGTGTACTCTTTAATAACAGTGCAGAGAGCGTGGGTTTCTAACGATGTGTCAAAACAAAAGATACAATAAAGGAAAAGGTTATTACTTTGTACTTTATAAATATTTATATTTATAAATATTTTATGTATGAATTACACATAAATATACATATAAATATTTATAATAAATCACTTATATTAAAATTTGCATGGAGAAAAGCGCATCATAAGCAAAATCAAATAGCAAATGACAAACTGGGATAAATTATAAAAATATAGAGTTAAGATTCTCAATATATAATGCATTTCTATAATTATGAGGGAAAAGAACATGACAAAAAATGGGTAGACAGCATGAATATACCTGTATACATCGTTATACATCTGTATATAAAAGCTTCTAAAATACAAAATATGAATTCAGTTCATGAAAAGCAAAGTTCAAAAACCTGAGAAAACCTTTTAATTGGCTGGTGTAGCAAAGGTATCATGATGAACCATTTACTCCTCTGCTGATGAAACTGATATGGCACAATCTCCAAAGAAGGGACCATGCCAGCATTTAGGAAGGACACGGTGACCTTTGAGTCAGCAGCTTTGCAAAACCCAGATTTCTTCAGGCTAATTAATTAAAATGTGTCTTAATTCAAGTAGTAGCAGAAAGTTTGTAACTAAATTGTTTTAGAATAAAATAGAATACAGTTAGCTGGAAAGAGAAATGTCTTTTTAGCTCTTTACTATCATGTTCATCTTACATATTTCCGTATACATTTACATACATAGAGAACCATGACAGGTGGCATGCCTTTTCACTTTATTTCTTATATATAGTTTAAAGACTAGAAAAAAAAAACCTCATATTTATTCAGCTCCTTACCACGCTTGGCTCTCCGTTGGCATTCCTCATGGTTGCACTTTGTCTCTGTTGTAATTTTCCCAGTCTGAAATTTTCTGGAAGTGTGTAATTCAGGAGAAGATTTTCTGAGAACAACTTTCTTGTTTTTTCTTTATCTTAAGTTGTCTTTATCTCAGCTTTACTGGAAACTATTTCGCAAAACACACACTTACGGACTATTAGTTTTTTGACATTTTAACGCTACTTTTCCACATCTTCTTAACTTTGGTTACTCCTTCCTCATCCCCTCTTCCTGTGCATGCATTAAAACTTTTATTAATTATTTTGGTAGTTAATAAATTTTTTTGCTTGATGAATTACTCAACAAACCTCTAATATACTCACTGTCTTTTAATTAATTTGAGAACATTTCAGAAATTGTTAAAAAAATTTCTACTTCAATATATTTCTCCTTTCCTTTTTGGTGTATAATGAAGTATGTGGTAAGCATTTAACTATTGCCCTACAGGTTGCTAGGATTGTAATATTTTTAAAGTATTTTAAGTTTTTTGCACTGTGTCATTTCTATGAGCTATTTCAAAATCATTGATTTTTCTCACCTTCACATTTCTGCTGTGTGGTCAACATGGTGCATCCTCCAGAAAATTTTTATTTCTATAATTTAGTATCTACATTTTTCTTCAAGGTTAAACTTTGAAGTTTCTGTGACAAATCTCATTGTTTTCTCGTTTCAGGGTCATTTTGGGTTGATTTTTTTTTATCTTCAGATTAGGTAATATTCATAGTTTACATTCCCCTGGATGATTTTACTGTCCAGAAATTTCAGTTTATTTTCTGAACACAGAGACATGAGTTGCTGTGAGAATTCAGACTTTGTTAGGAACTGGTGATGAACGATGCGTGGCTTCTGTGCTTGTTTATAGGCAATCCACCCAGCAGCTATAGATTCTTCACTGCTTCCTGCCAGTACTGATGCCATGGTCTGTCATGTTGTGAAGTTTTATGAAGATATTTGGCTCTCCCCATATCATATATGGACTTTTAGGAGCTGGCAGCTATTCTGTACATCGTAGGCCCTGATTAAGTCCACTGCTTTTTCTGACTCATGCATATTAATGCTATTTCCTTCATAGTTCCCATCTCTCTAAACCTCTTTTCTATTCATAGCTTCAAGTTGTCTCTCTCCTGGTTCCTTGAGCCAGCGGACAGGACTTTTTTGAGTGTCAATCTGCTACCCAGGAGTTACTCTGAGAACAATGATATGTGTGGCAATAAAAAAAAAAGCATAGATAATTTGTCACCATGCACTCTGAACAACAGTGAACCCCTTTTGTAGGTCTATCTAGGTTAGAGACTGGTTTTTCCGTGGGGTGTTATATACCTGTGACTTCACTTTATAGTGCAGTCAGTAGGAAAAGAAACAAAAAGGCTAGAATGTCAATATTTCTCTCAGAGTTTTCCTGTTTGTACATTGCATGATTATAGAATTTCCTTTAATGATTTTTTCTTTGGGTGAACATAAGAACAGAGAATAGACTACACACACACACACACACACACACACACACACACATATATATATATATATCAGATAGCATAGTCTTTCTGATAAAATAGCTGAATCCAGTCATTTACCAATACTTTTTTAAAAAAATTTGGCATCTTCATAACTGCATTTTTCTCAGCAACAAAGAATGACCTTTTTAACATTATAACATTTCTTTCCTAAGAGACTATGTTTGTGGAATAATTATTAATGTGTCATTAGTATCCACAATTCAGAAACCACATTTTAAATATGGTGTGGCCATAAAACTGATGCAAACACAATTGAACAACTTATTTTCAATGTACCAAATGCTTTGGAAATGACTATTGCATTTGCTTGCATAAAAACTGTATCAAAACAATCAAAAAAGGGACCCAAGCAAGACCTGTATGTACTTGATTATAGGTGATTATGATGCTTTCAAAAAGTCCAAAAAGTCTACAATTTCAGACATCTTGAATACACACATCAGTTTACTAAAGTTAATTTTTAATGAAGCAGTTGGAAGAACTGCATTTGACTTGTGATTTATTCTCATAAACACACTTGTTTTAGTATCAACAACACAACACATGGAAGAGTCCCTCTTTCGTCCTGCTCATATTTCTCCTTTCACACTGAATCTCACAGGTGCCAGGGAAATTTTCTTGCATTATCTTACTTCAAAATATCCAGTAGTATTTTATAATAAAACCTAAAAACGCATTCATCATAAATAGTATGTCTATATTTACAAAAGGCAATTTATATCCACACACAGTCTTCATAGGCATGTAAACTCATTATGCATAAGTATGAAACAATTTATTCCCTTCTTCCTATGATACTAATATTAAAGGTATTAAAATTCTTCCTTAACTTACATGCCTCCTAATCCTGTTTATCCTGAGTAGTTCTTTTCCCATCATAGGCAATAACCCACAAAGGAGGTTGAGTTTGCAGGTAAAATTCTTCTTATGAAACTTGTCAGAGGACAGAAAACTAATCAGTTGACTTTTTAGAATGTTATATTCAAATCTCATAGAAACTGTCATCAACCAGTCATCTTCACAGTCAAAAGGCAAAGCACATATCATATAGCCAATAATAATGGATGCACGTACACACTAGTGTAGGGAAGATGGCTTGAGAACTGTGAGAACATCAACAGAAAGAATGATGTGGAGGCAAGTAGTGGCAGGTCATTCACATTCTCACTCTGTATACTCAAAGCGGCAGATCATAGTAACATTCATATCTTACAACTAACTAAACATTAATTTCCAGACCTCTCAGGGGACATTAAAGATTAACTTGAAGCTTAGCAACTGGAAGGGGAATTGCAAAGAAGGGTTTTAGTGGGAGAGTAGTGAGTGAAGGGCAAAAGGAATGAAAATGGCTAAAACTCATTACTTCTAAATGTACGCAACTGTCCAACAATAAACAAAATTTAAATAAAAAAGAAAGATTCTTGGGTGAGAATGCTTCATAGTCTTAGTGAGACCTGTTATGTGGATAAATTGTGGTGAAGAAAAGAATAAGTAACTCAAATAGAAACTGGTTATGTTTCACAGAAGAAAAAAGCATTTGGAATAGACCAAACATTTCACATTGCAAATACCATGCAGTTCTATAGGCACAGTAAAGAAATTGAGATAAGGGAAAAATGATGTTGATGTTCATGTTTATAAAGTCATCGATCAGCTACAATAGCAATTTCTCTTGTGTAGAAGAGATGTAGGAAAACAAATGATTCCCAGGGCACAGGATAGTTAATAAAACATGTGTAAGGAATTATAGATAAGTAACTTGAGATTTGTTGATGAAACCAGAGTAAAGGAATTGGTGAAGATTTATCAGTTTCAAAACACAGTAGAGACTAATGGAAAAGGAGGAAGAGGATGGGTTACATGGGGTAAAATTTTTCAGATCAAGAGGCAGAGGTAAATATTTCAGCCATAAATATACACAATAACCTTTAAAAGCAAATAGAACATATCCATTTGTTCTCTACCAATGAAACAGATGAAGGGGAAATTCCAACTTAAGGAGGTAGTAAGGTATTTGGAACAGAAACTATGGAAATTTTTCTAAGTTAATTGTATTAAGGGAAACCCAACACCAATAGAATGTCTACAGATATTTGAGATCTATTATAGGAATTGTGATTCCAAAGACCCACAATGTGCTGTAAACTCTGGAGCATTAAGGAAGCTAATTATGGTGTGAATTTTAAGCACAAGCCTGAGTAAAGGGGGAACAGGTGGTACAACTCTCAGCTGAAGGCAAAGGTCTGCAAAGGGAGGTGTTAAAGCCCTTGTACTACTCATACTGGGGTTTAAAGGCTCAGGAGCCTGGGGCTGTCAGAAAATCTCTACATAGGAGAATATGAAGGTGCCAACTAATGAGAGGGAGAAAATTTGCCTTCCTACTTTATTATTCTATTCCAGACAATTTGAAGGGATTACAAGTCTTTGGCATGTTAGTGAAGGTGGCTGCATTTGCTTCCCTGAGACAACCTACTCAAAAGTTAAGAACTTTCAGTAGCGTTTGCACAGACCCATCCACAATTATCTTAGCAGATATCTTGTCATTATTTAATTCAGGAGGTTACTCATAAATTTAGCTATATATCACCTTTTTTTGATTAAAAACAAGCATGGCATTGAAGTATTTTGCAGAGTATAACTACACACTTGAAAGCATGGGCGATTTTATAATATTCTGGTACTGAACGGAGGTATCACTTACATAAACTAATACAATGACATTCTTCAACAAACCTTACCAACTCTTTTCAAATACTTGTGTTGATGGTAAGGGTTGAACCTAGGACCTTGAACATCCTAAGCACTACTTCAACATTGTGGTACAGGCTAGGTTACCCTTTATTTTCTGTGTAATTCTGCATGGGTTTGAATAATATTTACCTTTAAACTGTCTTTAAATTTTATATAAGTTGAAATAATTTATTTTTCTCTAAAAAGATTTAGAGTTTTTTTGCACAGTCTTTCAAGTGAGGCAAGCAAGGAACTGGCTGTCCAGAGTAAGATATTAAAACAAATGATGGAAAACTGTGATAATTATGTAACCCATGAGCATATATTGAGGATATGTTGGCAATGTCATGGTTATGTAGCTCCAAGTATAGAATCATAAAATATTAATCTTTATAGATAGATCTTAAGACATTAGTCTGTTTAACGGATTTAGACTCATTGAGCTGATATTGACACAAGAAAACTTCCTTCTTGATTGCTATATTGAGCTACTCAATTTTCATGGTATGAAATTTTTTTTGAGATCCAAATGCTGCACTGAATTAAACACCAACTTGCTTAAAAATGTGAGATTGAATATGAAATCTGATATAGAGAGAACATTTAGATTTCCCAGAGAAACTGAAAGTAATTAAGACAGAAGTAAAATGTATCACTTTAGGAAGTAGTGTTAAAATTTAGTGACGTTGACTGCTAATGTTTTTAACTAGAACTTAGAATAAAAATTTCTATTTGCAGACAATCTTTCAGGAGTTGGTTCTTTCATTCAACTTGGCAGAAAAGCCTACTCAATGAGCTATCACATTAGCCCTGTTATTTTTTATATAAAAAATCTATTTTTCTTTTACTGAAAATAGATTTGTTTCATTTAATACATTCAGATTATAATTTCCCCTCCCCCAACCCTTTTGAGATCCTCCCCATATTCCCTCCTATCCAAATCCACACCTTTCCTGTCTCTCATGAAAAAAACAAGCAAGCATCTAAAGCAGTGTTTCTCAATCTTCCTAATACTGTAACCCTCTTCTTTGGTGACCTCCAAACATAAAAGTATTTTTTTAAACTTCATACCTGTAATTTGAGACTGGTATGTAATTGGCTTGAACTGGTCTAAACCAGTCTGAACAGGTCAGAACTGGCTTGAACCAGTCTAAACTGGCCTGAACCAGCCTGAACTGGTCTAAACCAGTCTGAAACGATCTGAGCCGTTCCAAGCTGGTCTAAACTGGTTTTTAGATGTCTGAAACTGGTTGAATCGGTTTTGTCCGGTCTGAACTAGTTTAAACCTGTCCAAACCAGTTTGAACCGGCCTGAACCAGCCCAAACCCAGTTAGAACCAGTCTGAACTGGTTTGGACCAGTCTAAACTGGTTTTAACAGGTTTGAACGGGTTCTGAACCAGTCTAAACTGGCTAGAACCTGTTTGGGCTGGTCTGAACCAGTCTAGACCGGTTTGAAACAGTCTAGACTGTACTGAACCGGTCTTAACTGGTCTGAACAATTTTGAGCTGGTTTGAATCAGTCTAGACTGGTCTGAATTGGTCTAGACCGGTCTGAACAGGTCTTAACTGGTCTGAACCAGTCTCAACCAGTCTAAACCGGTCTGAACCAGTTTGAGCTGGTCTGAACCGGTTTGAACTGGCCTTAACTGGTTTGAAGAAGTCTAAACTGGTCTAAACCGGTTTGTACCGCCTTGAACCGGTTTGAGCTGCTCTGAACCGGTTTGAACTATGTCATCATGTCCAGCCTCAAACTCACAGAGATTTGGTACAACACAAATCTAAATTCCAACATCTGCCCCAGAGATCAATACCTGAGTATTCTATTAGGAGACAAAGAGGCCCCAGCTCCAGTCCTGTTAATATCCAAGCCAGCTCAGAGAAGTCAGAGATTGACAATGATATTTGAACTTCATTGAACTTCAATTTCATCTCCTCAAAATCATTTCTCTAACTCTCTTTATTTTATAAAAAGGGATGTGAGTGTTAGGTTACAGGCCTGTCATATACATGCTTGTTTCTTTAAGAGACCAGTCCAGATATATACCTAGGAAAAGTAAGTGTACATCCCATGATACTCTTTCTCTGAGACAGGGAGTTAAGAAGTCATGCTGTGTTATGACCTCAAAGTACCTTACCCTGAAAGCTATAAAAGACATGGATGGCTCTGCCTGGCACCATGTGTGAAGTCATGCAGACTAAATCACGTGATGTGAAACTTCCTGTCAGCCCCTGAAAACTCACATAAGCCAGAATATCCCTTTAGTTCATGGGATTTCTCTGAAAGTTTGCACCCTGCCCTGCCATGGTGTCTATCTCTTTGATTCTTTTCCTTTACTTTAAGCTACCTTTTCCCCTGTTTATATAATGTTTATAATGCTTTCCCATCTTAAGACCTAATCATGTTTCCCATCATCACAATGCTCTATTTCCAAATAGAGATCATTTCTGGAGAGTAATTTCATGTCAGCACCTTTCCTGAACCTGCCACCCTAATTTCTAACAACAGCTATTCAAGGCTACTATGTTAGTCTGTTGTAGTCTCCAAATCTAAACACTTCAAAATTGGAAGCTAGAACAGTAGAGATTTGTTTCCTTATAATTCTGTAGGCTCAGTGTCTAGGGTGAGGGTAACATTGGATTTGAATTCAGGGAAGCCTCTGCTACTGGGATTACACGATAACATTCCCACAGGCTCAACATTGCTCTTGCCCTGGATGTACAAAGTGAAGAAGTCAGAACTTCACTTCCTACTGTAAAAATGCTAACCCTATTTGATTAGTCCCTACTAGCAGAAAACATTTTATTGTAATTGCTTCCCCCAAAGGCCCTGTCTCCAAATACAGTCGTACTGGGAGTCATGACTTAAAGATATGAATAGTGGGGATACAATTCAACTTAGGGCAATAAATTGTGGCTTCCCCAAATTTATGACTTTACATAAATTAGTCACCTTATTCCTCTACCAACCCCCCCATTTTAACTACTTCAATAAGCAATTTCAAGTCCAAAATTTTATCTAAATGTGGGTGCTAATTGCACTGTGTATCATCCTCAGGCAAAATCTTTTGCTATCTGTGAATACATGAAGCCACAAGTTTTATTCTTCCAAAATGCAGTGGTGGATAGGTAAAGCATCAGCATCCTCATTTTTACAGAAAGAAGTAAGACACAAAGGCTCCTACCCAAGAGCAAACAGAGAAAGTAAATGTGGGTGACAGTTTTGTCCCTTTGACAAGTCTGTGGAGACATTTCCAGTGAGACCAGGATTTATCCTTGTTGTATGAACTGGGTTTTTGGAGCCCATTCTCTTAGTGATAATGCCTTGCTCAACCTAGATATTGGCAGGAGGGCCTTGGTCCTGCCTCAAAATGATGTACCAGACTTTGTTGACTCTCCATGGGAAGCCTTACCCTCTCTGAGGGATGGGTGGAGAGAGAGGAAGAAGGGGAGGGAGTGAATACTGGGGTAGTTATGTAATGTGAAAAGATTGTTTACAAAAACAGAATTTTAAATAAATAAAAATCAAATTAAATCTCTAGGCTTAAGGAAAAGTCTTCTTTGGTCTCTGCATCCTTCAGGCCCAGTAATAAGGCAAACTAACTCTCAGGGCATTGAGCTTTCCCTATCTTGCATCCCTGAACATAACATTGTCTTTAAGCCAATTTTCAGGAGCATCCTTGATATGCTGAGTTCAAAAGCAGAAACCAACCTCTTAAACTGAAGAGGGAGCCACCTTTTACCCTTATCTCTTGAGAGAGGGCCAGTTCTGGCAACTTCGGGATCACATTAAAAGTCACTATTTTGCACTTTAAGTGCTTTTATTAGCATATATTAACCATGCAAGAAAAGAACTTCGTATCATTTTAGTGCTTTCCCATAATATATTTAGATTATATTCACCCATTCCCATTATTCTTCTGTGTTTCTTTCCTACTTCACTTAGCCCTTTCTATTTACAACTAATCCACTTCCTACTTTCATATTATTTCTTTATATGAACTTAAATTCCATTAGGGTTGTTTTTATAGGCATAGGCAAGAATTTTCCAACCCAAAGTCTGTGAAGCATACCTAAGACTACACAAAAAAAAAGTCTCCCTCCTCACCAACTCTTACTTGTACAAATATTCAAGGAAGCATGGTCCCACAATCCCCTCCCTTCCAAAATAGCAAGGTGTTGAAAGGCCTAGTCCTGTGCACACAAACCACCTTTATTGTGAGTTTGAGAGTGCAGCAGCCATGTCCTGTCTATTCCTTTCCACTCCCTTTGCTCCTATAATTCTTATAATCTTCCTACATCTTCTTCTGTGATATGTCTCTAAGCCTTGGAGGAGTATATTGGGCAACTCATTACTAGGTGGTGTGGGAGGCCCTTTTGTCTGTGTGTTTCTTTTATTGGTTAATGAATAAAGAAATTGCCTGGGGCTGTTGATAGGGCAGAAGTTAGGTAGGTGGGGGAAAACTGGGCTGAATGGGAGAAAACTGGGAGAAGGAAGACTGAAAGAGAGAAGCCATGGAGCTGCGGGAGACATGCTGAAACTTTGCTGGTAAGTCATGACCCACTTCCTCTCAAATAGCTCTGCCTCTTAAAGATTCTATATCTTCCTAAAAGCACCATCAGCTGAGAATTAAGTGAGGCTAGGAGGTGCTGTATCACCCTTAAATCACTTCCCTTACCAACTATTAGGTTTTAATATGGCTTCTCATACTTAATTAGTTTTGGTTGATCCTCTTCCCAAGACCACGAAAGAGGGTCTTTGTAGATCCCAGTATCTATGCTGTTTCGTTTTGTAAAATGACAGAGAGCTGAAACTCTTCCTTTATTTCATCGGTTTTCTCTTTCTTTAAATCCAAACTGGTAATGCCACAGCTGCTAGAAGTTCACCTTCACATCTGACTTCTGTCAATTGACTGATCAAGTCCTAGATTGGTCTCATGGTGTAGTAACATTTCTGTTTCATCTTGTTCTCAGAAGAACACATGTTCTGAGTTTTTTAATGTGGACAGATGGTAAAATTTTCAAATCAAATTCAGTTTGTTTTGCTTAATAGTTCATTCTGCTTGTTTCTGTCTTTCTGCTGTTTACTATACACAGTCAGACAGACCATTTCCTTAAAACCTCAAGCATACAGGCCCAACCTTCCACAAAACAGTAGTGTAAGTGCACAATGCATCCAAGAAATTTTCTACCTTATAAAAATATTCTTTTCCCCAACTATGAGTATGTTTTTCATTTGTATCTTAGACTCATAATGATCACATTTAGTATTCGTGTTCACCAACCATCATTTCAAGACACATTAGACATTTTAAAAGTAGATGAAATAAAGGTATAAAATATTGTCTCTTCCAGTTTTTACCCATTCCAAAGACACTTACATATTGGTTAGATATTTCTGAGATACATGCTACAACAGCACCTGACTTTGGAGTATTGAGATCTATTTGTTTATGCCATGACCACAAAGTCTACAGGCTTAAACAACATTAATGTATTTTCTCTCAATTCTGGAAGACTGTAGTCAAGGTATTATCAAAAACTTATGCCTGCTAAGGCATTTTATCTTCCATTTAGGTGTGTGCCTTTTCATTGTATCATTCATTCTCTGGTCTTTTCTCTATGTGCCTGGACCTAATGAACAATGTTTCCTTATAGATGCTAATGTAATATGTTTCACAACCACACAGATGACTCATTTAACATTAATTACCTAAGTCCCTTCTCTACAAATACAGTCACACTCTTAAGCCTTCAATATACACATTTTGGAGGAACACATATCAATTCAGCATTACCACTCTATCTTGGGTTGTTGATTACAGATCCTTTATTACAAACAGTAGATGCTAGCCACAACACATTACAAATCATGGATTGTATGTGTAAGATGTGTCAGGCTGCTTTCATTTGAGCTAGTTCTCAATGAATTTGTGCAGCTTATAACCTGTGGCATCATAATCCTTGGGTATAATCTACACTTCAAAGAACTGAAGAAATTAATGAAAAACAAACCACAGGAGATCAAAGAATCAAAGGTACTCCAAGAACTTCAAAAGCAGAAAGAAATAGACTCTTCTCTGTTGACTTCCTTGGGTTCTCTGGTCATTCCTGTTTTTTTTGTGTTTCTCTAATTAAGATAAAAGGAGGAAGAAATAGTTTGATTTATCTTGGATCATGAAAAGATCTTTTTGTAATGTGTGGTCAAAAACCTCAGTGGGCAGCCATATTAACCCTCTCATCAATGGGCCTTGGAAGGCAACTAAAGATAGTCTGGGGTACTCTGAACAACAGAACTAGACTCTAGGTAGGCAAAGAAACCTAAAAGGCAAATAAAGTGAGTGTGAGGATCAGAAGACAAACTTTGATGGTCTGACTTGGTTTCATGCCTTCACACAGCTTCAATGACCAATCAGATTCCTCATCTGATTAAATGGAGACATTCTACTACCATATCATGAAAATACTTGCCTACAGGTCAGTATCTACTACTTTTTAAAATGTTTAAATTCAATTTATGTGCCAAACACAGTTCCCCCTCCCTCCCTTCTCTTGTGCCCATTTCCTCCTCCCACTCACCTTTCCCTTTCTTTCATCTACTCCTCAGAGAAGAAAAGGCCTCCCATGGGAAGTCAAAAAAGTCTGGCCTATCAAGTTGAGGCAGGGTCAGGTCCCTCCTCCTTGTATCAAGGCTGAGTATGGTATCCCACGTTATCGAATTGGATCCAAAAAGTCAAACATGCAGCATGTATAAATCCAGGTCCCACTGTCAGAAGCCTCACAAAAATACCAAGTCACATAATTGTCACCCACATTCAGAGGGCCTAGTTCAGTCCCATGTAGGCTCCCCAGCTGTCAGTCCAGAGTTCATGAACTCTTACTAGCTCAGGTCAGCTATATCTGTAGGTTTCCTCATCATGATCTTGACACCCCTGTTACAAGTTGTTATGGATAATGGTGAGGAAAAATGTTAAGCAAAGTAGTTTAGATTCAGAGTTCTTGTTTTGCAAAGAAAAAAGGGGAAATGCTGTGAGAGAATGCTCTTGCACACTATAAAGATTTATTATTCATACTGGTTAAATAAAATGCTGATTGGCCAGTAGCTAGGCAGGAAGTTTATGAGGGACAACCAGTCTAGGAGAATTCTGGAAAGTGGAAAGGCAAAGATGCAGTCATTAACTAGATGAAGAGGAAACAAGATGACAATGCCTTACCAAGATAAGGTACTTAGCCACATGGCTAAACATAAATAAGAATTAAGTGTTAATTTAAATTGTAAGAGCTAGTTAGTGACAAGTATGAGCAATAGGCCAATAGTTTATAATTAAAATAATCCTCTGTGTGTTTGTTTGTGACTGAATGGCTGTGGGACCAGGCAGGACAGAAACTTCTGTCTACAGACATCTTCCACATGAGTGCATTGCACATGCTGGACAATGGTCTGGGCATGTCACTGTTCCCAGTACTAGGCAGGAGTGCACTTATCTAAGAATCAAAACAATTATTTAAGGAATAATCACAGGTATAGGACAGCAGGTCCATGAAGAAGTTTGAAATTAATTTTGAAATGAATTTGTTAAGGAGAGAGGTGGATAAATAGAATTAACAGCAAAGTAAGCACTCAGAATGGCATGTTGTTTGATATGCACTATGATTTAGGAAAAGCTGTGGAAAAGGCATCAGAAGAAATCATAGGTTTTAACAGTATTGAAATAACTATCATTAAAATTAATCTCAGTAAGCAGTTTTAGAGTTTCTGTCTTAGGATGTTAACTAAAACACAGAGGCGGGTAATGGATTGGCAAAGACATTGTTTCTGGCTTTGGATTATGATCTTGTAACTCCACACAACCATTGTCATCAGTTGCTGGTATTCTACTAAACTGGTTTTATTATTCTTCTGCTGGCCAATTATGGTTTTCTGTCCCATGTTGCTGGGAAGGAAACCTATCCTGTGATTTGATAAAGATGAGACCGCATAGTCATGAAGACAGATCTTTAGAAGAGATAAATTATTATTAAAGCTATTATGAGAGAAACTCATGGATTATACTAAAGGATTGATGATCATAATCTGGCCTGACTACTGTATTGTATTCTGCTTTGATATGATATTGTATATGTGAAATCATAGAAGTATTATATTTAACATTAATATAATTAAGTCTAAAGAAGCAGAGGAAGATGGGAAAATCCACAGGTATGGCTGACCTGATTAGTGGGAACTCATGGACTCTGGAATGACTACTGGGAACCTGTATGAGACTGAACTAGGTCCTCTAAATGTGGGTGACAATTGTGTTGCTTGGTCTGGTTGTGGGACCCATGGCAGTAAGACATATATTTATCCATATCCATGGTGCATGTACTGGCATTTTGGAACCCATTCCCTATGGGTAGATATAAACCTTGCTTAGCCTTGATAGGAATAGGAGATACTTGGTCCTTTCTCAATTAGATATGTCAGGTTTTGTTGACCCCCCATGGGAGACCTTACCCTGTCTGATGAGTAGATGCAGGAGAAAAAGGATGGGAGGAGAAAGAGAAGAAGAAGGGCAAGGTAGGGAACTGTGGTTGGTATGTAAAATGAATAAAAAAATTAAAATAGAAAGGAGAAAAAGACACAGCAAACAGATGTTTTAATTTAGATGAGAAGAGTTCATTTGCATCTTTAGAAATCTCCAATATGGTAAATAGAGTTAAAGTTAGAAGAATGTTCTCATTGGTTGGACACAGGTAATTTAATAATATAGGAGATTAGAATCAGCAAGGAGTTATATCTAAAACATAATTAAAGTGAGGATAAAATGTTTTCTTTACCTGTAGTCCTAATAAATCAAAATTTCTACTTGATCAAGTAGAAATATGCTAAGTAAAATTCCAATTCCCTTATTTTTATTTTCTCTCTCTCTTCAAATCTGACTCACTCAATAACTCCTCATATCACCTTTTACTTTATACTACTCTATCTTATTTTTTAAATTACTTCATTAGATGGCTTATAGATTTTTGTTAATTACAAAGGTGATGGAGTCATTTAAATACAATTCTATCTGAAGGAGAATTGAAAGTAGAGTTACACTTGATTTCCATCTTAACTAACTACTGAAGCATGAATAATAAAATAATTCTTTTTGTCCTGCAACAATTTAGTATTTTATTATAAGTCTGACAATATTCCCATCAATAATGTTTTGGGTAATAATTAACAGCCAATACTAAAACTTGGTTAAGGACATACTTAGAAAACAACCTTCAAGGTGGGTGGTCATGGTGCATGCCTTTAATTCCAGCATTGGGGAGGCAGAGGCAGGCAGATCACTCTGAGTTCGAGGCCAGCCTGGTCTACAAGAGCTACTTCCAGGACAGGATTCAAAACTACAGAGAAACCCTAGACATTTTCCTTCAATTTGCGCATCACTCCTCATTTGGCTCTGCATCTAGCTGTGCCTGTTCATATGTGTGTCATGGTTTCCATCTGGGGAGATGTGATAACACAGCTTCATTCCACAAACACTATTTATAGTACATGTTACATCCACTTAAATAAGGATATTCATTCAATTAAAGCCCTTGTAAATATTTTCCTGGAGAAAGAGATTTTAAAATTGGATTTTTTGTTTGACCATATCCTTGTCTATCAAATGTATGAACTTTCTTACTACCCAACTTCCTTCTATCCTCTGCTTAGCTGAAGCAAACAAAACAGGATCTCTAGGACAGGAATGGTTCTTCCCTATCTACATCAAGTGTTTTATCTCCTCCAGAATGGCTCCCATCTAAAATGTTACTCTTAAGCCTATTCGACTTCTTCCCATCTTGAGTTCCAAGATCCAGAATATCACAGTATTTCTCTTGCCAGATCCATGCCATATGGATTCTTTGAAAAACCGGGGGAGTCCTTTTCTTTCTAATCATTTGTCTTTGCACTATTTCCATGCCTCAAGTCCCCCTAGGGACTAGATTCTTGCTTCTGAAATTTTATAATATAAATTTGTACATTTTCCTTTGTTGGAAATCTAGGAATCCTTAATTCTCAAATTCTTTAGTCTTTAGAGAAGTACCGTTTCACTGCCAAATGAAAGCAATAGACAAAATCAGTCTTGCTAAGGTTGACATCTGGTTGTGCTTCCACTGAAAAGGGAATTATTTATTCCTCAATGCTTGTCTTGAGATGTTTGCTCATGAAGTCCCCAAGCAGGGATGGTCTCTATACTTGGATATACCATGTGGTTTGCCCACAGGAAACAAAGAAGTGTATGAAGCCAGACTGAACTTCATGTAGACTTTAGAAGGTTTGTCTGTCTTCACCAAGGATATAACTTTTCCTTGGAGATTAGAGCAGCAGAAAAAAGATTATCCCAAGGATGCTTCCATTTGTTAAAAAAAAATCATGTTGTTTCTACTGTCATTTAGTTGTGATGTTTCCATGTCTGATTTCTTCTTGTATATGCATAGACAAAAATAGAATGTTAGAGAAGGAAGAGATGAAAATGTTTAATATTGCAGTATCTTAGGGAAGACATGATTCTCAGTTGGCAATATAAAGCAAATACTTCCTGTGACATCTTTAACATCTCTTCATGCCAGTATCTGTTCAGGATCTGTTTTACAGATGTGGGAACTTTAAATGAATTGCAGGAGAGCATGTATCTAGTAAGTTGTAAATCTCAACTTCAAATTGTCTTTCTCTCCTTTTGGGACGATTACACTGGAATAAGAGCACTGACCATTCTAGCTTTCTAACCATTCTCTTTGTAAAAGGAACATTATAGTTGGGAGAGCTATTCTTTGATTTCCTTTCCATATGTTTCTATATTGGCAAATAAGAACCAGGATTGATTACTTCAGTGATTTTGTTTAACTTGTATGATACAGCATGAGATTGTTCTTTGTTTTTTGTAATTAAATTTTTTTTTGAGTAACCATGCAAAGTTTGTGGGCTGTACTTTTTTTTAACAAGAGAAGCAGATAACCTGGTACAAATGAATTTTGTGTTTAATGACAGCAAAGAGACATATTTTAAAGGGAGACTATTTTACCTGTTACATGGAAAAAGATCTCATTTTTTAAGCAAAAGTAGCCTACTGCTTTGAGTGATCTATAATAGATTCCCATTGTAGGAAATGGTGTATTTGGTCAAAATTAAAACATGTAATTTCAAATAAGAATTGTAATCCCTGAGTGAATATTTTTGATCATCTTGCTTATAGCAATAACGTCACACTTATAATACTGAATAATAGTATTTTAGTCACTTAATAAACATTTGTTAAATGAATGAATAAAATTTTGGATATTATTAAATCATAAGTAGTTGTGGCATAAGTAACTGAAAGCTTCCACTCCTGCTATGGTCTATACGTGAAACAGGAGACAGAATGCTACGCTAGTCTTCCATTCGGTTCTCACCTCCAGAAGCTGGTCTGGTTCAGCACCAAAGGCATCCTTGACATCTGTCTCAGTCTCTGCTCTCTGAGGCCTGGAAGGCTTAAGGGTACCCCTCAACTATAGCTAAGTTCCAGAAGAATCCCTGTCCCTACATCATGATTCTCCAAAAAAGGCGAGAACTCCCTGTAGTGCTGTAGAACCTATTATCACAAATTTTATGATTACTAATTCTTAGTACTTGTTTTTCCAAATAGGTGGATGTTAATGCCACTTGATATGAGGAATTAGAATGAGAAAGTAACAGGAAGTACAAATAAAAGAGTACAAAATCAAGAACCCTGAATTGGCAGGAAGTCATTAGAATTCAATGAGGAAGGGTACTGGGTTTGAATTAATTAATATAGGTTTGGATTCTGTCTCAGTACTGACTAGTACTCCTGTTCTTATTGATGTAAGTTTCAGTTCTTTAAAAATCATTTCCCTATAAAGTTTCAGAGTACAAAAAACAGATTTTATGACTTCAGATATCATCATACACACAAAGTCCTAATATGTAGAAATAACTCATTCATCTACCTTTTGGAGTGGTGACAGCTGAATGGTTAGAATAGGAGTACTCTTGACTCACAGGTATGGTGGAATGCACAGCCACCTACACAGCATCATAAACACCCTACCAAGACCCTGGGTTTTCATGAAGAGAAGTCTAATTATTGTTACTTAGTAAATTCTCACTTACCTAAGCTTAATTTTTGCCTATCAATATATATCTAACCAATATATCATAAAATTATCAAAAGAAGTTGAAAGTTTCTAATTGCACATTCCCCTAAATAAAATTTCTATTGTATTTCCTGAGAATACAATATGTACAAGAGGACCTAAAAATTTCCTCGATGTGTCTAGTTGTTACATAACCCTTGAAAAAAAGGGAAGTATAAAGGATGCCACAGCTCTTTTTCACTCTTTCAGGCGCTTCCTCCTGAAGACTTAAAGGTCTGCAAAGAATTATTTGCTAAGTGGGAACAGAGCCTGCAGTTTCTCATTACCTCCAGGATGTGACTAAGTTCTGAATTTTCAATTCTTCCTTAAGATTTTAGCTCTGGTCTTGGGAAGGTGAAGGCCATACACTAAGTAAGCCACACCTACTTTCTCTTACACAAGAACGACTCCGAAAGAGAAGACATGGCCTTGAACACATATGACTCCACAGAACTGTGGAAACACTGTGCCTCCAGAGAGCCACTGAAGTAGACAGCTAGTACAAACTGAGGCTTTTTTTTTCTGACTGTGCTTAAAGTACAAAGACTGGCGAGGACATTGGTTTTTCAAATTCCAGCAATGTTGTTGTACCTATTATTTACCAGAAGGTTAATTCCATTACAGTTAAATGACAATAAAAAGCAAATAAAAAGCAGAGGGAGGGAGAAGAAATGAGGGAATAGAGAAGTCAATACAGAAATAAGGCAAAGGCAAAACCAGAAATCATGTGAGGGTTTTATGACTGTTATAATCCTGTAGGAGGAGAGTCATTTGTTGGTTCCCGCTGCCCAGAACCAAAATAATCACACAGAAACTGTATTATTTAAATCACCTCTTGTCCCATTAGCTCTTGGTTCTTATTGACTAACTTTTACATATTAATGTAACCCATTTCCATTAATCTGTGCATCACCACAAGGTTGTGGCCTACCAGCAAAGTTTCACTACATTTGTCTGTGGCAGCGGTTACATGGCTTCTCTCTGACTCGACCTCCTGTCTCCCAGCATTCCATTTAGCTTTCCCCTCTTAGCTCTGTTCCCCTATAGCTTTGCTATAGGCTCAAAGCAGTTCCTTTATTAACCAATGATATTCACAGCATACAGAGGAGAATCCCACATCACCTCCTCTTTTCTGTTTAAATAAAAAGGAAGGTTTTAACTTTAACATAGTAAAATTACATATAACAAAACAGGTATCAAGCATGAATTACAGCTATAATATTTATATCTATTTTATCTCTAATCATAACTAAGAAAAACTATTTTATTATTATCTACCCTTCAACTCCATCAAAGACTCCAGAAGGATATAATATTATCTAAGTAAACAGGAAGAACATTGTCAGCAACTTCCAAAACTCTAGAAATGACAGAGACATCTCATTGCCTGGACAATCACCCAAAGTTCTTCTCTATCACTGGGGCATCCATCTTCAGCCTACAGGCCCATAGTATCCAGAAGACTTTTTCATGAAGCAGGAAATTTAAAAGACAGTTCCACCTTTGGCAGCTTGTTTGTCACATTTTTTCTGTGTCCTGCAGAATGTTTAACAGTCTCTTTCATGTCACAGGAATCTTGAAGGATTGTCTCACCTTTAGGCAAGTTCAGCAGTAATTTCTTTTCCAGTTTATCAAGCAGTCCAAGAAAGAGCAATTTCTTGCCTAAATGGCTAACAAATTTCAAGAAGAGCATCTTTGGTGCCCATCTTCATCTTGAAGTAGATTGGTATTGCCAGGAACAGATTTGTCTCATTGCCATGAAAAGTTCTAAGTTCTTAAAATTTTTTAAATGCCATATTCTGTAGTCTTTGAAAGGTTTGAAGAATGCCTATTCACCTGAAAAACATCTATATACATCTAGAAAATCTAACTAACATGACTATAAGCTTGACTAATTTAGATGACTATTAGCCTATATTTCTTAATTATACATTACACTTTTAAATGAACAGTACAAACACAATACCTTAATCAAGATCAGAAATACATATACATAGTATAACAAAATTGACCTTAAATTTGTATCAATAAACCAAGATCCATACCAAAGCAAATTATTCATCTCTACAGCATATTTTCCTTTAAATATAAATAAACATTTAGAGATAATATTTGGGAATGTAGGCCCAGTTCTATCCACACTTCTTCCTGCTGTTTATTGAGTGAAGTAATTTTTTGAGGGGTGTTCAAGGCAACCTTTCAGGAGGTCTTGGTACATTAAACCACATTGGCCTGGAATAAACCCACAGATTCTCATCCTCTGTGGAAACAAAAGAAGAACCTCTTTTTCAAAGCAACATATCCTTAGATGCATATTTTGAAATCGAGATACCTTTGAAATATATATGTTAATTTAGCTTAGCAGTCTCCAGAATCAAATATTTCTCTGCAATCATAAAATTCAAAGAAAGCACAATAATATACATAATCTAGACTCTTTGTAAAGTTTCTATCTTTACATGGCTTGTTTTTACTCTATTACTTTTTCTACAAGTGTAATATTTATTTCATTATCTTTATTCTTTTAATCTCTGACTGCCTGTATTCTGGCTCTTTTAAAACTTTATTTAAAAAAAACCATTTACTTCTTTTTATAACTCTCTGTAGTCTTTTTCTTCTCTCTCTCAAGCCTACATACATTTATCCAACATTATGACTCATTTAGAGGTCTTTTATGTCTAAATCTGCTTTTATTGTGTATCTGTAAGCCTTTTCTCACCAGGACAGCTTCTTAAATGCTAAGTGCTTCTTAAAAACTTAAGCTGCACCATTGCTAGAGGTAATACTGCATTTCCTACTTGCCCCACCCATTCCAGCATGGTGGAGCTGCTTGCTGCCTCTGAGAGCCATGCACACTGCCTCACTTCTAGGCACTCAGCCAGGTCAAAGTTGCCATTAAGCAAGCCACAGCAGGTTGCTCACAAACCCCATCCAAATACTTGATCTCCTAAAAGAGCCAGAGTTCTTGCAGCATGACCCAGAAATCTGGCATTTCAAAACAGTGGCTATTTTTCTGCTTGTCATACAAGTTTTCAACTTGTTTGGTAAGAGTTACTCTGAGATATTTTATGCTATTTGTGGCTATTGTGAAGAGTGTTGTTTCTCTGATTTCCTTCCTAGCCCTTTTATCATCTGTGTACTAGAGGGCTTTTAATTTTTTTTAGTTAATATTGTATCCTGCTACATTACTGAAAATGTTTATGAGTTGTAGAAGTTCTTTGGTACAATTTTTGGGCTTGCTTATGTGAACTATCATATCATCAGCAAACAGTGAGAATTTGACTTCTTTTCCAATTAGTATCCCTTGATCTCCTTTTGGTGTCTTATTGCTCTTTCTAGGACCTCAAGAACTATATTGAATAGATACAGAAAGAGTGGACAACCTTGTCCTGTCCCTGATTTCAGTGGAATTTCTGGGAGTTTCTCTCCATTTAGTTTGATGTTGGCTGTTGGCTTGCTGTATATTGCCTTTATTATGTTTAGGTATGTTCCTTGTACCCCTGCTCTCTCCAAGACATTTACCCTGAAGGGATGTTGCATTTTTCGAAAATTTTTTCAGCATCTAATAAGATGATTGTGTGGTTTTTATTTTACAGTTTGTTCATATGGTGGATTTTGTTGACAGAGTTTTGTATGTTGAACCATCCCTGCATCTCTGGGATGAAGCAGACTTGCATGGTGGATGAAGGTTCTGGTGTGTTCTAGAATTTGATTTGCCAGTATTTTATTTAGTATTTTTGCATCAATGTCCATGAGTGAGATTGGTCTGTAATTCTCTTTCTTAGTAATGTCTTTCTGTGGTTTGGGTATCAGGGTAATTGTAGCCTCATAAAAAGAGTTTGGCAATGTTCCTTCTGCTCTATTGTGTGGAATAATTTGTGGAGAATTGGTATTAGTTCTTCTTTGAAAATCTTGTAGAATTCTGAGCTGCAATCATCTGATGCTGGGATTTTAACAAAGAGAACTCTAAGAGAGACATACATGGATAGGAAGGAGCAAAAGACAAGATGTCTTGAGTAAATGGGGAGCGTGGGAGTCATGGGAGAGGGTAGAAGGGAAGAGGGAAGGAAGAGAGTGGAGCAGAGAAAAACATATAGCACAATAAAAACAATAATAAAATAAAGAAAAAATTCTGAGCTAATTTACCTAGAAGAAATTTGTGCATTCTCATTCCCAATCTGGTGCCTCTAATATACTACAGTGAGGGAGACAGTTCTCCAAATGTTTGCAGAGCTGTGTAGAGTGTCTCCCAACACATCTCAACTCCATTTCTGCAAAGCCTGTTAGAATTTGCATTGGCAATAATATAATACTACAAAAATAGGATAGTAATTATGACTGGTTCCCCCTTTGATTTCCTGAGCTATTTTTATTTGGAATTCTAATGCTGTTTGGTCTCAGAGCTAGTCAAATCATATATAATTTCACAAATATTTACTGAATGTTTAACGTGCAGCTGTTACTTTTCTGGGTCCAAGTATAAAACATAGCAGCAAAAATTAAAGCACAAGCACAAAAGTTGTATAAGGTTTTGGGTTTCCACAGAAACTTTCTACATATTTTACTTGATTATCTCAGTCTCTAGCTATTTTCTGTTCCTGGAAAAGCTGCCTTTCATTAGGTGCATTGGTCTTTATCACTCATATTGGCCAACTGTTTTGCAAACTAGTGCAGTCAGCCTTGAACAATTACAAAATTGCACCTCATTGTTTCTTTTAAGTTTTTTGGTGCATGGTGCTTTTCTAATATCTATAACAGGAAAAATTGAACATAAAAATTGGAAGCAAGTCACTGGAGTAGTATTGAAATCCTAGGCACAAATTATTCTGCTTAAATAATGAATAATGTTTGCTGGCCATCTTTAAAATCTGTATCTTCACCAATTTCTCTTCGATTTGATTTTCACTGTTTCTTTTAATGTTTTTCATGTACATCTCTAAACTATATTCAACTAATTTAGTAAAATTAAAAAAGCAAATTATCACACTGAAATTTAAAGAATGATGTTCTAATTTTAATGTTCATATTTTCAGTCTTAGATACAAAGTATTTTCCTTTGTATCCATATGAAAATGCAAAAAATTACCCATGTTGCCACTGTACTTAATATCGTTTGATAGAATATGCCCTCTTTCCTCTAATTTAATGCACTGTTAATAAAACCTTGCTGCTTGTTTGTTTAACTTTGTACATGATTTTCTGACTACATTTTTGGTCTGTTATTACAAGGTTTTCTATCTAACATTTTTATTGTAATTTGTTGTTGGATTTATCATAGTAATAAAGATTTTGTTCAATATTTTTGTCTTCCATTTTTCAAAAATAGTCACTTAATGTTCAACCACGTGTCCCCTCAGAAACAGCATCTTCTTGATCTATTTTCTGCGAAAAGTGGAAGCTCTTTAAGAAGAGATTAGGTTGTGAGAGCCCACTGATGGCTGGTGAGGACTTCACTTTTGATGAAAAACCTCCCTTTTGCCTGTATTCTCACACAGCAGAAGCAGAAGAAGCTAACAACACCCTTGGGTCCTCTACATTAAGGCCCTGATCCCATTCAAAAGGGCTTTCCATCATGACCCAATCACCTTCTAAAGGTGTCACCTGTTAACATAATTGCTTTGGGAATTCAGTTTCATCATACGAGTTTCAGCAGGATGAACATGTATACCACATCACTTAATGCATTCTAATTTGTATTCTTTTCTCTTTTTCCTACAATGATAATTCTGACAACTTCTCAGGAATGGGATTTGAATCACATGCAATGATTTGCTATATTCACCAGAGATCGTCTTTAGAATATTCACTATGGATTTTCTTGTTATCTGAAGCTTATCATACAAACGAGCTTCACTGGTTCACTGTTACTGTAGTTTT
The DNA here is from genome assembly GCA_902806775.1 of Microtus agrestis. Classification (NCBI taxonomy): domain Eukaryota; kingdom Metazoa; phylum Chordata; class Mammalia; order Rodentia; family Cricetidae; genus Microtus; species Microtus agrestis. The sequence continues at coordinate 745,899 of CADCXT010002260.1, forward strand.
GACTCCTTTGTAAGATTTACAAGAGGACAACAGGAAGAATTACCCTGAGAGGGAGAACCAGTCTACCGTGACTCAAGAAGGTCACCTTATACCCTTGAGTATCTTTCCTAGCTTATAAATATCCATAACAAACACAGACTCTACCACTGATGCCTTCCTTCACTGCCAGCTTTTTTACCAAACTCTTTAGCATATCCCTTCCTGTTGCTGAACAAATCCTTGCTAACCTATGTATGTCTCTTAGCTGAACTCTTTCCTTCAGCAAACAAGAACAAGGAATAGTTTCTGCCCACTAACATATATTCTTCTCTTGAAAACAGTTTCCCAGTTCCTTAATTGTTTTGTGGTAGCCTGAATGAGAATGACCGCCATAGGCAGTATGTTTGATACTCGATCCCCAAGTGTTGGACTGTTCAGCAAGGTTTTGGAGATGTAGCTTTGTCTGTCAATGGACACAACCTTTGAAGTTTCAAAAATTCCCATGCCATTCCCAGTGTGTGCTCTCTCTGCCTTCAAATTGTGGATAAGTATGTAAGGTCTCAGTGGCTTTTTGCTGATATGCTCCCTGACATGGTTGTCATGGACTATATTCCTCTGCATCAGTAAGGCACAAATTAAACATTTTCTTTTATAAGTTGCCTTGGCCATAGTACTTTTTCACAGAAATAGAAAAGTAAATAAAACAATGCAACTGTTACTCAAATGTTTAAGTATCCCTCGTTCTCTTGTTGTCTATCTATCTACCTCCTTCCTTCTTGTCCAGTCTATTAGTCATACTACCTGCTGTTTTTTGATTAATTTAAATTTTGATTTTCATGATTTTCATTCTTCTTCCAGATACTATGTGTTGATTCCTGATTTTTTTTTTCATTTCAAGACTTGATTAGTGTCTTGCATTCTGTCATATTCTTGAGTTCTGTTTTGGATCATTGAACATCTTTCAAAATAGATGTTGAATTCTAAAATTCAAATGCCTGTATTCTTTATCCAACTATCGAAGAGCCTACTTGTTGTGGAGAAGTCATAGTGTGTTGTTTATTCACATTTCTTATATATTTTTGTTGCAATTCTCTTAATTTTTTTTTTTTTTTTATGAAATCTTTTTTAATTATGCCCTTTAATAGGTGAAGAATAGTTGTTTTGTTTTTTTTTTTAAAAAAATTTTAAAAAATTTTTTATGTTTTTCTTTTGATTTTGATTATCAGTTCTATAATGCAATATAAAATAATAATATTTTTTTAATTTTATCTAGTTTCTTTTTGAAATTTCAATCTCTAATGCCATTATTGAAATTTAATGTAAGTAAAATATAAAAATTATAATTTAAAATTAAATAAAAAAAAAAAAAAAAAAAAATTAAAAATAAATAAAAAAAAAAAAAAAAAGGTTTTAAAAAAAATAAAAAAAAAAAAATTATATATTTTTTTAAATTTTATTTTTTTTTATTTAAATTTAAAAAATATAAATTATTTTAATTTTTTTTTTTTAAAAAAAAATTTTTTTTTAAAAAAAAAAAAAAAAAAAAAAAAAAAAAAAAAAAAAAAAAAAAAAAAAAAAAAAAAAAAAAAAAAAAAAAAAAGAAGAGGAGAGAAATCAGAGTATGTGTTTGAGGTTTCCCATTTGTAAGTTTTTCTTTCTTGAATAAATATTTTAGAACTATTTTTCCTTGGTTTTCTTCCTCATTTTTTAATTGCATTCTATATGGTAATCTGTCTTTTTTTTTCTAGCTCTTGGAAAGTTTCTGCCTCCTCCCAGCCTCCCATTTCCCTCCCCCTCCTCCCACCTTCTCTCCCTCCCCCCACTCCTCTCTCCCTACCCCCACTCCTCTCCCCCTCCCTCTCCAGTCCAAAGAGCAATCAGGGTTCCCTGCCCTATGGAAAGTCCAAGGTCCTCCCCCCTCCGTCCATGTCTAGGAAGGTGAACATCCAAACTCGCTAGGCTCCCACAAAGCCAGAACATGAAGTAGGATCAAAACCCTGTGCCATTGTCCTTGGCTTCTCATCAGCCCTCATTGTTCGCCATGATCAGAGAGTCCGGTTTTATCCCATGCTTTTTCAGTCACAGTCCAGCTGGCCTTGGTGAGCTCCCAATAGATCAGCCCCACTGTCTCAGTGGGTGGGTGCACCCCTCGTGGTCCTGGCATCCTTGCTCATGTTCTCCCTCCTTCCGCTCCTCATTGGGACCTTGGGATAAGATAGCTATTCTTGGTTATCAATTTGACTGTATCTGGAATTAACTAACATCAAAAATGGAGGGATTGTTGCTTATCTTGAATTAGATTCACTTCTAATCTAGATCATTGAGGTGGGAAGACACACTTTTAATCTGGGCCACGCCTTCTACTGGAAGCCTATATAAGGACCATGGAAGGAAGAAGATTTGCTCACTGCCTGCTTGCCCTCACCTTGCTAGTGAGTCCATTCCTTCACTGATACCATAATAATCCTTGGGATCCCAGTGCATACTGAAGCCCAGCCGAGACTTCTTGCCTTGATGAGTGAACAAGTAGATTCTTGGACTTTCCATTCATGGTCAGATATTGTTGGATTAACTGAACCAAAGCCTGGAAGCCATTCTAATAAATACCCTTTCTGTATATAGAGAAAAAAAATAAAATGAGAAAAATACTAAAGTTGTTTAGTTGTAGTATAGTGTGGACTCAAGGTGAAGATGCTAAAAAAGGTATCAAAAAACAGCAAAAAAAATCTTGTGACGTTTTAACATAACATCTATAGATCCTGTGAGATATCTATACTTGAATCTGAACTCTTGTGTGTGTGTGTGTGTGTGTGAGAGGAGAGAGAGAGAGAGAGAGAGAGAGAGAGAGAGAGAGAGAGAGAGAGAGAGAGAGATTGTGTTAAGTTAGTTAAGTTAGTATAATGAACATTTCGCCATTTTCTCTTTCTCTGCTCAGGTTTCTGTCTTACAAAGCTGTGCACGAGTACAACAGTCTTATGTTAGAAGATACTAGGTCATTCACCCTCACAATTTGGTTGCCATGTCTTCCTCGAGAGGTAATCAAACGAACATTTTAGTTAATGCAAATTTGTACTAAGATTATTTACACTGTAAATATAACTGAGATGACAGGGTTTTGAACCAAGATTCGTACTCTCGGTGTCCTTGTCTGCACTGAGAAACAGCCAGGTTCTCCGGGTTTTTGGATTGCCACGGGTGCACTTGACTGCCAGGGCTGAGGGCTTTAGGACTGGGTTCCTGAGTTTGAGTAGCATGGAAAACCAGCAGGCTTACTGCTCCCTCTAGTCTGTTAGCAGAGGAATTTCCAAGCCCCCCACACTCGGTGCTTTTGATGATAATTTCTCTTTCATAAAGGCTGACATAATGACACTGCCACCTACTCACAATGTAGAGATAATGAAGGTGATGTTTCCAGGGAACAGCAAGGCTCTGCAGCTTGGAATTTCAGCAGAGTGCGAGAGGCAGAGAGCCACCTTGCAGCAAGCCGATGAGAGCTGATAAGGAGCGTCGAGACTTCTTCATGACTCGCTCCTGGACATGGACCTGGGAGACTTGAGTAATTACTTCTTATCTCCTCGTTCAGCAGCCTTCAAATATCCAATTTCGGCTGATCATCCAATTTCGGCTTATTGCTCCTGCTACACTAGCCTCTTTTTGTGACTTCATTCCGTGAATCATGAAGTCCTCTTTCAGGAGCCAGGCTATTGTTAGGCTTTGCTCCCTGCCTAGAAAGCTCTGTTCAAGATCTGCCGACAGATTTTCCCATGGATGCCTCTGTTCAGTGAATTATTGTGGCGATTTCTTCCCATGTCTGTGATACTCCTAGTCATTGCCTAGCCAAGCGCACTTCTTCATAACAACTTAGATGTTATGTATTGTGATACAGTTTAGCTCTTTTGCAAACCTAGACCCTCCACTAACATTAGGGTACGCCCTAATGTTATTCTAAAAGTGGTATCATCAAACATGGACTTCCAAGTGTCTAATGGTCAAATATAGGAGAATTAGTGACTAAATGATCTTTCCTGAACTTCCCTGAGGATGGGATTTTATTCTAAAAATATATCCTAAAACCAGAGATTTTATTTTCTCTCTCTCTCCCTTCCTCCCTTGTTTCTTTGTTCCACCAAGTTGCCCCTTCGGGGAGGGGGAGAGTAGGCATGGGATCAAGGGCATAGACTCTGGGATGATGGAGGTGGGTCTTGTATCTTATCTGTTGCTTTCATTGGCTAACTAATAAAGAAACTGCCTTGGCTCTCATAGGACAGAAAATTAGGTAGGCGGAGTAGACAGAATAGGATACTGGGAGAAGGAAGCTGAGTAGGAGTCACCATGATGTTCCCATGCCAGAGAGACGCAGGCTAGAATCTCCCCGGTAAGCACACCTTGGGGTGCTACACACCTCATAAGAAATGGGCTAGTCCAGGTGCGAGAGTTAGCCGAGAAGAGCTAGCCAATTATGGGCCAGGCAGTGTTTAAAAGAATACAGTTTCCATGTAATTATTTCGGGGGCATAAGTAAGCCATGTGGACGGCTGGGTGCAGGGGACACAGCCCAGCCGCTACCAATTTCAACACTGGGAGACAGGATGAGTGTAGCAAGCTTAGCAAGATGAGTTTATTCAGGAAGGGGAAAGCCTTCTATACTCTCCACACACTGGCGAAGGGGGTAGTAGTGGCACTGGCACACCAGGTCGTTTTCTGTGGCACCTGGAGACTGGTTTCTCTCATCTTGTCTCATGGCTTGGTAGTCGTTGCTGGGATTTCCCTGGCAGACCTAGGCTAGCTCATGAAGAAGTTATTACACTGCATGTTCCTATAGCCAGGTGAGTCTGCTTTAGGCCAGTGAAGGCCTCTTGGCCTTCAGACCCTTTTCTTTCCTATGTTCTGTGTTGAAATTGATGCTAGGGTCCTGTGACTACTAGGCCGAGATAAGCACTCTGAATTAAATTATATTTCCAGCCACCCTTTCCTCCATTATCCTTTATTATTATATGTTTTTTGATTTTGAGACAGAACCTACTTGCCTAGTCTGCCTTTGAATCCGGTTTTAAGACCTGGCAGGCAATGGACTAGTTTTCCTCTCCCATCTACAAGACTCCACACCAGGCCTCACTAATTTTTCTTGACTACAACTCTTGCAACAAATCCCTAAATGCAGGTGCATTCTACAAATCACCATGATTATTATAAAGGCCTCATTAGATGTTAAAGTATGTGGAAGACTCTATATGGATAAAGTTACTCCCTCTTAGATAACTCGTTAACTTGTTCAAATGACTTTGATGGAGTAATCCCCAGCCCCTTTATTCCTAATTAGAAAGTAGTATAGATGCTTTACTGATTTCAGTTCATTTTCATTCTTAAGCTGTATTTTAAAATACCGGCATGAAAGGTACCTCAATCTGAACTGTGGCTTGGGGAGAAATGACAGCTCCCTCTGGAACCGGAAGTGAAGGCCGTGGTGCATTTCCGTGTGACAGCTGGGAACCAAACTTTGGTCCTTGGTGCACTCTTAACCCATGAGATATCTCTAGCCCTAGAATATAAGCTGTTTAAAATATTTGCATTAGAGAAAAAGGCAGATGGTACAGTGGGTAAAGAACTTGGCATATAAATATGAGAACTAGAGTTTGGATCTATAGCACCTCGTAAGTTTCAAGTGGGTGTATTAACCCACCTGCAATTCAAACACTTGGAAGTCAAAAGACAGGAGATCTTGAAATAAGTTGCTAGCTATGCTGGTCATATGGATAAGTTCTGGACTCAATTATAAGCCCTTTCCCAAATGGATACAATAGAAAGCAATTATGGAAAATTTCCAATGTCAGCCTTGGACATCCATATACACATGCACATATATACACATACCTTTACATATATACACACATGTATACACTACACATATTGACATCCTTTAATTATTATGAATTAAAAACATCCTTTAAATTATGAATTGCTATTTGAGATTTTGTCTTGAATTAAATATAAAAACCAAAAAAGTAAATGAATTCTTCCTTATCATTAGGAGAAAACTTCTATTTCTGAAAAGTTCAGAAACATTCTTCTGATATTGTCTATCCACTATGTATTTATGCAAAGCAATATTTTCAGCACTGAAGATTATGAAATGAACATCTCAGTAATCACTGAAAAATGTCAAAGATTATTTTCATCTTGCAATATAAAGTATTCAGGCAAGATTTAATACATATAAAAATAAATAGACACATCCATCTAACTAGAATGTATACTTACTTTCTTTCACCTTTAATAAGTGGCATGATTATATGAAAACCAAATATTTTAAAACAAATTTTATTATGATTTATTATTGATAGTAAATGCAAATAGTTCGTCAAATTATTGGTTCCCAGTTGAGGTAAATGCTTCATGTTACAAAATAATAAGTGATTTTTGAGCTTTATTATTCAGTTAGAAAAGTTGTATAGGAAGTAAAAATGATTTTCTCTTCCATAAAATATTAAAAATAAAAAACTTATGAGAATTTGGATTTTAAAATATATACCTATATCTATGCCTTTCTGTACAGACTTATAAAATTAACAACTTTGTATCTGTCCAGCACTTAGATATTAAGAAATAGAGACAGAAATCTTTAATAAATAAAAAATAAAAAAAGAAACAGAAAAAAATGCAAAGCTGAAAAAAGAAATACAATTATATAAAATAAAATATTAATGAAAGTAAATACATCCCTTTGTCATTAGTGCTTAATGCCAAGTAAGTTCAGATGTTAATAATTGTGTTTGGACTACTGGACCTACTCATGTATACTATGCTGATCCCATTAGCAATGAAAGAGAAATTTTCCTAGACTACTCTATTTCAAAAACTGAGACTGCATGGAAATGGAACAGACTATCTGAGACACAAGTGGACAGTTTCTGATAGTTTTGAAAGTCGTTTTCTTGGAGATACAGAACCATGAATGAAAAAATAATTCTTGAAGCAAAATGACCCAGACATATCTAATGATTGATGACAGGCGAGGGCATAAAGGCCATCCTTTTTTCTAAAAGTTAGACTTGTATTTTCTTTGACATTACTTCTCACCTTCTCCTTGAATGTCAGTTTGATCTATTTTGAAGTATTATGAAGCTATTTGGAGAACAAGGAGCACAAACTCACCTTTTCTTTGTTCCACAGCTGAATCTCCAGTTCCTGAGACTAAGACCTACCTACCTTTAAGTATTCAGTAAGTGTTTGTGAAATAAATTCATGCCATTGTGATCCTTCAAGAAAAGTCTCATTGTCCAACTAAAGGTATGTTTAACAAAAAATGTTCCTAAGTTTGAAAGTAATGTATCCTGGGGTTTGGAGATATCTATTTAGGATCTATTTAGAAGTCTGACTGACTTAAAGAAAGTCATTTGTTTCAAATTTCCCAGGGAGACTCCTGAAACTGTGTCATTTTACAGCCAGGAAGACTAACCTGTTGTACATATTAGTAACAAAAAGAGCTAGTGCAGCTTTAAAAAAAATCTTAAACCAGAATAAGTTCTTCAAGATCCTGCCTGTTCATGTGAGTTTGTGACCTGAGTCCTATTCTTGCCTCTACGATGTGTGTATGTCTGTGTGTCTATATATGTGCCTGTGTCACTGATTGTGCTCAGAAGCAGGAAAAGACACTTTTTAAACAGAGACAAAAGCTGGGTGATGGTAGAGCACAACTTTAATCCCAGCACTCAGAAGGCAGATGTAAGCAGATCTCTGTGAGTTAGAGGCCAGCCTGGTCTACAAAATGAGTTCCAGGAGAGTCAGGGCTGTTACAAAGAGAAGCCTTGTCTCAAAAATCAAAAATCCAAAACAAACAAAAAAAATAGTTTCTATCTGGATTTGTTTTTATAGTCACAGGCTGAGGAAATCTAGTGTCTTTTCAAAATTAACTTTGAGGATTTTATGTAAGTTGCTGATGAACTTCCAAATTACAGGAAAACAAACATCAGTTTTATCTCTTTCATGGGCCTCATGTCTAAGATAACACACAACTTTTGCACGTGCCATATATTTTCTTTTTCTTTCTGACTTTTGCAAATGCAATATAAATATATTTTGTTTTCTGTTGATATCATAAAAATCATGACCAAAAAGAAATTAAGAGAAATTGTTTGTTTCAGTTTACACTTCAAAGTAACAGAGCAGTAATAATGAAAGTCAGTCCAGGAATTCACTGGTTGCCAGTTCCATCTCTCATCATGGAGAAAAACAAGGTGTGACTTTTAGTTCTTCTGCAAGCATCACATATTTTTCCTGTCTATTCACACACACACACACACACAACACACAGAATTTTTCTCTAACTTTTTTGAGACTTTGCAATTCTAAGAAATTGATTTGAGGGTGTCAGGTTTAAAGAGTTGCTGCAGATTGGCTGAGAGAGACTTGCTTCTCCTGTCCTTGGAAAAGATAACCGAACAATATTATTGCTTATATTTGTTCCTATTTGACAGGAAGAGTGAGCCATTATATTGACCTTTATCTGACATTCATCTCTCAGAGTTACTATGCTCATATGACTTTGTGATAATAAAATCTGTGTGGATTTGTCTTCATTGATCACAAGTTGGACTCTTTTGGATGCTAACACTAAAAATTCCTGCCACTTTAAACTGAAAGCAGAAGTTCAGCTAGATCAGCCATCACAGATGGATTCAGATGTGGGTTACAATAGAACTCAATTACACTAATTTATCTGTATTTAATTGGTGTGGAATTAAATGTTAGGTCATTTCTACAGGAACTATCCTGAAGTGGGTAACTTTTTCTAATCTCTATTAATGTTGTTTAATTCTTTCTAATTGATGTGTTTTCAAAACCAGGAGTATTCAATTAACTTTAACAAGGGATGATGATGGTACTTCACCTAAAGTGGCAATGCTTTTTCTGAATTCCGAGGAGGAATAAAAGAAAGCATTTGTTTTGTTATCTTAATGAAAATGTATAAGTATTCTCTTTTATTTAACAGAAAAGATAAACCTAGATATTTAGAGAGAGGATATTAGCAAATAATCCACATGAAATTTGCTGCCTTGTAAGTATTATATTTTTGCTCTGCAAATCAGGAAAATTATCATTTTATCAGGCTAAATCCTTTATAAATGCAAAGAGATATAGCCAAACTCTAAAACACCAACATGCATTTTCTTTTTATTTATTTATTTTAAAAAGATAACAAACTATCTTTTTATTTTGCATACCAATCCCAGTTCCCATTACCTCTCCTCCTCCCATTCCCTCCACTAACCTCCCACTCCACCCTCATCCACTTTTCAGAGAGGGTAAGGCAAAATGCTTTGGGGAAGATCCAAGGCTCTCCATACAATATCTAGCTTGAGCAAGGTATCCATCCAAAGAGAACAGGTTCCCAAAAAGCCAGTATAAGCAGTAGGAATAAATCTTGATGCCACTGCCTGTGACCCCTCAGTCTGCCCCAGCCATACTATTATCACCCACTTTCAGAGGAAGTAGTTTGGAATTATGCTTGTTCCTTCCCTGTCTGGCTGGAGTTGGTAAGCTCCAATAAGCTCAGGTAAACTGTGTCAGTGGGTGCCCCCATCATGGTCTTGACATCTTTGCTCATGTTCTCACTCTTCCCCCTCTTCAGCTGAACTTTGGGAGCTCAGTCTGGTGCTCAGCTGTGGGTCTCTGACTCTGTTTCCATCAATTTCTGGATGAAGGTTCTATGGTGATATTTAAGATATTCATCAGTCTGAGTTCATGGCAATGCCAGTTTGGGTACCCTTTCGTCTATTGCTTAGGGTCTTAGCTGTGGTCATCCTTGTGGATTCCTGGAATTTCTCTAGTGTCCGGTTTCTTATTAGCTCCATAATGGTTCCCTGATAAGATAGTATATGTAAGTAACCCCCAAAACTCTATTAAGAAACTCCTCCAGCTGATAAATACTTAAGTAATGTGGCAAGAGACAAGATGAGCTAAAAAGAAAAAATCAGTAGCTTTCCTATATACAAATGATAAAGAAGTTGAGAAAAAAAATCTGAGAAACATTACCCTTCATAATAGCCACAAATAACATAAAATATCTTTGAACACTAACCAAAGAAGGAAAGACGTGTTCAATAAGAACTTTAGGTCTTTGAAGAAAGAAATTGAAGACGATACAAGAAAATAGAAAAGATCTCTTATACTCTTGGATAGGTAGGTAATATCAACATAATAAAAATGGCAATCCTACCGAATGCAATCTATAGATTCCGTGCAATCCCCATCAAAATCCCAATGCCGTTCTTCACAGGCCTTGAAAGAACAAAAATCAACTTCCTGTGGAAAAACAAAACAAAAACTAGGATAGCCAAAACAATCCTGTACAATAAAGGAACTTCCAGAGGCTTCACCATCACTGACATCAAGATCTATTATAGAGCTACAGTAATTAAAACAGCTTGGCATTGGCATAAAAAACAGAGATGTTGACCAATGGAATCAAATCACAGACCCAGATATTAACCCACACACCAAAAAACACCTGATTTTTAACAAAGAAGCTAAAATTATACAACGAAAAAAGAAAACATCTTCAACACATGGTGCTGGCATAACTTGTTGTCAGCATGTAGAAGAATGAAAATAAATCCATATCTATCCCCATGCAAAAAAACTTGGATCCAAATGAATTAGGGAGCTCAATATAAATATGATCACACTGAACCTGATAGAAGAGAAAGTGGGAAGTAGCCTTCAATGCATTGGCATAGAGACCACTTCCCAAATATAACCCTAGTAGCACAGACACTAAGAGCAACAATAAATAAATGGGTCCTCCTGAAACTGAGAAGCTTCTGTAAAGCAAAGGACACAGTTGGTGTAGGAGGTCCTTCTATGTGTTGCTTTCATTGGTTATTAAAGGAACTGCTTTGGGTCTAAAGCAGAGCCATATAGGAACAGAAATAGGCAGGAAAAACTAAACAAAATGTTGGGAAGAAGAGGCAGAGGGAGAAGTCACAGATCCTCTGCCTGAGACAGACGCTGGTTAGAATATTTGCCGGTAAGCCACTGCCACGTGGTGATATACAAATTAATAGAAATGGGCTAAATTAATACAAGAGTTAGACAATAAGAAGCTTGCCAATAAAAAGCTAGAGCTAATGGGTCAAGTAGTGTTTTAATTGATACAATTTCTCTATGATTATTTTGGTTCTGGGCAGCCTGGACGAACAAGCAGCCCCTCCTCCTACAAATTGACACTCCATTGTGTGCTAGCTAAATCCATGTACAACCTAAGAAAGCTTGAAAAGGCAATCTAGAAAAAAAAGAAAATACAGAGTTTAAAACAGCTTCTTGCTGGTAGAATGCTGCAGCTCCTTTAAGGGAGATTTTCCTGATTTAGCCATAGCAGGAAAAATGCTGTGGCTGTTTTAAAATGCTGCTTTCTGGGTCATGCTGCCAGTGAAACCTCTCTGGCTCTCTCAGGAGACCAAGTATTTGGATGGGGTTTGTTAGCAGATTGCTGCAGTTTGCTTTAGGGCAACGTGGACCAGATGTGTGCCTAGAAGTTGGGTAGTGTGCATGGCTCAGAGGTGCAAGTGGCTCTGCCATGCTAGACTGGGTGGGGCAAGCAGGCAGTACCTTATTTGACCTAGTAATGTCACAGCTAAGATTCTTAAGTGCTTAGCATTTTAAAAACATGTTACTTTGTCTTTTTTAAGAGTTTGTGTATGGGCTATATAGTCTCTGGTTCTTGGTAATGCTGGGTGTTGGATCTGTCTTATGGTTGGTTATTTCCACAAGTTTTGTGCGTGCTACCACTGCCCTAGTATACTTTGCTGATATGTAACTACTGTAGGTCACAGAGTTTGTACCTGGTTGGTGCATATGTTTCTCCACTAGTAGCATTCAGAGTAATTTCCTGTACCAAAGATGCAAGAATGTAAATGTGAAGTCTCTCTGTAGGTACCAGCTGAACCTTCTCATATAATATACATATGATTATTTATAATTAGCTGAATTCTACTAGAAATATATGGTAGTTATTCATTACAGAGTATTATTAGAAAGATATTCAGTTTCTCCTCTGTTGGAGGAGTCTGCTTGTTTGTTTCTTGACTGCCTAGAAACCAAAATAATCACACAAAAACTGTATTAATTAAATAACTTCTTGGTCTATTAGTTCTAGCTTCTTATTGGCTAACTATTACATATTAATTTAACCCATTTCTATTAGTCTGTGCATTGCCACATGGTTGTGGCTTACCAGCTAAAGTTTTGTCATCTATCTCTGGCAGGGCTACATGGCTTCTCTCTACTTTGCCTCTTTTCTCCCAGAATTCAGTTTACTTTTCCCCACCTACCTATGTTCTGCCCTATCAATAGGCCAAGGCAGTTTATTTAATCACAGAATACAGAAGGAAATTCTCCATCATTTCTCCATGGATTTTTTTTTAATCTAACACACTTCCCACCGTAAGACACAATTTTCTGGTACTTTTCAGAGTATGTAACAAGTGTTTGCCTCTTTTGAATCACAGGAAATGGAAAAGGGCCTCTGTACCTTTATCTTCTTCACTCAGAATTGAAGAACTGGATATTGGTTTCTCTATATTCTGTGCCCTTAGGGCACTAGGAATACATTTAAAATTTAGGCAACCCAAAGATCACAGTATTGATTGTCACATCAAATGCTCTGAGTAACTATGTGGAGATTCATGTTCATTTCGGAAAGATGTCAGTGGGCTTTTCTATTTTTGCATGTCTTGACAGTTATGTCTTTGAGTGTTTTTGTTCTGATCAATCATTGAATGGAAAACTTGTATAGTAAAAGATGTAGTAACTTGCACAGTAAAAGATGAAGTGTATTCTTTCACATGGGAAGTTGATTTTCTGTCCAATGTTATAAGTGAATATATTCTGCAAAGGCAACATGTACATATATTTGTTTAAGTCTATTGTAAAAGATTATTGTTTCTTAAACTTAAAGTTCTTCTCCCAAAGCCTCTATAAATCCAGCATCCATTGGGCCACTATACATCATCTGAGGGTTCACAGCATCTAATGTGATCACTAGTTCATGCTGTTGATTCAAGGTTAGAATTTAAATCTTTTATATCTAGTCATGGAATCTTATTTTAACTAGTACACATGATATTATTGAAAGTAAATTTGTAAATTTGTAGGTTAATTACAGTCTTTTCTTTGATAGGCCATGAGGATGATGAGGAAGTAAAGACAGGTATGGATGTGGGAATCTGTGGCAAACAAGTGCTCATTGGTTGCCTTACAAATACTTAGGAGATCATAGATATTAGGATATAAAGACCAAATATTGTTCACTCATTTTATTCTTTTAAATAAATGGCTAAATGCATTTAATTCCTTAGCACAAGGATATGATAGCCCTCATGATTAGACTCAAGGGCCCTGGTTAGGAAAAGAAGCTAAACCCTCTGGGGAAAAAATAGGAAGCTAATTACACTAGAATTGACAAGTGAAATAGTGAAGAAAATGTTGAAATAAAGCAGTGCTATCAGAGACAAAGGTAACTCTTCCTCTATTCTGACGTGCCATGAGAACAAACCCCTAACAAGAAAGAGTGTAGACCTTGTGTGCTCTATCCCCACACCAACTTTACATTGGAATCGAGGTACCACCCAGCAGATGAAATGATTCATATCAGAGCTTCAACACATCCTCTTCAGGATTCTTCCACTGTGTTTCCATAGCTTTCATGAATAGGCTCAGGATGTAAGATATGTGAGGACAAAAGTTAAGAAAAAAGTAAGATAGCACTAACAAACCCAACTGTACCATCTTTAATTTCCTTTTAAAATATATTTTACTTATTGTATTGAGAAGGGCACCTGTATGTCACTGCACATGCAGAGGTAAGCAGACACCTTTTAGTTCTTTCCTTCTGCAGGAAGGCTTTGGGGATCAAACTCTGGAGTCAGGTTTAGAGGCAAGCTCCTTTACCTGTTAAGGCACATCACTATGCCCTGTTTATCCATATTTTATTTTTCTTCATAATATTTAAATTCATAGGGCATAATATATTTATTTACATACAACACAGATACGTACATACATAATCACTTCTAGGTTACTTCCATTGCTTTATTTTGGTCATCTGAAAATATGTTTTATATGTACAACTTATTAGTTAATACTCATGAGTTTTAAGTTGATAATTACATATTCATGCTTTGAAAACAGTTTATTTTCAACAAGGAATCTGATACTTTTTAGCAAATACAATGACTGTGAAATTTGCTAGTCAACTGAAGCTGAAGATTCATGCCATTTACTTTAAATATGTAAAATAAGCATGTAAAATATTAATATAATAATATATCAGCTACATATTAAGGTGACAATAATTTGGGTGTGATATTTAACAAAAAAGCATAGCTGATAATCCCTTGGGATGGAAGTAATATTGTTTTATCCTTAGAAAAACAGGATACATAGCCATCCTATTACAGCTGGATAGATTCAATTCAATGATCATTGTGCTTCAACACTTGTACTTTGTTTCCCCTCTGAAGCCTTTGAGGATACCATTATGACTTCAGTTTCATCACAAGTAGTCACCATTGTACCCTTTTGGTGCATATCTGAATTCATGTATAACTCACCCCCCACACATACACACATGGAACAACAATATAGTACAGTGCTCAACTTCCACTTGATACTCAGTAAGTTCATTGAATGAGTTCATGACTTGAAGAGTATATTTGCTTACAGGAATATGACTATCCATCTGGGAATGGAATTTCAGATGGAACACAGCATTTGGTAACAAGATGATAGAGTTTGAATCCATTATTGTCTGAGTTATGAAATTATTGCCTGGTTCTGGTCCTAAACTTCTTAGCAGGTATAAAGAGATCAATTTTTATATTTTTATAGTGACCATCTATCCAAAGGAAAAGTAGACAGGTTTTTTTTCCTTTCTTTCATACTTTCTTTTTTTTCTTTTAAATTACTTTTTTTAAAAAATGAAGTTTGATTCTTTGTGAAGGCAAAAGTCAATTGCACATCTTTCTTGGTACCTGTTTTACTTCTGTGTGGAGCCTGGTAATTACCCACAGCCAGAATCCCTTTGGTGAGGCCTCTAGGAATTTTCTTAACACTGTTAGTCTCTCAGTTTTCTCTGCTAAGAAAATCTTCACACTTCATTAGCTGAGTACTAACTTTAGCACATTTTTTGACAAGTTTTTCTTAATTCCATGGCATCTCAGGCCTTAGACACTGGAAATCTGTTTTGTAGGAATTTCTCATTATTTCTTATTTCATTGAGATTTTTTGTTTTTATTAGTCAGAACCAGATTAATTGCCCAGAAGTTGTTTATTATATGAATAAAAGAAAATAACAAAAAATAAAATCAAGATGCTACTATTTGGTTATTTGAGAATAGGATCTTAAAACAATGTAAACCATTTTACTTAATAAAAAAAGTTAAAGGAAATTTGAAAGAAAATGTCATTTTGTGTAAATATTAAGTACATAATACATATTTAGGTTTCATATGTCTAATATGATTGATAGTTAGCAACATACAAAGCTAACTAAGCTTTAATCTGTGATAAGGGTAAAATTCATTCCAAAGGCTTGATATGTAAATAAGGATGTGATTTTTAATAATGATGTTATTATGTTAACTGTTAAGATAATGATCATTCACGTGGTAGAATAAATAAAATCCATTTTCACAATAAATATTACTTAGTATTTATTTAAGACAGTATTTGATCATTTACTATTAAATATGTACTTCATGATATTTATTTTGAATGGCATTGAGTTAAAGCATTAAAAGCAATAACACTGACATCCATTTTATGCTCTATTTAAAATGACTACTCAATCCCTACCAGTTAAGCATATTTTAGGTGGATTTAGCTTATAATTAATATTAGGGATATTTTGTCTTATTTGCTCTTATATTAGGAGATGTTTTATTTTTCTTCTTTTTTAGTTTTCGATTTTTTATTTGTAAATTTATTACATCCTGATCATAGTTTCTCCTTCCTCCTCTCCTCCTAATGTCCCTGACAACTCCTTTCTGTCCACCCTCCCAATCCACTTCCTGTCTGTTTTTGTTCAGTAAAGGGAACATTTCCCATGGATATCAACAAAATATTGCATATAAAATTACAGTTGGTCTAAGTACATACCTTGAGGTTAAGTCTAGGCAAGGCAACCCAGTATAAGGACTAGGTTCCGTGAAGTAAGCCAAACAGTCAGAGACAGTCCCTGTTCTCACTGTTAGGTGTCCCACAAGAAGACCAAGCTACACAACTGTCATATATATGTAATAGGCTTCTTACTCCCGCTTTTGCATGAGTTTTGTCCTGAAATATCACTAAACTAGAAATTTGTGGTTAAAATCGCCATTTGGAGAAAAAGCCCATTTCTCTAAATGTATAGACAGAATGATAAAACATAATTAGTATGCAGAAAACATAGCAAAAGGCATATTAAATGAAAACTGTATGTTACAGCTGCCAATGGTTTTTGATATTTTTGATACTTTTTAAAAATCTATATACTTGTGTTTAGATCCATAATTTTCAAGTAATTGAGGTTGATGAATCTGCTTATACAGTTAATTCTTACATAGATAAATTATATACTAGGGTTCTATTCATTTGGGATCAAAATTTATTTGAGTCATCAATGGAGCATTTACCAAAATGCTTACTTAGAAGTTTGTGGCTTACTTACAAATACTGATCACTCCTGTGCTTGAAAGAGCTGTTACTTCATCTTCAAGGAAGAAATCTTTGCCAGCTTTGAACATCTTTGAGCTTCTATTTACAATTAAGGGAATGCTAGAGTCCCTAGTATTCCAAAAGGCAACTTAGTCCTGACATGAAACACACACAAAGTATCAAACAGACAAAAGCTCCCAAGTGTATATCAGTTTAAAGGGTATCTCTAGAATGTAATGTGGGTGTCTATGAGTCACAGGTAGGCTCTTACCTTACCGGGCCATACATGGTTGGTAACTCCTAGGATTAAACATAAAGAAATATTCATTTTCAGTTCATTTCTTCTCTTTCTTCCTTCCCAAGAGAAGAAAGTACTCTTAAGCTCTCTGCCTTGTTGTCTTATTTATTTCTTTGGTTTATTCTGCTAACCTTTCTGTGATTCATGCTGTGATTGTATTTTGAAAATGAATTCCTGAATTTGATCATTGTTCACAATAATTTAAAATTCTATCTTTGGAGACTTTGTAGAAATCATTTGCCTTTTGTATAACAGCAAATTATTCATTCCTCATCTTTGAGAATAGAAATCAATGATTTTCACAGTTCTAAATCTTTTTGGGGAATTTTTACACAAAAACCCCCAAAACTTCAAATTCCACAGATCAGAGGCAGGAAGTGAGAGTTTACACTGCTAACAATTTTCAACATGGTGTTATTGCTCTCCATTCAGCATTCACATAGGAATTTTTGATGCACAGGCCTGTGTGTCTCTACCATGACAACCCACTCGAAGAGATACAATGATTGTTACCAGTACCTACTTAACTATAGCCATTGTATTACAATCAAGGTGTCTAAATTGAGACTTGATTAATCTGTGCCAGTTTTAACACTAAATCTGCTAGTCTTTTGGTTTGTAAACCTCCGCAGTGTAGAACTGGGGATTAGCTAAGGGTTGATTTGTTATTAGCGTTGGTTTGTGTTTGTGTTTTAAATAATTAGGAGTGTTAAATAGCTGGCTGCTGCAAAGGGTTGTTTCTCATTTCTATTTCCAGATGCTTGATGTAACCTTGTTAATCTTGTTTGAAAATTGACAGAACATTACTTAAAATGTCAGGGATTTGTCACATTTACACCAACACAGAAGAACATTTAAAAATTCTAATAGCTCTCTTTTTATCCACTTTAAAAATTGTTATTTTAGTTTTTGAGAATTTTGTATGAGAATTCTTTTTCTTTTCCTTGCAATTCCTCCCATGTGCACTGCTTCCTCAACCTTATGGCTGCTTTTTCTCTAATAATTATTGTTATACATATATGTAGTAGTATATATACAAACATCACACACACATACATATATGTGTGCATGATATATACACATATATGCATATATATATGCATATATATATATATATATATATATATATATATATATCCTGATGAGTTTGCCTGGGGTTGGCATATGTTTTTATTACTTACCTCTTGATATTTATTAACCTATCCTGTCAGGGGACTTGTCCCTGGAGTATAATTTTTCCTCAGTTATTAACTATTAATTTCTGATAGCTTTTCATTTATGGTTGGATCCTTGTGAGAATTCTCCCAACCATGTTGGCATGTCAACTAGTATCATTATTGTTCAAGAGTTATTTAGGAAGCCATATTGTTTGTATTTCATGGATCCTGGTTTCCTTTCATATATTAAAGACACAATATAAAATCTTGTGGCAATGACTGGTCCTCAGGACCTTAAACTTTTTCTACCTCCTCTTCTGTTATATTACCTGAGCCTTAGGTATAGGAATTGTACTGTAGGTATTGGGGCAGGGCATCCCATGTTCAATTGTTCTCTGCTTATTTAATAGTTTTAGCTTTCTTTAGTGATCTCTATTGTCTGTAAAAAGAATCTTCTTTGATGGTGGGTGAGCTCTACACTTACATGTGGTTATGAGACTGAATATTTAGAATGAAATTTTTTGTGAGTTCATTATTGAGGGAAGTAAGGGCAAGAATCTGGTGTCAGGAACTAAAGCAGAGAACAGGGAGTAATGATGCTGTTTCCTGGTCACTCCTCATGGTTTGCTCCACTTGCTCTCTCAAACCACACCGGTCAAATTATCCATCCTTGCACCACTCACAGTGGGCTGGATTCTCCCACATCAACCATCAATTAAGAAAATGTTTCACAACATATCCATAGTCCAATGAAGTGGAGGCAATTCCCCAATCCTCCCAAGTGACTCTAATTTGTGTCCAGGCTAGAATTTCCATATCCTAGAAGGTAAGAAATTATTCAGAAGACAGATTTCAGTTAAAATATCACTTGATAGGAATTTATGGGATTCCAATTAAGCAGAAGTCTTGAAACTGACAGGGATGGAGCTGGTGCAAAATGAATAATGATGCCAGGTTATTAGATTTGATAGGATGTAATGGTAGGGCTTTTGGCTATAAGTATGCACTGCTCCTTAAGAGAGAAAAATGAACCTGCTGGAGATTCAAGCATGACCATGGCCATTGGTTTAGTTTCAATAGACTGAATGTTTTTGACCAGTAGTGATGCTACCCACACAATGAGTGCAGGAGACAGGATATTGAGCCAGAAGATGATTCTTGAACCTCAACATATAACTTTGTTTTCTACTTTGCAGATTTGGGATATGCTTGGGAGCTGTCACCTCTCTCTTCCTTCCAATTTAATCTTTTTCTATTTGGAAGTGGAATGCTTATCCAGTGACTATTTTATAATTACTTTAGAAGTCAGATACAACTTGTCTTTTCACAGGAAGAAGGAAGTTTTGCTTCAAGATGAATCATTCCATTAATCATATCCATGCCTGATTTAGAAGATACTTATGTCATTATTGGGCATTCATGCTTATACTGGAGAAAGTGAAGTTATAGTGATAAAGGAAGTAATAAATGCACTTTGAATACATAAAGGAATTAATTTGGTGTACTGGGTAGATGGTTCGAGACCAAATTTTACTCCCCTCTTCATACATTCATAAAATAAACCTCCATCCACAAGTATGACATTTAAAGAAAGAAACCAAGAAAAATTAGCTCCTGTGAGATCTTGCCATGGCTCCATGCAATGGAATTAATGTCTTAATAGTAAAGACATGAGTGTTCTCTTTTTCTGTTTCCTGCCATGGGATAACATAGTGAAATAACACAGCTTGCACCAAGAATAGGGTCCTAATCTTAATCTATGTAATGGTACCTTGATCTTGGGCACCCATTCTCCAGATGATTAATTTGCACTATTTAGTTCATCCAGGCTATGGAAAGCTTGTTCTTTTGGCAAATGTTGGGAGGCTTTGCGGGCTGGTCAGATGTTGCAGTCTGTCATGGCTGAGCAGCTATTTTCCAAAGCTTAAAGACATGAGGACTCCCTCACCCCCAACAATACATTCTGCTCTCTACCTCCCATTATCTGGAGAATGTCACTGGATCCTGAGGACTGATCTTATCTGAAAGTTGTCTCTAAACCTGGATTCCTGATTTATCTCTAGGGGACCCTTCTAGAAGCCTCCCTCCAGCACATATAGTAACTAAGATTTTTACTAGAAGGTATGTTGTAGGAACCTGCTGTTATATATATGAAGCCTTGTAATGGGAGCAGGCCTCTTAATGAATATTAGGGTTTTTCCCACAGGCCTCTCAATCCTATATATATCCCATACTCTGGAATAAAGTTGAGTTGATTTACAGAAGTAATATCCTGGAGTACTGTCTCTGTCATGTTCAAATGTCATACAAGAATCTCTGTCGCTGCTTTTGCCCCTTTGTCCCTATGGACTGATGGCCAACTGACAACTGACCATAAAGACAAAAGGGAATCCCTGCAGCCAAAGATATAGTAATGTTGAAAAAAATTAAGTAAACAACATTAAAATTCTAAAGGGAGGACAGAGAAAAAAAGAAATCCAAATGTAATTAAGAAAGAATGTCTATCACCCAAAAATCACCCACCAGAGCAGAGATAAGAGATGTACAGTTAAGGAAATTTGATTAAGGAAAAGTTTGCAACCACAAAAAGATTTAAGATGTCTTCAAAGAGATATACCAAAGCAACAATCTAAATAAGAAGATGAAATTTTCCAACTTATTGTATGGCAACAGGGATCATGTAGGAAGAAGATGGCTACACTTTTTTTTTGCATTATGTAGTTTCACTCCTAGGGGTAAAATGCTTCATGTTTGCTTTATAAATTTTCCATAGTATTCCTGAAAATTAATGTAGGTGGACCAATGAAATCCTTTCAATTACAATATGCCCTAACAATATTTTTTAACATGACTAATTGATATAAGGGTCATAACTTGTTACCACATAAAATATTAATTAGTAAGATGAATATTAAAGCTATAACCTTGACTTTCTTAAAACTGTTCAGTCTAATGTTTACCATAATATTAATATAAGTACTAATACAGTACAATCTTGGAGCTGATATTAAAAAATATGCTTTGGTATTTATTTTATATTGGGAAAATAGTTTATAATATGTGAGTCAATTTTGCAAACATACACACACACACATATATATACACACACACACACATTGGTAGCAGTACATTCAAGTTACACATTAACAGATTAAGAATATACAATCTTAATGATCATTGATTTGGCTAACTCCCTAATTCAGTATGTGAAAGATTTGAGTGACTTTGTGATCTTGAATGGTGTTTTGTAGAAGCTGGAGATCAATTGAAAGGAACCAATTATAAAATTAATAGAATAAGAATGATTTTCCAAATGTTCTATCTTAAATCTTTTAAAAACAGTTTCTGAAGGGACAGTGAAAAAGATGAGCAGTTATGAAAATCTTTATACAGGTAATCAATAATTACAGTATTATCTACTTGGAGTAGTAATAATGATTGAGAGGAAATGATTAATAAATAAATTTTGGATCAAATGCACGATATACAATGGCTGACTGAGGAATTAATATAAGAAGAATTGGGGAGTTAAAGATACCTCCTGGGATTTTAGGTTGAAATGATCTGCAAGAAACAAATACAATGAGGGATAGTTCAGGTAGAATAATGACTGCTACATTTGTAATCATGCTAAGTTTGAGATGCACAGTCTTTTTAGAAGCAGAAGTACAGAGAAGGGTTGAAATATCATGTCTACAATGGAAATTTGTTGGTGATATCTCTTTAATGGTCAGAACAAGTGCAAGGACAGAGGCTATGAGAACAAAAAGTGAGCATATAAAGCCCGCATAAGTTTATTTTATTTAGCTTCCATTACATTGCAGTTTGAAATTTTAAAGTGGATATAGGAAATGGAACACAGTGATTCATTGGTGGTGAAATATTTCCCTCTTTAAAAGCATCTGCCACTCAAGATGGTACCAAGAAGTGTGAAAGGAAAGTTTCTCTGTAAAATTAATGGGGTGGTGATTTTATTTCTTTATTATAGAGAGGTATGACTTTGAAAGAGAATCTTTACATAAAATGACTAAAAGCATGCGAATTTATACATTTTCGTACATAACATATTGACTATGTTAGGCATAAATCCATTTAAATTAAAATTTCAATTTATGGCCTGCTGTGATTAAAATATCTTTAGAAGAGGTAGCTTAGGGGGAAATGTTCAGGTATGCCACCATTGGCAAGGTAAGGTAGAACCAAGGTAGAACCTTGAAGCAGTTGACCGTATCCACACTCAAGAGCAAAGTGTAAATGGATGTATGCACCTTGACCTTCTCATGCAACTTACTTTCACCCTAATAGCACCCGGGACTCTAACTGAAGGGACAGTGCCATTCATATGGGTGGATCTTCTCATATTAATTAGCATTATCAAAACAAGGTCCACCAGAAATTCTACAGGCCAAACTGATCTGTACAATCTCTCTTCTAGACCATACACCTGGATGATTATAGACTGTACCAAGTTGGCAATTTACCTACCTATAGCAATTACATGTTGAGAAAAAAAGGCATTCAAAGAAGACCCACACATTGCTTCATCTCAAGTAGTTAAAATTCTCTTCATCCATAGATAACATGCTAATGTACCTCTACTGCATTTTTATATTCTCGTCGAAAATATAAAAAATTTACTTCTACATTTTATTTTACTTCTGAGCACTAAGAACAGGTAGAAATTCAGGTTGTGTTTTGCATACTGTGATCTGTCATTTAACAACACTCTTGCCCTTAATAGACTGTATATACAGGGACCAACCCATGAGGTCCTAATGGAATTCATAATTCTGTTTCTTTGTGTTATCAGAGCTTTCAGGACTATGAACTACAACATAGTTCATGTTTGCGGTGATGCTGGCATAAACAAACCCATGCCACCAGTCATATGAAAATAAAGCAATACTACCATGCATGTTACATACTACTTGATAACAAAAGGGCTGGAGTTTTTAAAGACTACAGCAGCAGGCAGCAATGGCCTGGCACTTCACATCCATTCCTTCTTACTGATTCCCACAGCAAGAGACACCACGATAAGCACCATTGTGCTATTTTATGGCATAGTATTGGTGTACCTGATGATGTCCTATTTGTTTTATGCTCTTGTAGTATTTTTACTGTACTTTTTTGTGTTTAGAAACACTGCATATATAAGCTATAACCTCTTCTTTAATTATTGCTACACATACCCAAAACACATAATGTATATATACTACATACTTAGTCCATTTAGTGTTGTTTGTATGTGTTTACGAATGACCAGTTGGAACCAGCTAACCTATCAGGTGGCTTGTCCCTGTAGAAGCCTGATTCTTCTTCTGACTTCAGTCATCAATTGCCTGTAGCTCTAACTTTTCGGTTGAGGCCTTGTGAGAGTCTCATCATCCATGTTGTGCTGTTCATGTGCAAATCTTGTTTATGTGACAATATTGTTAGGATTTCATGGGTTCAGCTCACTGTCAGGTAACAAAGATATGAAGCATATGACCTGGTCCAGCATTACTATTAGGCTCATTTCAATTCCTTACTGAATTTTCATTAGTATTGATAATGTGACATCCGTTTTCTGACTTTTTTTTCTATGCTCCTGGTTTCTTCTCCTGGATTAAATTCATCTGTTGGTTGTAATTCTTGGAAACCCATCACCAGTTTTTCCTATAAATTTCTGAAATGATTTTCTGCCTCACTGAACTCAGTAATTGAGCGATTGGGATCTTCTGGAGAAGTCGAGTTGTCTTGCTTTTTTCTTGTTTCTTATGCTATAATTTTCAATTTTTTTCTTCTGTAAGTTTAGGTGTCTCTTACGTTTAATTTGGGGAATGACTTATGAACAGCCCACCTACTGTAACTGTGACCTTGTGATGAAGCCCTTAACAGTTCTTAGCTTAATTAGCCCAATGTGCCAGAAAAAGTGGAGTTACCGGGACACTGATGCTTCTAGAGACCAAAGAGCAAATGCTGGCTTTTCTAGAGTAAAGAACAACTGGTGGTGTGTTAAGTTTAAAAGTTATAATATATGGTAGATAGACAGTACTTTTAAGTCTGTGTGCCTCTAATTGATTTGTTAGCCAAAGGGATCCCATTGGAATCCCCTAACAGCCTATTCCATTGTCAAGACTGTAGTTTTCTCTCAAAAAAAAAAATGTCTTTTCCATGAGCTTAATCAGAATATTCTCAAATCCCCGATGAATTTTGGAGAAGGCAGAGCAGACAAACTTGAACTTAATTTGTTTGTAAGTCAGAATAAGTTTTCAGATGGAAACTAAGTCATTTGTAGGCCACCATACCTTTAAGGATAGTAATGAAACCTAGACCAGCCTCCTCCATGTAGTTTCCTATTCTGGATAATGAAAAAGGACTTTCTCTCCCACATGTTCTCACTTTACATGACACCACAGGTCTCAAACAATGAGAAAAGTGAGTGTAACATTTGCATTTAAAATTGTGCATCTCAGTTAGTTATTATAGTAATAACAAGTCATCAGCACAACCCTTGTTTTTCTGAGACAGAGTTTCTCTGTAGTTTTGGGGCCTATCCTTGAACTAGCTTTTGTAGACTAGACTGGCCTAGAACTCACAAAGATCCACTTGCCTCTGCCTCCTGAGTGCCGGGATTAAAGTCATGTGCCACCACTATCTGGCATCAACCCAGCGTTTGATTACCCACATTTTTGCTATTTTTTTTAAAAAACTGTGCTCTGTAGTAATGAAAATTAATTTTGGAACATTTTTATACTTTATTCTTTTAGAGAATACTTCTTAGGTTGCTCTGGAGCAGTTGCTATTTCTCAAAGCTACATTTCCACTCTGTTGTGTGGCTCCTGAAAAGGGCATGTGTGAAGGGGAGTGCTTCATGATATCATGGCAGAGTTAACTAGGTACTTTCTGCTAGAGGCATGGGTATAATAACATTCCAGTGATTAAAATAGTCTTCTTCAGTATATGAAGACCATCACGCAGACAGAAGAACAGCTGTTCAGCTTTGCTTGTATTAATTATATGTTACAGTTTAGAATAGTACAAAATGCTTCT